>JASGYR010000306.1:0-204495 GCA_030068185.1 Colletes collaris | reverse complement strand
TAATTAAGTGTTGCATCATAGTCGTGGAGGAATCCTTTTTGCATTCTATATAGTTGCTTATATAAAGTAGCGCTTTCCTTACCGGTCCTGTAGATCTGAAGATTTTATCCAAACTCACCCATGTCTTCCATAGAAGTCTCGGCCTTTTTTCACGTGGCTTTGCTGATTTTTCGATAGATTTAGTAGAATTAACGCTAGCGCCTTCTGATCCTTCTTGCTCCCTAGGACACTATTATTTTCTGTTTTAACTTCACTTCCATTCACGTATTCCTACAGATCGTGGTATATCAATACACTTTTTCAATGTGAGATTTGCCACGTTTCGTACTCTTCGTCAGTTAATTTTTCAATATTATGGATGCTACCGGCGATTGCCATAATTTCACTAATTATTACTTTTATTTTTCACAACCTTGATGCCTGGGCCCATAACCTGTTGGGCTTAGAATTAATTATAATATATTTGGAAGGTTATATCAAAAACTCGTTACTATCGGACGCAGGACACAATTGTTGTTGTACGACGACTGACCGCTCTTTGAAATTATACTAAAAACGTTACTGCACACACACACACACGCTGATACATACATAACGAATACGCGATGTGACTAATGCGGGCCCTGATTCGTTATAACTCTTTACACTTCTGACCTTATTTCTTATTCTTATTTTTACTGTTACACAAATCATTCTATTTTTACACAAATTTTCACTACTTTTATATAATATTCCTATTCTATCTATGTACCTACTACCTTCTGCACAATACTGCGGTTCTGTTTAGTTTTGTTTTTATTTTATTCTTGATTTCTTATTTTTGATTTTATTTTATTTTATTAGTATTGTATTTTATTTTTATTTTCACTCTAAACTTAAATCTAAAGATTAATTTTATCTCAGTTTTACTTTATTTCATTTATATTTTATTTTACTTTATTTCTATTCTCACAGATATCTTAGTTTGGTTATATATATATATATACTTTCTTTCTTTTACTCTGTTATCTATTATTATTTTATTGTTATTATCTATTATATTTTATTTCATATCCCTTTATCATATTGTTTAAAGATTGCATAATGCCGAGCGATTAGCCTCGGCCGCAATTACCGTTAATCCTGTTAACGTACAATAACCAAGAGATTATCTCTAATTGGATTTGTATAGCGAACGGTGATTGAAAAACGTGTGTATTATTAGTTTTTCTGGCACCGGTAACGGCTCATTACCTTCGATTCGAGGTGCTAACGGTGTTAGTGACGTCAGTACTGCGTGAGAGAGTAGTGCGCCAATAATGTGATGACAAGGAGAGACGGCCGAAAATCAGACAGCGCCACGGAACGACAAGTAAGAGTACCGCGGCGACTTCTTCGGCTGTCAATCCGTATCATTATTACGGCGACTTCTGACCGAGACGCATCGGCTCCCGATCATATTTCGATCAGAAGTTAATCTCGATTGAAGAGGGAAAAATCCTCTTGCGAGAAAAAAAGCCATAAAGACTGCTGTTTGTAAAGGGTGTAGCGAGTCTTGCTCGAAAAGCAATCGGGAAATTAATTCCCACCTTGATTGGAAAACACGATTCGCATCTCGATTCGTGCAAGTTCACCTGCTTCTCGTTCGAGCAAATCTCGATCGAGTTTAATTAATTTAAATTTACTGCATATTTTGGAGGGCTCGAGAATACACCAATAGGGTGTTCGACCCCTCCTGTGCGGAATTTAAAGGTCGATTCCAACGTATACACGTTGAATCAAGGCCAGAAGTCGGCGGTACCGTCCATACTTCTGTGTGATTGCCCTTCGGCTTAGGAGACACCAAAAGGGGAGGCACCTACGTGGTGTACCTCCTGGTGGGCTCACTGTAGTCAGGTCCACGTCCATTTTGGACGTGTGATTTTCGGTCTTCGCCTTCCTTATTTCTACAGATCCCGCCGGTGTAACGTTTAGAGGAGCACCAGTGCGGAGAAGTAACGGAGTCGTGGGTCAGGCCCCTGCGTAGTTCAAAATACTGCAAACGTATCACGTCGAGTAGTGTATTCGTGCAGTGAACAACGTGTTGTCGGGCTTCTGCAGTGTAACTATCGACCAAATAAGCCGTCATCTGTTGGAACGTGTTAAGAGAAGCCGCAGATTGACGGTCGTGCAGTGCACTGCAGTGCGACTCGACGCACAGACTCAGTGTGCATATATTCACGGGAACAGTGCATTAGGAGCCCACAACCTCCTCTTGCATCCCCGTCCACTGGGCAATCGACCACTGAATCGGCGAAGAAAAGAAGTTTAATTCTTTTCCTAGCCAAAATACAGTCCACTTTTATATTTCGTAATTTACGAAAGTTTACATTTCTCCGCTCCGATACGTTCGAATTACGAACCAAGGAGCGCGTTTTAGCAAACGAGCGCGACGAAGATACGTATAACGTGTACGTGTGTCTAACACATAGTCGTGCTTTTTCCGTTCATAGGAATCTTGGCCTACCTCAAGCCTGCGAGTTCGAAGTGCGACCCTGCATCGCGAAACGGCGAAACGAGGCCAAATGGATATTCAATCGAACTGTCTCGTTAATTCTGATTTTTAATTATTCATTTGATTTTCTGTTTTCTTTTTGTTATCTATTTTATAATAAAAGGTCGGTCTTTAAGACCGACGAAAAGAAAATCATTTGTGTCCGATTCACTTCCCCTATAATACTCCTACACCTCTATCCGGACTCATTCGTTAAAAGTATATATCCATTACTTTTTAACACATATCTTTACACGAGTTACCGGCCTGACGCATAGATTTAAGGTTTTTCCTTAAACTACGAAAAATTTGCCACTGTTCTCGTTCGGACTCTCTGGTGTCAGACACGGACACCATTGTGGGCGGCGATACATGTGGGTAGGTGGGGTGTTCATTTATTTCATCTCAAATTTATTTGACTACAATTAGTCCTTATCCTTTCCTGCCTGTCCTACCTACAGCGAGTAGGAGTACCGGACTGTGGAAGGAAGGTAAGTCCCGACCGACGGATGGTGGAGCATCACCAGCTGGCAACGGAGAAGAGGACAGGAAGGGGTAAGTACCCATAGAGCTATAGACGATCGACGGTCGGTATCCGTCGCGCCCGCCTTCGCGGGGCGTCTACTGACGGTAGGCCACCGACCGCCGGTAAGTTGGCCCCGCGTCGGACGGACGATAAGAGCCGTCTCGGTAGGACTTTGACGTGCAAAGCGCTCCCGCTGCCGGTGTGTTACCAGGTGGAGGTACCAGTTGAAGCACACACAGCTGGGTACCTTTATCATAGAGATTAGGTTATTTTATTATTTATTTATTTTTATTTATTTAGTTTTATCTTTAGTCCCCTTTTATCTTGATTTACTCTATTTTATTTCATTTATCTTCCACCTATTTCATTTAGCTATATATAGCATTAGCTTTACTTATTTTATTTTATTTTATTATATACTTATGTTTAAATATGTTAAATATATTTAAAATCGCGTTCGTCCGGGAAAAGAATAAATCTCGACCGCGATTCCCGTATCTGTTTGTGTACGTGACACTGCGGAAGGGTACGCGGTCGCCGAGTTCGTTCGGGCGTACCGGACAGTTTAAAACCGCGGCCGTTTTTACGTAGTTTTCGTACGCCGACCTCACGCGAAGATTCAGCTTCAAACGCCATTTAAACGGCTCAGTGACGTCAGCGTCGAGAGAGAGAATCCATACCATTTTATTGAAACGAGATCGACGGTCAGGACTCGACAGCGCCACGTCGCGACGACAAAGCGGCACGACCGAGTCTTCGTCTGTCGATGCTCGACGAATTTTTCGGATTATTCACGAGCCGACTGCCAACGGGAGCAGATCCTCGAAGATCTCGCTCCTTCAGTACGCGCCCGCAGAACAAGCGAAACGCTTAGCTGCTAAAACTAATTTTGGACTTGATGTAAAAAAGATTTCTCATCGTTGCTGCGATTAGAGATTTCGAACAAAAGTAGTATAGCTATGGGGATTCTAACCCATGGGGCAATGAGGGGAGCGTGCGGCGAGGGGAAGTGATGGCGCGCGGGGGAGTGCGGCGCGGAGAACTCTGGGTGCGGGGCCTGTGGGGAGTGGAAGATTGGTTGCGCGCACACGAGCCGTGGAGTGGGGGATGTCAGGGGATTAGTCCAGGCCGAGCCGCCGCGGAGACCTCTCCAGACCTGGCCCGCCGTCGGAAATTTTTTAAGAGGGGGAATGATCCCCGAAAACTTTTCATACCGAACCGAGGGACGGGACGACCCCGAAAATTTTTTTCTTACACCCACAGGCATTTTTTATTGTCTTTTTCGGCGTTCTCGGTACGTTTGATGAGATCTAAAAAAGAATTTACATAATGTTCTCCTAAGAAAAATATTTACAGCTAGCGAAAAAAACAACACATCATTCGGCTCGTAAATCTATTCTTTCTATTTATTATTCTAGTACTCCGTTTAAATTCAGATTTTTATAGTTCACTGTGGTTAGGTTTGGTCAAACTCTGCAAACGCGTTATAGAAAATGGTTAATATCATTACGAAGATACACAATGAAATAAAAAGTTTCATACTGTATACTAAATTTAAATTGAAAATTTACTCGAAAATTGCAGCTCCTCTTTCATCCAGAGTCGAGTCGAGTCTCGCGCAACGATGCGTTTTCGCGCTTTGTCAGCGAGTACGTTATCTGCTGCGTGCGTTTCGCCGAAGTCGTTGCTACGCGAATATGCAATATCGTGTTCGCGACACTAGAAAATGGTTAATATCATTACGAAACACAAGAAATAAAAAGTTTCATACTGTATACTAAATGCGAAAAATTTACTCGCTGAAAATTGCAGCTCCTCTTTCATCCAGAGTCGAGTCTCGCGCAAAAAGATGTGCGTGTTCGCGCTTTGTCAGCAGCGAGTACGTTATCTGCTGCGTGCCTTTCGCCGAAGTCGTTAAGCTACGCGAATATGCAATATCGTGTTCGCGACACGCTGCGTCCAACGGATTAAAATATAAAATATAAATTAAATCGGACGGTCCAGCCTTAGGTTTATGCGAGGAGAGAATGTGGAAGACGGGTAAATAAAATTGGAAAGAAATAATATAGTGTTTTAAATGTGAGAATATATTGTTACCAATAGAAGAATATATTGTTTATGAAAAAATAATGAAAAAAATTCCCCCTCCTCCACTGCCTCTACCGGGATGGTGATGATCTCGGCATGATAGCCGCGGTGAGGGTGTGTCGGGGGGGCGATGATGGCGAACGGTGCCAGCGGCCGCCGCGCATCGATCCATGGAGGCGATGGTGGCGATGGAGGAGAACGGGGCCGCCGTAGTCGTCGCCGCATGGGCCGCAGTCGCCTAAACGGCACCCACGGCCCACGGCAACCGTTCGACCATTTCTGGCCCCCACATTGGTTGTTGTTGTGGCGGTGGTGGTGGTGGTGGTGAGCCCTAGAACATACAATCATTGGGATAATATTAACACATTAAGCCATTAATCATTCAAAACAATGGGCAAAGTATTACATACCGGTGGCGGCGAGGGCCTTTGGGGCGGCGGCGGCGAGGGAGGTGGCGAGGGAGGATGGCGAGGGAGCCGGTTGGAGCCTCTGCGAATTCTAGAATATAGAAATGATATTACTTTATGATGCGATAATTGTATGAAAATAATATTGTGTACATACCTCAGACCTGCCCCACATATCGAATGCAAATGAGCTCGCTGCATCTCCTGCCTCTTGAACGTAAACCTTTATTTTGAAAGATGCATAGCTTGCAAAGTAGGATGTCTTTGTTCTTCATGTTCTTCGGGAAATCTACACCCTGTAATAGTAGCATGCCATGCGGATGTGTGCAAGTGGAGTGTGCGTGTAAGAGGTCGTGGCAGTCGACGAGGCTCCCCTGCTGGGACGTGGCTGTAAGCCTTAGATATAAAGTAAAGTATTGTATCTTTATGTTGAATAAACTATCTTAAGCACAAACGAACATTACATGGTGTCAGAAGTGAAGAACATTAAATTAAATTAAAAGAAGAATTGCGAGGAAGGGTCTCTGTTAATCGTGGAAAGGAAGTAAAGTGGTAACATAATCCTAAAATATTCAAAGACCACGTGGTAACGATGGATAATTTTAAGCCTCCAGTGGGACTGGATTTTGGAAAGATAATGCAGCAAATAATTTAAAGAATTTCAAACAAAGGTTTGAAATATTTATAACAGCTATTAGCGAGAAAAGAAATAAAGGAAACTTCACAGAGTGGCAATGCTGTTGAATTGCATTGGAGAAGATGCGTTAGATGTGTTTAATACATTTGGACTGCTGGCAGAAAGTCTCACAACTAAATCCATATTTGAGAAGTTTGAAGAATATGTGAAGCCTAGAGTGAATATAATAATAGAGAGACATAAATTTCACACAAGGCGTCAACAGGTGAATGAACCATTCGACAAGTTTCCTTACTGATCTGAGAAAACTGGGGAAGAGTTGTGAATTTGGAGACCAAGAAGAATCACTCATGACGTGACAGAATAGTGATAGCGGTGAGTGATGAGGGTCTACAACAACGTCTCTTAAGAGATCCAAATTTAACATTAATAAGTGAGCAATAGAAAGCTGTAGAGCGGCGGAAATGAGTAAAATACAACAAAAGTCATTGAAGCTTGGAAACAGTGGCACCAGACGTAGTTAACGTAGATGCTGTTAAAAGGCAGAATACAGAAAAAAGTAAATACAGATATAAAGAAAGTCATCAAAAGAAGCCGTTCAATCAAGATAGGAGTATGATTTTGCAAGAAATGTGGTCGACAACATGCACGAGCCAACTGTCCAGCATATGGCAAGATATGCAAGAAGTATGCGGAAGCAGAATCATTTTTGCGGTAGGGATGCAGTGGTCCAGGATAAAAACCGAGGAACATCAGTGAAGTAACAACGTCAGAGGAGACGCAATTCTTTGTGTGATTCTATAAACTGTAAAACAGAGACTGGTATTTGGACTCAACAACTAAAGATAGGTAACACTGTCATAAATTTTGTTGGATACAGGGCGGATTGTAATATTATTCCATGGCGAATATTCAAAGATATTCAGTTTAAAGAACAGCCAACCTGGAATCCTTGAGATCACGACAGTTGTAAGTTATACCAATGATAAATGTAGGTCAGTTAGGTACAGTATTAATTGACTGTAAAATAGAGGATAAGGTATATAAGATCAAGTTTATAGTAGTAGATGTCGAAGGCATGTCAATATTAGGCTTGAATACATGTATAAGGTTACACTTACTCAGTAAAACAAATAATAGCACTGTATGGAAGGTTTGTGATAGAATTCAGTTAATGGAAAAGCACAAGTCACAAGAGGAATTTTTATGATAAGTAAAAATGCATTTCAAGGAATAGGGAATTATCCTAAAAGTATGAGATTAATTTAAAATGAAAATGTAAAGCCAGTAGTAAACGCGTGTAGAAGAATACCATTCAGTATAAAAGATAGGGTTAAAAAGTACATTAGATAATCTAGAGGGAAATAGATTATTGAAAAAGTAAACTATGCAACTGATTGGGGTTAATACATATAGTCATCGTAGAGAAACCAAATGGTACGCTACAAGAATTTGTTTAGATCCTATGCAATTAAATAAAAGCATAAAGCAAGAAAAATTTCCTATACCTACAACTGAAGAACTACAGTAAATTTGACTGGTAAAGAAATTTACACAGTACTAGACATGAAGGATGTGGATTTCATCAAATGGTGTTAACTGAAAAGAGTGCAGATATATGTACGTTCATAACACCATTTGGCAAGTATAGATATAAAAGATTACCATTTGGTTCTCTCAATAGCACCTGAAGTTCTTCAAAGGGCAAATACTGGAAATATTTGGTGATATAGAAAATGTTGGAATCTCATATTGATGATTTAATAATAGCAGCAAAAAGATGAAAAGGAACATGATAAAATCATGCAACAGGTGCTAGAAAGAGCCAATAGATATAATGTAAAATTTAAATGGAAAGAAACTCGCAATATAGAATGAAAGAGGTTAAGTATTTAGGGTTAGTGTTTTAAACAAAGAAGGTGTAAGACCTGATAATAGATATGTAGAAGCAATAACTAAGTTGAAAGAACCTAATAATAATAAGAAGGAATTGTTAAGATTTTTTTAGGAATGGTTAATTTCTTAGCGAAATTTATTCCCAAATGTGTCAGAGATAACAAGTAGACTAAGGGAACTTATAAAGAAAAGATATTGACTGGCAATGGGGGACAAGAGCATAGCAAAGACTTCAAAATATTAAAAGTAAAATTGTGGAAGCGTCAACGCTGAAGTTGTTCAATAATAAAGTACCTATAGTAGTACAAGCAGATGCTTCGCAACATGGGTTGGGTGCGTGCCTAATTCAGGAAGGGCAGCCGGTATGTTTTGCATCTAGAAGTCTCACTGAAACGGAGCAAAGATACCCGCAAATAGAAAAAGAATGTTTAGCGATCTGTTTTGCAGTGGAAAGGTTTCATCAATTTATATATGGGAATCAAGTTAAAATTTATACTGATCATAAACCTTTGGTGTCTATAATAGGCAGAAATATACATAAAATAACTAGAAGGTTGCAAAGATTAATTCACAGGCTGGGAACAAAATATAAAATTAACTTAGAGTACTTGCCTCGAGAAAAGATGTTAATTGCGGATTTTATTGTCAAGGGCATATTTATCGGAGACTGAAGCAAGCGTAGATAATACCGAGGAAGTGGTACATTCACTAAACACTTACGTTGCCATGAGTAACTCAAGAGTTGAAGAATTTCAAAAGGCTACAATCAATGAGGCCGAGTTAAAAGAAATAATAAACTATTCGTTAAATGGGTGGCCACAGTGTAAACCCAGCTGTAAAATAGTAAGCGATAAGTTTTGGACATTAAGAAATGAGATTACATATCACAATGGGCCATTATTTCTAAATGATGATAAAATAATAGTTCCTACATCACTAAGATTAGAAATGTTAAAGATAGCACATAAACCGCATTTTTGGCATTGAAAACAAAAATATGTTAAGACAAATATTTTATTGTCCCAAGTTAAATCAGGATGTAGGAAATTACATAGCCAAGTGTAAAATATGTGAGAAGTATAGCAGAAATAATATAAAGGAGCCATTGATACCTCATACAGTTCGTACGTTGCCATTTGAGAAAGTAGTGTCACGTCCCGGTATTGACGGTCCGGAAGGTACCCCTACCGCTACCCCATGCACCGAAGACTATTCTTTAACCGAGTTTGATCCAATCGGCTCGTACGTCCGACTATGATCGGGTCTTTGTTACGGTCGCCGTGTCCACTCGAAATTAGGTTTTAAAGATCTTACCTTAGTAATGGCCTTCCAATAGTTGTTTCCTGATTTCGGTATACCGATCAAAACGTGGGTCGTGCAGTGGTATGTGCTCCAAGTCGGGAAGGGCTGGAGTTACGTCCACGGGAATAGACCTCCACGGTGTTTGGTTCACCAACACGTCGGTGATTATCTTCTGAGGGTAACTACCCCCAGAGGGTAGTATTCTGGTATCGCCGGTTCACGGAACTGGCGGATTAACTTCCGCAATTGATTCTTCCTCCCAGCTCGGTGCGTCTTCGGCATTGATTAGCTATTCGCGAAATATGGTAAAATAGATCTCGATAAAGGGTTGATCGTTGCGATCTGAGCGGCTGCCCTCTCCAGAACGCGCGCAGATGCCTACGTGAGCGCGGTGGTCCTCTCCGTAGGATTAAACCCAATATCGAGATTGAAGAATTGATCTGAATCGAAATGATTGAACCGAGAAGTCTTTACCGAAGTCGTCCGAGCTGTGGATCGCACGTCGAGTCGCGAAGAGAAAGGAAAGGTTTTAGAGCACAGAATCGACACTTACTTATAGTAACACTATATATATATATATATTGTAATAAAAATGGATATACAACTGTATGAACACTTAAGTCTTAATAGTTCTACGTGGTATAACGAATAAATGAAATAGATTTCCCGGAGTTAGAGAGCTCTTGGCTCGGAGTTAGTAATTGAGTCTGATGAGAACTGACGAGAACTGCCCTGCCTTTCGCTGAGCGCGTGGCTCACTAATAAACCCGCTCTCCCACTCCCGTGAAGAGTGGGGGATGCCCGTTGAGCGGGAGTAGTCGCAGGAGTAGGGTGCCGCTTGCCGCGCCATCTCTCAGTCGCCGCTGGTACCCGTTTGCGTATATCGATTTATGTGCTAAAGATTTTAATGATGGTAATACAGAGTCCTATATTCTTAACTTATGGTAATGGTAATACAGAGTTCTATGGTAATACTTATGGTAATACTTATGGTATGATGGTAATAAAGAGTTCTAAAGTAACACTGTAACGCCGATATCCCCTCCAAGGCGCTGAACGAGCGTCGTCGCGCTATGTCTCCGCGACCGATAGTACCGCGCCCGGCCGCCAGGCGTCCGCGCCTTCGCAACCGATTCGCGAGGCGCTAATTAATCACGCGACCGCCAGGCGGCCGCGAATTCGCGCAACCGAATACCGCACCGCGGATTATAAGAACCGGGCTATCGGCCGGAGACGCGGGACTAGTGCCTAGCTCTCCGAAGACTGTTTTAGTTGTGTAGAGATTGCTTGCCTTAGTTGCGCTACATTCTGTACGTGTCCGACTTTTGAACACGAGTGCGAGGGGCACCCGTGACCGAACCGCCATACCTCCGTCAATGGTTACCCTAGTAACCGACAGTCCGTCTTAATATTCCTACCTGGCCCCAAGACGCCCGCTCGTGGTAAGCGTCGGCAGGGTATTGCTTCAGCCCGCTCCCGCCACGGCTTCTTGCTCGACCCACCCCTCCGTCAATGGCCAATTTTAGTAACCGACAGTCCGTCTTTACCTCCTACTGGGCCCTAACATCGTCGCCCGCCTTGTGGTAAGCGGCAGTAGGGTATTGTAATTCCTACCCGATTCGCCTCAGCCGCGTTTCCGACGACCCACCGCCCGTCACCGTTACCCTAGTAACCGACAGTCCGCTCCTACCTTCCTACCGGGGCTCCTACATCGTCGCCCGCCTTGGTGGTAAGCGGCAGTAGGGCATTGCCCTCCCTCCCCACTACCGAGCCGACCTGACCGCCGAACCGTAGCGCTACTTGGCGACACGTTAGTTAAGATTGTCCCGCCCGAACATTGTCCGCGTCCGCCGCGTCCGAACACCGTCTGCGTCCGCCGCTAAAGACTGTCCGCGTCCGCCGTCAAACCTTGTCCGCGTCCGAACACCGTCTGCGTCCGCCGCTAAACATTGTCTGCGTCCGCCGTTAAACATTGTCCGCGTCCGAACACTGTCTGCGTCCGCCGTTAAACATTGTCCGCGTCCGAACACTGTCTGCGTCCGTCGTTTTTGGCAAACACTGCCCGCCTGTACCTCAATAGCGAATAAACGTCTACAAAACCGAAATCGCCTCCGTCACTCAACGCACCGAACCTTGGGCAGCCGACTGAGTCGGCCACCACCTTCCTCCGCGTCCCCCGATCCGAAACGGACCGTCACACGGGGGAACGGTCACAACACTTATGGTAATACTTATGGTATGACGGTAATAAAGAGTTCTAAAGTAATACTTATGGTAATACTTATGGTATGACGGTAATAAAGAGTTCTAAAGTAATACTTATGGTAATACTTATGGTAATACTCATGTTCTTAATACTGTTTCGTAAAAATATTAATATAGAAGAACCGAGGGACGAGGATGTGACACCTCCCCCCTTAGAAAGGAATTTCGGTAATGCCGAAATCTCCTTTATGTGTGGTTTTGCATATTATCGGAGTCGCTTACTAATTTCTAAATATGTGTATGAACTGGGATTTAAGAGTAGGGTTGTTCATATTACAGGGTGTATTGATTGATGCTACTGGCTGGTATCCGTTTTCCAGGTTGTCCAACGTTAACTGTTGCTGTGGGCTTTGTTGGTGCTGTGTTGCCGATAAATTCCTTCCTCAGCTTGCCCCAAGTGGATGAAGAGGTTGGTCAAGGAGGCCCAGACGCGGCACACCCAGCATGTGGAGACTCCATCCGTAGATAGAGTGCAAGGCGTAACCATGGAATTATTGTATCGACTACTAATTTGATGATCCGTAGAGATAAGGTATAGACCCATTAGTCCAGCGCTGAACGAACCAAATGTGATGAACCAATCCCAGAGTTTGCGTCCTGTTGATTCGGGCAATGCGGTTCAGGGATTTTTCGTCCAGAAGGTTATATATAGTTGGACCGCTGCCTTGCGGAATGGCACGTGTCCTCATGGCCCCTCGCGCCAAGGTATTTATCATCGCAGGCCTTTTCTATTGGGAACATAATATGAGTCTCGTAGTTTTTCGAGGTCCTGTGTGTTGTGTATATTCCGCTTGATGCTAAAATGACCCGGATTGGTGTAAGCTCCATTTTGCTCGGGTGAGTGGTTGCAGTGTTGGTGGTGGTGTACTTTCCCACTCCGGGTTGGGTAACATCTCTATACCAAGTGTCGTGAGAAAGAAGAACATGGTAGGAAGTAACCCGTTGCATTCTCGCGGTGTGCCCTCGTGTACCAAAATCTCGACTCCTGGGTGTCAAGAAGAGAGACTGATTCATTTGTGTAACCGGGAAGCTCCAGATAGCAAATTGTCGGTTTTCCGTATTCGGCAGTCTACTGGTACGCATTGAATTATATGTAGGACTCTCTCCTGCTGAGATAGGCCACATGCCCGGGAATCCTTTCATGAGTAGGAACGCTGCATTTCAGTCTGGGCGAGCTGGGATGCAAGGGTAAGAGCATTTTTTAATACTCTGTTCTTCCAGAGTACATTTTTTGTTGACTAGGACGAGGAGTTTCGATTATAGCTGCAAAGTCATTTGCGTTTTTTAAGGTGCTTTTCTACATAAAACAAATTTTGAGTTCACGTTGCAAGAGAAAATGTCTAGGTTACTGACAGCTATTTTGCTTTTTAGTTTTGAAGGTATGCCCCTGGGGATGTCTCTGAGAGGAAGAGTTTTGGGTGCTCTGGGTACGAAGGATAACGTATCCACAGAGGTTGGAGACTACTGGTTCGAGTTAGCTGCAGGAACGTGGTCTCCTGGGTGGTGACTGTATATACAGTTGGCGCAATCTCGCTCTGCTTTGCCGACATCTTTGTTGCTCTTTCCTCATACAAAACGTGTCATAGCGATTGAAGTTACAGTTGTTCTTCTGAAATGGTAGACCAGTAGGTGTCTCCACCGTCTGGATCTACGCAGTAACCCTCAGAAGCTGGGCAAATTGAACACCGGAGTTCAGGATGATTTGATTTGTTGCGAGCTTGATCGATGCCTGATATGAACGGAGGGCATTCGACTTTGACGGCTGCTTGTACCACAACGTTATCCCAGGTGCCGAAGCGGATCACTATATTGGCTCCCTGCACAAGTTCCGTTCTATGGTTAATTTTCCGGCGAGTGTGATTCTCTCGGGAATCTGTTGAATTCGGGCGAAGTCCAGTTATTTGCGCTGAATAGCCCAGGGTCATCATTCCCGTGGCATGGAGCTGTTACATCACACAGCGTTGCCCGGTTGTGGTAAGGTAAATATTCCGTCGTCCATTCTGTACCACTGATGTATGGGAGTGCATACCGCAAATAGTATATTGTGCGGTCTATTTCGATTTTGCACTGGTGGCACTTTCTACCTCGTTGAACTCGGACAATTGCTAAAAGTTGCTGATGTATTTTTGCTCTGCGTGAGGCTCTGCTCAGGATTACCCTGGGTCACATTTCCTGACATCCAAAAGAGAGAAATGTGTGGTGATATTTGATTGTTGTCCTCCGCAGTCGTAATATCCAATGAAGGCGGGGAGGCTGGGAGCCCGTCAGGGCTACTTATGACCATGGCTACGGACGTGACTATCGTTGGAGCGTGCATCTTGTTGTTGCTACTGTTGCTGCTGTGAGACTGATGCTCCGACGTGGGTTGCGCACGAATATGGTAGTGTTCTGCACTCAGGGAAATGTGAGTTGGAGTGGATGACATTTCCACTGCCAATACGCTTCCCTTTATATTTACATGGTTTTCAGCTTATCAACATGGATTATCTTATCCCTATTCTTTATATTAATTTTTGAGCATTGTTATTACCGAGGGTTTCGACAATTTCAAATGGCCCGGATATACTGGTCGTCGAATTTCCCCTTACAGGGTTCTTTGAGAACGAATACCTTGTCACCTTTAGAGAAAGATTGTGTGTTCAGTTTCGTCATAATATCTTTTATATCGTGCCTTGTAAATTAAGTCGAGGTTCTCCCTCGCCTTCAATTGTGTTTCTGCATATCTTATGATTTAGGTCCCCAAGGTACGTACGATACGATCTTCTATCGCGACTATCAGATTACGCATGGGGTCGTGCGGACGGGGAGGCGTGCTAATCTACCGAATACTAGCTCATGAGGTGTAAAGTTTTGTTGCCTTCGTTGGGTACGCCTTCGTTGTTGTATGAGAAAAGTTGCCATGTTCAGCCATTATTCATCCCATGCTTGTTGTTGACTTATAAAATGCTTTAAATATTCCTGTAAGCACATGGTGAGACTGTCTCAATAGATCCATTGTTTTGCGGATGATATGCTGGAAGATGGTTTTGTAGCACTGCGTGATCCTGGAACTTTTAGAAGCGATTAAGCTTTCATAGAGACTGTTTACGAAACTCGTTACCTTGATCTGTTAGTATGGCTTTAGGTGCCCCAAAACGACAGATAAATGAGTTCTACAACCTTTTCCGCAATTATCCACGCGCCCTTGTCTGATCCATTGAAGTAAAGCCAGGGAATATTTGGTTAAAAGATCTTTGGATGGTTAGGATATAAAGGAGTTCCCAGGAAGGAGTTGTGCAGGGAGTGGTCCCATTATATCCATAGAGATTTTTGTCAAATGCGGAGCCCGGTGTGTCCGTTAAAATCATAGGCTGCCGTGTTTTTGACGCGAGTTAACTTTTTCGTTTGATAGCTAGCAGCACAGTTTTGGATGAATTTCTGAATATCAGCCTTCATGTTGGGCCAAAGAAGTACTTCTGACAAGTAATTTAGCGTGCGTCTTTGTCACTCCTTGTGTTCAAGCCGAAAGGCAGAAGCATGGTTCTCTATAATGATATCCATCCTTCTGTCCTCCGTGGGGACCTCGCACATGCCCCTTTTGACAGAGACTAAGTGATTTTCACGCTGGAATTTAGAAACACACATTCGTGATCATAGCTTCTGGATTTCGTGTACCACGGAATTTGATCTACACATGACTTTGATATACTAATTCGGTTTTTAAACCTAACTCTGTGGCCACATCGAACAGTGATCTGACGGCTTCTAATACATCTTGTTCGTTTGCCGAATGCACTGCCGACGGTTTTTACCCGGTAACGCGATTAAGAAATACTTTTGCTTTACTTTCTGAACTTTCGCCCTGCCGATAAATGCTTTACTGAAACCGTACCACCGTTTCTGTTCAAAAAGTTCACTTGCACCGGTATCAACGGGTTTCTGCGTCTAGCGTCGTGAAGTAGAGATTATATTGTCATTTCTCATGCTCAATTTGTCGGCGCCGTCTCTACATTATTTGTGCGTTTCGGACTTGGAACACGGCTCTCTCTTGAAAAAGACGGGGATGAGGGTGACTCATCGGAGCTGTCTTCGTCTCCTGTACGATTGTCATCTACTAATTCATTTGGTTCGTTATTCATGTCACTAGTTGCGTCATTGTGCAGGTAGGCAGGAGTTTGCTGACCCGGTGGGGAAAAAGGAGACCCGGGGGTTGGCGGGTGGTCGCGTGATTTAGAGTGGTCAGACGATGCCGCGCATGTCTCAACCGTAGTGGGGGAACCAGCGCGTGGCTGTTTGCCAATAACCCGATGATTATTATCTTTTTTCCGCCGTTTTGTGTCAAAGATAGATGAGCCATCTGGATCGGATGAGGTATGAATTTGCAATGGAAGTGATTTTACAGGATTTCTGGATAGTGCGTCTGATTTGTGGTTGGTCTTTCCCTTTTTATAAACGACCTGGTATTCGTATTCAGCGAGTTTGAGTCGCCAACGGAGACACACACACACACACATAGATAGTCGTGAAGTCCGGATCTCGCACTGGAGTGCATCCAAACCAACGGTCTATGATCCGTAATGAAGGCTGGAATTTTGTCCGTAAATGTAAAGGTCGAAAATAGTTGAACGGCGAATACAAATGGCTAAACATTCTTTCTCTATTGTAGAATAATTTAGTTCGGCTCCCTTGAGGAGGCGTGACGCATATGTCACGATCAAGGCAGGTCCTTCCCAGGGAGTGACCTTGACTAAGGATTCTCTCCGATCGCATGACCCGAAGCATCCGTGGTAATGCTTGAAAGGTTTCGAGAAATCAGGGTATTGTAACAAGGGTTCTCGTGTATAGTATTTTCGCTGCAGTGCTGGTAAACGCTTTATCTTCTGCTTCGGTCCAAGAGAAGGTCTGTGCTTTTTAAGAAAGATTGGTGAGAGGCTTGGCGATGTATGAAAATTTAGGGATAAATCGGCGGTAATATCCTCGCGAGGCCAAGGGAATTGTTTCACATTCTTGGCGTTTTTTGGAGTTGGAAAATCCCTCACTGCACGCGCACCTTTCTCCGGATCGGGGCCTAACGCCGCTTTCGCTTATGATAAAGGCGGCCTGGAAGTATGCGACTTCTTTTCGGAGTGAAGTTGCATTTATCGGAGTTGTAGCTTAATCGTTTGCTTGGCGTAACCGAGATGCTAACTTTTCAAATTTTACTTCATGTTCCTGCAAAGGATCGCGCGCAGAGTACTATGTCATCCAGGCCTATGCAAATAACTCGCTACCTTGCAGCCCCTGATAAAAGCAATTCCATGCATCGCTGGGAAGGTTCGCAGGTCCGCAATCTTTAAACCTTTAAACCGAATGGCATGCGCGTATGATATTCAAAGTGCCCGTATGGGCGTAGAGAATGCCGTTTTCTCCGCGTCTTCCGGGTCCATACCAATTTGATGGAACCTTCGCTCGCCCAGCAATCGACGACTGTGAAATAAACTGAGTTCCCGATCGAATCTAGTATCTCATTTATACTAGGAGTGGATACGCATCAGAAATTGTGACTTTTTCATTTAGCATACGATACAATCGACGACGACCCTCCATCGTTTGTTACCCTGCGAATCTGGCTTTTTAGGAACGACCCTGTACAAGGGCGAATTATATGGTAGAGTTTTTGAAGGCCTGACTATGTCGCTTTCCAAAAGCTCCTTCTCATTTGTCTCTCGGGATTTCGGCCTTGTGGATCTAGAGTGGATGTCGATATTGCTTAACATTGACTGGAATGCTACTATCCCTATTGTCGGAATTCTTATGCGTAATTAAATCTGTTTTTGGTGAGAACTTCCCAGGGTAGATGAAATATGTCACAGTTATTACGGATTAATTTGAATATGCTATCTTCCCTCTTCGGAGTTGAGGTGTGACGTCTCGGAAGAAGTTGTAGGTTTTAATTTTTCGAATCTGGAGAATTTGTCTTCTGCTTTTACTTGGTGTACATTTGCTGCCGGTAATGCCGAATTTTCAGCAAAATCTACTTCTTCAAGCGTCGCTGATAGAGGGGGAAGTTCTACCGTTGCTTCTGTTGTATTAATAATTCGCGTGTACGCGTATCCGTCTGTGCACGTGACAAGCGAGTTTCCTAGATATATCCCTTTTGCGACAAATACACGCGGCAGTAATCCTTCCTTAACTTCAGGATTCGAAATCCTTACCGGTATCACCGCAGACGTTCTCTCCGGAATTTTCATCCTAACTGACTTTTCAAATGGAATATCATGACCGCGCCACAGGACGCGTTCCTGAGTGTAGAGAACGTCGGCTGCACCGTTACAGAAATCGGTTCCCAGGATACCGTCTGTATTGATGGGAAACGATTCTGGTACAATATGTGGAAGGTAAGCGCTACATTATCTAAAATCTCGACATTTATTGCGCCCAACGTATTAACATAACCGTCGGTGATGCCACTTTATTTCCTTAACTGATCATTTACATCTACCTGGGCATCCAAGTCCTAACGTCGAAATTTTTACTAGATTCGGTTCTGGGAGCCCGTATCGATCATAAAACTCTAGATTCTTTATTAAAACTGTGGAGAATTTAATCTCGACCGTGGGGACAATGCATTTGTTCCCGAGTTTGATTTGGGTGGCTGTTCTTGCGCTTGTTTGGTTTGGAATTGCTCTGACGGGAGTGGTGTTGAGGTTGAATTGCCTCCCGACTCGACTCCTGACGAGGCGAGAGGCTTCTCCCGTTTCCTGACTCTGCTCTTTTTGAGCCTCATTATTGTACTCTCGCGTTTTCTACATTGCATGGATCTCTTATGCCCATCTTTTGCCGCTACAATATCTACACGTCTTCACCTGTACCCGCGCGTCGCGGTTTTCATTAAGCGGTTTCTCACGATCGTTATTCCTGCGTTCCCATTTCCCTCGGTGGATTGGGAGCGCTTCTGCGTATCGGGCGATTAGATAACTTTGTTTTTGGCGAAGCATTCTTTAGCCGTGTGACCCGTCCTGGTCGCAGCGCGATTACACGTATCGCGGGGATTGAGATACGACCTGATGTATAAGTCTCTCCGTCTGCCAGATAGCGTTATCGTATCGGTGTCGCGGCTTTGGTCGCGGTCCGCGTCTCCTCAGGAATCTTTCGTGATCAGAGTTCATGTCGCCTAAACGCATTCTTTGGCTCGTGAGAATGCTTCTGGCTAAATTAACAACTTCCGTCGCTTGGATTTGATATCTAATCTGAGGAAATGAGGCCGTCGCAAAAAGCGCACGTCGTAGTGTGAGGTCGTCTCCGTCAGCCTGCGATGGACGGCGATATATCACGTTGCGTCCGTTCGCAATCTATTATCGCGGCCCGTATATCCTTTACTCGGCTAATAAAGCCGTCGAGGATGTGTTCGTCGGGTTTCATGTATACCCATTGTTAACTCTCCCCGGTAATGATCGATAGATTTTGTCGGCCCGAAAGCTTCGCGGGGAATATCGCAAAAAGTTGTGTTATGTCTGAACATTCCTCATCCTCAAACGGCTAGGTATGCCACTGCCTTTCAAGCGGTTTATTACTAGCTTGGTTAATGTTCGATTCTGAATTCGGAGGTCACAAACGTCTCTCGCGCGTTTACATGCTCTTACGAATTGAAATACCGGAATATTTCGTCCGTCGAATATAGGAATCGATCTCGACAGCTTCGCGAAGTGAGAAGTTACTACTGTGTTGCGGTAGGTCGCTCCGCCATGCTTCCTGCATGTTTCTGCGAAGGCGGTTGTATGGCGTAAAGCTAGGCGCGGACGGATTCTATCGGATGAACTAGATTTCGATCGCTTAACTGCTTCTACTTCATTTCGTAAAAAGGTTAGCTCTTGAAGGATTCTTTCTGTAGCTTCGAAGGATATCCCCGAACTCGCGACTGGTCCGGCAGATTTAATTTTTTCGATTTTCGCCCGTTCCTTCTCTAGGTTCGTAGCTTCGTCGCGTAAACGCGTTTCCTTTTCGCGTAATTGTTTTTGGAGGATTAAGAGATCGGATTCCGCGGACTCCGCGGTTTTACTTCGCGTCGACACTCGGGGTTCGATGGGTAATTTCGCGGATTTATCTTGATCCATTTCGATTATTCGCGGATTCGACCGTATGGGATGGCAATCCCACCGCTGTCACCAAAAATTATGTCACGTCCCGGTATTGACGGTTCCCGGGAAGGTACCTCTACCGCTACCCCATGCACCGAAGACTATTCTCTTAACCGGAGTTTGACGGCCAATTCGGCTCGTACGTCCGACTATGATCGGCGTCTTTGTTACGGTCGCCGCGTCCACTCGAAATTGGATTTTGGAGGATCTTACGCTTAGTAATGGGCTTCCAATGGTTGTTTCCCTGATTTCGGTATACCGATCGAAACGTGGGTCGTCCAGTGGTATAATGTGCTCCATGGGAAGGGCTGGAGTTACGTCCACGGGGATCCCAACCTTCCACGGCGTTGGGTTCACCAACACGTCGGTGATTATCTTCGGAAGGGTAACTACCCCCAGAGGGTAGTATTCTGGTATCGCTGGTTCACGGAACTGGCGGATTAACTTCCGCAATTGATTCTTCCCCACAGCTCGGTGCGTCTTCGGCATTGATTAGCTATTCGCGAAATATGGTAAAATAGATCTCGATAAAGGGTTGATCGTTGCGATCTGAGCGGCTGCCCTCTCCAGAACGCGCAGATGCCTACGAGCCGTGGTCCCTCCTCCGTAGGATTAAACCCAATTATCGAGGATTGAAGAATTGGAATCTGAAATCGAAATGATTGAACCGAAAGTCTTTACCGGAAGTCGTCCAAGCTGTGGATAGCACGTCGAGTCGCGAAGGAAAGGAAAGGTTTTAGAGCACTGATCATCGACACTTACTTATCGTAACACTCATATATATATATTCCTTAATAAAATAGATATAAGCAAACTGTATGAACACTGGTCTTAATAGTTCTACGTATAACGAATAAAATGAAATAGGATTTCGGAGTTAGAGAGCTCTTGGCTCGGAAGAGTTAGTAAGGTTGAGTCTGATGAGAACTGACAGAGAGCCACTGCCTTTTCGCTGAGCGCGTGGCTCTACTAATAAACCCGCTCTCCCACTTCTGTGAAGTAGTAAGAGGGGATGCCCAAGTTGAGCGGGAGTAGTCGCAGGAGTAGGGGTGCCGCTTGCCAGCGCCATCTCTGGTCGCCAGCTGGTAAATCCGTTTGCGTATATCGATTCATGTGCTAAAGATTTTAATGATGGTAATAAAGAGTCCTATATTCTTAACTTATGGTAATGGTAATACAGAGTTCTATGGTAATACTTATGGTAATACTTATGGTATGATGGTAATAAAGAGTTCTAAAGTAACACTTATGGTAATACTTATGGTATGACGGTAATAAAGAGTTCTAAAGTAATACTTATGGTAATACTTATGGTATGACGGTAATAAAGAGTTCTAAAGTAATACTTATGGTAATACTTATGGTAATACTTATGTTCTTAATACTGTTTCGTAAAATGGTAATATAGAAGAACCGAGGGACGAGGATGTGACAATAGCAAGGAGTGTGCTAGGTATCTCGATAGCAAGGAGTGTGCTAGGTATCTAGATAGCAAGGAGTGAGCTAGGTAGCTAGCTAGCAAAGGAGTGAACTAGGTAGCTAGCGAGCAAGCAGTGAGCTAGATAGATAGCTAGCAAGGAGTGTTCTAGGTAGCAAGATGGCAAGGAGTGAGCTAGGTAGCTGGCTAGCATTGTGTGTGCTAGGTATCTAGAATAGCAAGGTATGAGCAGAAAGCTGGCTAGCAGGGAGTCAGCTAGGCAGCTAGCTGGGAAGGAGTGAGCTAGGTAGCTAGCTTTGCATTGAGTGAGCTGTGTTGCTAGCTGGCACTGCGTGCGCTGGGTGGCCAGATAGAAAGGAGTGAGCTAGGTAGCTAGCTAGCAAGGAGTGAGCTAGAATGCCAGATAGCAAGGAGTGAGCGAGAATGACAGATAGCAAGGAGTGAGCTAGGTAGCTAGCTAGCCTTGAGTGTGCGAGGTTGCTAGATAGCAAGGTGTGAGCTAAGTAGCTAGCTAGAAAGGAGTGAGCTAGGTAGCCAGATAGCAAGGAGTGAGCTAGGTAGCTAGCTTGCATGGTATGAGCAAGAAAGCTAGCTAGCAGGGAGTCAGCTAGGTAGAAAGCTAGCATTGAGTGTGTGCTGGTGGCTAGAGAGAGGAGGCCAGTACCTGGCTAGCAAGGAGATGAGCTAGGTAGCCAGATAGCAAGGAGGAGCTAGGGGTTAGCACGAATCATTGGTGTGCTAGGTAGCCACATAGCAAGGAGTGAGCTATGTAGCTAGCTAGCAAGGAGTGAGCTAGGAGCTTGATAGCAAGGAGTGAGCTGGGTAGCTAGCTAGTAAGGAGTGAGCTAGGTGGATAGCTAGCAAGGAGTGTTCTAGGTAGTAAGATGGCAAGAAGTGAGCTAGGTAGCTAGCTAGCATTGTGTGTGCTAGGTATCTAGATAGCAAGGTATGAGCAAGAAAGCTAGCTAGCAGGGAGTCAGCTAGGTAGCTAGCTAGCAAGGAGTGAGCTAGGTAGCTAGCTTGCATTGAGTGAGCTATGTTGCTAGCTAGCACTGCGTGCGCTAGGTGGCTAGATAGAAAGGAGTGAGCTAGGTAGCTAGCTAGCAAGGAGTGAGCTAGAATGCCAGATAGCAAGGAGTGAGCGAGAATGCCAGATAGCAACGAGTGAGCTGGGTAGTTAGATAGCATTGAGCGTGCTAGGTGGCTAGATAGAAAGGAGTGAGCTAGGTAGCTAGCTAGAAAGGAGTGAGCTAGGTAGCCAGATAGCAAGGAGTGAGCTAGGTAGCTAGCTTGCATGGTATGAGCAAGAAAGCTAGCTAGCAAGGAGTGAGCTAGGTAGCTAGCTAGCATTGAGTGTGCTAGGTGGCTAGATAGAAAGTAGTGAGCCAGGTACCTAGCTAGCAAGGAGTGAGCTAGGTAGCCAGATAGCAAGGAGTGAGCTAGGTAGTTAGCAATCATTGAGTGTGCTAGGTTGCTAGTTAGCAAGGAGTGAGCTAGGTAGCTAGCTAGCAAGGATTGAGCAAGGTAGCTAGCTACCAAGGAGTGACCTAAGTAGCTAGCTAGCAAGGAGTGAGCTAGGTAGATAGCTAGCATGGAGTGTTCTAGGTAGCAAGATGGCAAGAAGTGAGCTAGGTAGGTAGCTAGCAAGGAGTGAGCTAGGTAACTAGCTAGCAAGGAGTGTTCTAGGTGGCTAGCTAGCAAGGAGTGAGCTAGGTAGCAAGATGGCAAGAAGTGAGCTAGGTAGGTAGCTAGCAAGGAGTGAGCTAGGTAACTAGCTAGCAAGGAGTGTGCTAGGCGGCTAGCTAGCAACGAGTGAGCTAGGTAGCTAGCTAGCAAGGAGTGAGCTATGTTGCTAGCTAGCACTGAGTGTGCTAGGTGGCTAGTGAGAAAGGAGTGAGCTAGGTAACTAGCTAGCAAGGAGTGTGCTAGGTGGCTAGCTAGCAAGGAGTGAGCTAGGTAGCTAGCTAGCAAGGAGTGAGCTAGGTAGCTAGCTAGCATTGTGTGTGCTAGGTATCTAGATAGCAATGAGTGAGCTAGGCTGCTAGCTAGCAAGGAGAGAGCTAGGTAGCTAGCTAGCAAGGATTCAGCTAGGCAGCTAGCTAGCAAGGAGTGAGCTAGGTAGTTCGCTAGCATTGTGTGTGCTAGGTATCTAGATAGCAAGGAGTGTGCTAGGTATCTAGATAGCAAGGAGTGTGCTAGGTATCTAGATAGCAAGGAGTGAGCTAGGTAGCTAGCTAGCAAAGGAGTGAACTAGGTAGCTAGCGAGCAAGCAGTGAGCTAGATAGATAGCTAGCAAGGAGTGTTCTAGGTAGCAAGATGGCAAGGAGTGAGCTAGGTAGCTAGCTAGCATTGTGTGTGCTAGGTATCTAGATAGCAAGGTATGAGCAAGAAAGCTAGCTAGCAGGGAGTCAGCTATGTAGCTAGCTATAAAGGAGTGAGCTAGGTAGCTAGCTTGCATTGAGTGTGCTAGGTAGCTAGCTAACATAGAGTGTGCTGGGTAGATAGATAGATAGGATTGAGTTGGGTAGCTAGCTAGCAAGGAGTGAGCTAGGTAGCCAGATAGCAAGGAGTGAGCTAGGTAGCTTGATAGCAAGGAGTGAGCTGGGTAGCTAGCTAGTAAGGAGTGGGCTAGGTAGCATGATAACAAGGAGTGAGCTAGGTAGCAAGTTTGCATTGAGTGTGCTAGGTAGCTAGCTAGCACTGAGTGTGCTAGGTAGCTAGAGAGGAAGGAGTGAGCTAGGAAGCTAGCTTGCATTGAGTGAGCTAGGTAGCCAAATAGCAAGGAGTGAGCTAGGTAGTTAACTAGCATTGAGTTCGCTAGGTAGCTAGATGGCTAGGAGTGGGCTAGGTAGCTAGCTATCATTGAGTGTGCTAGGTAGCTAGCTAGCATTGAGTGTGCTAGGTAGCTAGATAGCTAGGAGTGAGCTGGGTAGCTAGCTAGCAAGGAGTGAGCTAGGTAGCCAGATAGCAAGGAGTGAGCTAGGTAGCTAGCTTGCATTGAGTGTGCTAGGTAGCTAGCTAGCATTGAGTGTGCTAGGTAGCTAGATAACAAGGAGTGAGCTAGGTAGCTAGCTAGCAAGGAGAGAGCTAGGTAGCTAGCTAGCAAGGATTCAGCTAGGTATCTAGCTAGCAAGGAGTGAGCTAGGAGGTTGATAGCAAGGAGTGAGCTAGGTAGCTAGCTAGTAAGGAGTGAGCTAGGTAGCCAGATAGCAAGGACAGAGCTAGGTAGCAAGCTAGCATTGAGTGTGCTAGGTATCTAGATAGCAAGGACTGAGCTAGGTAACTAGCTAGCAAGGAGTGAGCTAGGTAGCTAGCTACCAAGGAGTGACCTAGGTAGCTAGCTAGCATTGAGTGTGCTAGGTGGCTAGATAGAAAGGAGTGAGCTAGGTAGCTAGCTAGCAAGGAGTGAGCTAGGTAGCCAGATAGCAAGGAGTGAGCTAGGTAGCTAGCTTGCAAGGAGTGAACTAGGTAGCTAGCTAGCAAGGAGTGAGCTAGGTAGCTAGCTAGCAAGGAGTGAGCTAGGTAGCTAGCTAGCAAGGAGTGAGCTAGGTAGCTAGCTAGCAAGGAGTGGGCTAGGCAGCATGATAACAAGGAGTGAGATAGGTAGCTAGCTAGTAAGGAGTGAGCTGGGTAGCCAGATAGCAAAGGAGTGAGCTAGGTAGCTAGCTAGCATTGTGTGTGCTAGGTATCTAGATAGCAAGGAGTGTACTAGGCGGCTAGCTAGCAACGAGCGAGCTAGGTAGCTAGCTAGCAAGGAGTGAGCTATGTTGCTAGCTAGCACTGAGTGTGCTAGGTAGCTAGAGAGGAAGGAGTGAGCTAGGTAGCTAGCTTGCATTGAGTGAGCTACGTAGCCAAATAGCAAGGAGTGAGCTAGGTAGTTAGCTAGCATTGAGTTCGCTAGGTACCTAGATAGCTAGGAGTGGGCTAGGTAGCCACATAGCAAGGAGTGAGCTATGTAGCTAGCTAGCAAGGAGTGAGCTAGGTAGCTTGATAGCAAGGAGTGAGCTAGGTAGCTAGCTAGCAAGCAGTGGGCTAGGTAGCATGATAACAAGGAGTGAGCTAGGTAGCTAGTTTGCATTGAGAGTGTTAGGTAGCTAGCTAGTATTGAGTGTGCTAGGTAGCTAGAGAGGAAGGAGTGAGCTAGGTAGCTAGCTTGCATTGAGTGAGCTAGGTAGCCAAATAGCAAGGAGTGAGCTAGGTAGTTAGCTAGCATTGAGTTCGCTAGGTACCTAGATAGCTAGGAGTGGGCTAGGTAGCCACATAGCAAGGAGTGAGCTATGTAGCTAGCTTGCAAGGAGTGAGCTAGGTAGCTAGGTAGCAAGGAGTGAGCTAGGTAGCTAGCTAGCAAGCAGTGGGCTAGGTAGCATGATAACAAGGAGTGAGCTAGGTAGCTAGTTTGCATTGAGTGTGTTAGGTAGCTAGCTAGCATTGAGTGTGCTAGGTAGCTAGAGAGGAAGGAGTGAGCTAGGTAGCTAGGTAGCAAGAAGTGAGCTAGGTAGCTAGCTATTATTGAGTGTGCTAGGGAGCTAGCTAGCATTGAGTGTGCTAGGTAGCTAGATAGCTAGGAGTGAGCTGGGTAGCTGGCCAGCAAGGAGTGAGCTAGGTAGCCAGATAGCAAGGAGTGAGCTAGGTAGTTCGCTAGCATTGAGTGTGCTAGGTATCTAGAGGTAGCTAGATAGCAAGGAGTGAGCTAGGTAGCTAGCTTGCATTGAGTGTGCTAGGTAACTAGCTAGCATTGAGTGTGCTAGGTAGCTAGATAACAAGGAGTGAGCTAGGTAGATAGCTAGCAAGGAGTGTTCTAGGTAGCAAGATGGCAAGGAGTGAGCTAGGAAGGTAGCTAGCAAGGAGTGAGCTAGGTAGCTAGCTAGCATTGTGTGTGCTAGGTATCTAGATAGCAAGGAGTGAGCTAGGTAGCTAGCTAGCAAGGAGTGAACTAGGTAGCTAGCTAGCAAGGAGTGAGCTAGGTAGCTAGCTAGCAAGGAGTGAGCTAGGTAGCTAGCTAGCATTGTGTGTGCTAGGTATCTAGATAGCAAGGACTGAGCTAGGTAACTAGCTAGCAAGGAGTGAGCTAGGTAGCTAGCTACCAAGGAGTGACCTAGGTAGCTAGCTAGCAAGGAGTGAGCTAGGTAGATAGCTAGCAAGGAGTGTTCTAGGTAGCAAGATGGCAAGAAGTGAGCTAGGTAGGTAGCTAGCAAGGAGTGAGCTAGGTAGCTAGCTAGCAAGGAGTGAGCTAGGTAGCTGGCTACCAAGGAGTGACCTAGGTAGCTAGCTAGCAAGGAGTGAGCTAGGTAGATAGCTAGCAAGGAGTGTTCTAGGTAGCAAGATGGCAAGAAGTGAGCTAGGTAGGTAGCTAGCAAGGAGTGAGCTAGGTAACTAGCTAGCAAGGAGTGTGCTAGGCGGCTATCTAGCAACGAGTGAGCTAGGTAGCTAGCTAGCAAGGAGTGAGCTGTGATGCTAGCTAGCACTGAGTGTGCTAGGTGGCTAGATAGAAAGGAGTGAGCTAGGTAGCTAGCTAGCAAGGAGTGAGCTAGGTAGCAAGATGGCAAGGAGTGAGCTAGGTAGGTAGCTAGCAAGGAGTGAGCTAGGTAACTAGCTAGCAAGGAGTGTGCTAGGTGGCTAGCTACCAAGGAGTGACCTAGGTAGCTAGCTAGCAAGGAGTGAGCTAGGTAGCTAGCTAGCAAGGAGTGAGCTAGGTAACTAGCTAGCAAGGAGTGAGCTAGGTAGCTAGCTACCAAGGAGTGACCTAGGTAGCTAGATAGCAAGGAGTGAGCAAGGTAGATAGCTAGCAAGGTGTGTTCTAGGTAGCAAGATGGCAAGAAGTGAGCTAGGTAGGTAGCTAGCAAGGAGTGAGCTAGGTAACTAGCTAGCAAGGAGTGTGCTAGGTAGCTAGCTACCAAGGAGTGACCTAGGTAGCTAGATAGCAAGGAGTGAGCTAGGAAGGTAGCTAGCAAGGAGTGAGCTAGGTAACTAGCTAGCAAGGAGTGTGCTAGGTGGCTAGCTAGCAAGGAGTGAGCTAGGTAGCTAGCTAGCATGGAGTGAGCTAGGTAGCTAGCTAGCATTGTGTGTGCTAGGTATCTAGATAGCAAGGAGTGAGCTAGGTAGCTAGCTAGCAAGGAGTGAGCTAGAATGCCAGATAGCAAGGAGTGTGCTAGGTAGCTAGCTAGCATTGAGTGTGCTAGGTAGCTAGCTTGCAAGGTGTGAGCTAGATAGCTAGCTAGCAGGGAGTCAGCTAGGTAGCTAGCTAGCAAGGAGTGAGCTAGGTAGCTAGCTTGCAT
Organism: Colletes collaris; assembly: GCA_030068185.1. Lineage (NCBI taxonomy): Eukaryota > Metazoa > Arthropoda > Insecta > Hymenoptera > Colletidae > Colletes > Colletes collaris. Next base: position 177,053 of record JASGYR010000306.1, on the reverse strand, counting down.
TGAGTGTGCTAGGTAGCTAGCTAGCATTGAGTGTGCTAGGTAGCTAGATAGATAGGAGTGAGTTGGGTAGCTAGCTAGCAAGGAGTGAGCTAGGTAGCCAGATAGCAAGGAGTGAGCTATGTAGCTAGCTTGCAAAGAGTGAGCTAGGTAGCCAGCTAGCATGGAGTGAGCCAGGTAGCTAGCTAGCAAGGAGTGAGCCAGGTAGCTAGCTAGCAAGGAGTGTGCTAGGTAGATAGCTAGCGAGGAGTGAGCTAGGTAGCCAGATTTGAAGGAGTGAGCTAGCTAGCTAGCTAGTAAGGAGTGAGCTAGGAGGTTGATAGCAAGGAGTGAGCTAGGTAGCTAGCTAGTAAGGAGTGTGCTAGGTAGCCAGATAGCAAGGACTGAGCTAGGTAGCAAGCTAGCATTGAGTGTGCTAGGTATCTAGAGAGGAAGGGGTTAGCTAGGTAGCTAGCTAGCAAGGAGTGATATAGGTAGCTAGCTAGCATTGAGTGTGCTAGGTAGCTATATAGCAAGGAGTGAGCTAGGAAGCTAGATAGCTATTAGTGAGCCAGGTAGCTAGCTAGCAAGTAGTGAGCTAGGTAGCTAGTTTGCAAGGAGTGAGCCTGGTGGCCAGCTAGCACTGAGTGTGCTAGGTAGCTAGCTAGCAAGGAGGGAGCTAGGTAGGTAGCTAGCAAGGAGTGAGCTAGGTAGCTAGCTAGCAAGGAGTGAGCTAGGTAGCTAGCTAGCAAGGAGTGACCTAGGTAGCTAGCTAGCAAGGAGTGAGCTAGGTAGATAGCTAGCAAGGAGTGTTCTAGGTAGCAAGATGGCAAGGAGTGAGCTAGGTAGCTAGCTAGCATTGTGTGTGCTAGGTATCTAGATAGCAAGGAGTGAGCTAGGTAGCTAGCTAGCAAGGAGTGAGCTAGGTAGCTAGCTAGCAAGGAGTGAGCTAGGTAGCTAGCTAGCAAGGAGTGAGCTAGGTAGCTAGCTAGCATTGAGTGTGCTAGGTGGCTAGATAGAAAGGAGTGAGCTAGGTAGCTAGCTAGCAAGGAGTGAGCTAGAATGCCAGATAGCAAGGAGTGAGCGAGAATGCCAGATAGCAAGGAGTGAGCTAGGTAGCTAGCTAGCATTGAGTGTGCTAGGTGGCTAGATAGAAAGGAGTGAGCTAGGTAGCTAGCTAGCAAGGAGTGAGCTAGGTAGCCAGATAGCAAGGAGTGTGCTAGGTAGCTAGCTAGCATTGAGTGAGCTAGGTAGCTACCTAGCAAGGAGTGATCTAGGTAGCTAGCTAGCATTGAGTGTGCTAGGTAGCTAGATAGCAAGGAGTGAGCTAGGTAGCTAGCTAGCAAGGAGTGAGCTAGGTAGCCAGATAGCAAGGAGTGAGCTAGGTAGTTAGCTAGCATTGAGTGTGCTAGGTAGCTAGCTAGCAAGGAGTGAGCTAGGTAGCTAGCTAGCAAGGAGTGAGCTAGGTAGCTGGCTACCAAGGAGTGACCTAGGTAGCTAGCTAGCAAGGAGTGAGCTAGGTAGATAGCTAGCAAGGAGTGTTCTAGGTAGCAAGATGGCAAGGAGTGAGCTAGGTAGCTTGATAGCATGGAGTGAGCTAGGTAGCTAGCTAGCAAGGAGTGTGCTAGGTGGCTAGCTAGCAAGGAGTGAGCTAAGTAGCAAGATGGCAAGAAGTGAGCTAGGTAGGTAGCTAGCAAGGAGTGAGCTAGGTAACTAGCTAGCAAGGAGTGTGCTAGGTAGCTAGATAGCTATTAGTGAGCCAGGTAGCTAGCTAGCAAGGAGTGAGCTAGGTAGCTAGCACTGGAGTGTGCTAGGTGGCTAGTGAGAAAGGAGTGAGCTAGGTAGTTAGCTAGCATTGACTGTGCTAGGTAGCTAGCTAGCAAGGAGTGAGCTAGGTAGCAAGCCACCAAGGAGTGAGCTAGGTAGCTAGCTTGCAAGGAGTGTTCTAGATAGCAAGATGGCATAATGTGAGCTAGGTAGGTAGCTAGCAAGGAGTGAGCTAGGAAACTAGCTAGGAAGGAGTGAGCTGGGTAGCTAGCTAGCAAGGAGTGGGCTAGGTAGCTAGATAGCAAGGAGTGAGCTAGGTAGGTAGCTAGCAAGGAGTGAGCTAGGTAGCTAGCTAGTAAGGAGTGTGCTAGGTAGCTAGCTAGCAAGTAGTGAGCTAGGTAGCTAGCTAGCAAGGAGTGAGCTAGGTAGCTAGCTAGCATTGTGTGTGCTAGGTATCTAGATAGCAAGGAGTGAGCTAGGTAGCTAGCTAGCAAGGAGTGAGCTAGGTAGCCAGATAGCAAGGAGTGAGCTAGGTAGCTAGCTTGCAAGGAGTGAGCTAGGTAGCTAGCTTGCAAGGTGTGAGCTAGATAGCTAGCTAGCAGGGAGTCAGCTAGGTAGCTAGCTAGCAAGGAGTGAGCTAGGTAGCTAGCTTGCATTGAGTGTGCTAGGTAGCTAGCTAGCATTGAGTGTGCTAGGTAGCTAGATAGATAGGAGCGAGTTGGGTAGCTAGCTAGCAAGGAGTGAACTAGGTAGCTAGATAGCAAGAAGTGTGCCAGGTAGCTAGCTAGCAAGAAGTTAGCTAGATAGCCAGCTAGCATGGAGTGGGCTAGGAAGCTAGCTAGCAAGGAGTGAGCTAGGTAGCTAGCTAGCAAACGAGTGAGCTGGGTAGATAGCTAGACAGGAGTGAGCAAGGTAGCCAGATAGGAAGGAGTGAGCTAGGTAGCTAGCTAGCAAGGAGTGAGCTAGGAGCTTGATAGCAAGGAGTGAGCTAGGTAGCTAGCTAGTGCACTGAGTGTGCTGGTAGCCAGATAGCAAGGACTGAGCTAGGCAGCAAGCCATTGAGTGCTAGGTAGCTAGAGAGGAAGGGGTAGCTAGGTGGCTAGCTAGCAAGGAGTGATATAGGTAGCTAGCTAGCAAGGATCGATAGGTGAAATATTCAGCATTGAGTGTGCTAGGTAGCTAGATAGCAAGGAGTGAGCTAGGTAGCTAGATAGCTATTAGTGAGCCAGGTAGCTAGCTAGCAAGTAGTGAGCTAGGTAGCCAGTTTGCAAGGAGTGATATAGGTAGCTAGCTAGCATTGAGTGTGCTAGGTAGCTAGATAGCAAGGAGTGAGCTAGGTAGCTAGCAAGAATTGAGTGTGCCAGGTAGCTAGCTAGCAAGGAGTGAGCTAGGTAGTTCGCTAGCATTGAGTGTGCTAGGTAGCTAGCTAGCATTGAGTGTGCTAGGTAGCTAGATAGCAAGGAGTGAGCTAGGTAGCTAGCTTGCATTGAGTGTGCTAGGTAGCTAGCTAGCATTGAGTGTGCTAGGTAGCTAGATAACAAGGAGTGAGCTAGGTAGCTAGCTAGCAAGGAGAGGGCTAGGTAGCTAGCTAGCAAGGAGTGAACTAGGTAGCTAGATAGCAAGAAGTGTGCTCGGTATCTAGATAGCAAGGAGTGAGCTAGGTAGCTTGATAGCAAGGAGTGAGCTAGGTAACTAGGCAAGGGAGTGAGCTAGGTAGCTAGCAAGGAGTGAGCTAGGTAGCTAGCTAGCAAGGAGTGAGCTAGGTAGCTAGCTAGCTTGGAGTGACCTAGGTAGCTAGCTAGCAAGGAGTGAGCTAGGTAGATAGCTAGCAAGGAGTGTTCTATGTAGCAAGATGGCAAGAAGTGAGCTAGGTAGGTAGCTAGCAAGGAGTGAGCTAGGTAACTAGCTAGCAAGGAGTGTGCTAGGTGGCTAGCTAGCAAGGAGTGAGCTAGGTAGCTAGCTAGCAAGGAGTGAGCTAGGTAGCTAGCTAGCATTGTGTGTGCTAGGTATCTAGATAGCATGGAGTGAGCTATGTAGCTAGCATGCAAAGAGTGAGCTAGATAGCTAGCTAGCAAGGAGTGAGCTAGATAGCTTGATAGCAAGGAGTGAGCTAGGTAGATAGCTAGCAAGGAGTGTTCTAGGTAGCAAGATGGCAAGAAGTGAGCTAGGTAGGTAGCTAGCAAGGAGTGAGCTAGGTAACTAGCTAGCAAGGAGTGTGCTAGGTAGCTAGCTAGCATGGAGTGAGCTAGGTAGCTAGCTAGCAAGGAGTGAGCTAGGTAGTTAGCTAGCAGGGTGTGTGCTAGGTAGCTAGCTAGCAAGGAGTGAGCTAGGTAGCTAGATAGCAAGGAGTGAGCTAGGTAGCTAGCTAGCATTGTGTGTGCTAGGTAGCCAGATAGCAAGGAGTGAGCTAGGTAGCTAGCTTGCAAGGAGTGAACTAGGTAGCTAGCTAGCAAGGAGTGAGCTATGTAGCTAGCTAGCTTGGAGTGACCTAGGTAGCTAGCTAGCAAGGAGTGAGCTAGGTAGATAGCTAGCAAGGAGTGTTCTATGTAGCATTGAGTGTGCTAGGTGGCTAGATAGAAAGGAGTGAGCTAGGTAGCTAGGTAGCATTGTGTGTGCTAGGTATCTAGATAGCAAGGACTGAGCTAGGTAACTAGCTAGCAAGGAGTGAGCTAGGTAGCTAGCTAGCTTGGAGTGACCTAGGTAGCTAGCTAGCAAGGAGTGAGCTAGGTAGATAGCTAGCAAGGAGTGTTCTATGTAGCAAGATGGCAAGGAGTGAGCTAGGTAGCTAGTTTGCATTGAGAGTGTTAGGTAACTAGCTAGCAAGGAGTGAGCTAGGTAGATAGCTAGCAAGGAGTGTTCTATGTAGCAAGATGGCAAGAAGTGAGCTAGGTAGGTAGCTAGCAAGGTGTGAGCTAGGTAACTAGCTAGCAAGGAGTGTGCTAGGTGGCTAGCTAGCAAGGAGTGAGCTAGGTAGCTAGCTAGCAAGGAGTGAGCTAGGTAGCTAGCTAGCATTGTGTGTGCTAGGTACCTAGATAGCAAGGAGTGAGCTAGGTTGCTAACTAGCAAGGAGTGAGCTAGAATGCCAGATAGCAAGGAGTGAGCTAGGTAGCTAGCGTGCATTGAGTGTGCTAGGTAGCTAGCTAGCATGAAGTGAGCTAGGTAGCTAGCTAGCAGGGAGTCAGCTAGGTAGCCAGCTAGCATGGAGTGAGCTAGGTAGCTAGCGTGCATTGAGTGTGCTAGGTAGCTAGCAAGCATTGAGTGTGCTAGGTAGCTAGATAGCTAGGCTAGCAAGGATTGAGCTAGGTAGCCAGCTAGCAAGGAGTGAGCTAGCTAGCAGAGCTAGGGCTGAATGCCAGCTAGCTAGGAGTGAGCCAGGTAGCTAGCAAGGAGAGTGCTAGGTAGCTAGGTGAGCTAGCTATAGTGAGGAGGAGCTTAGAGCTAGCTAGCAAGGAGGAGCTGAGAGTGAGCTAGCTAGTATGGAGTGTGCTAGGTAGGTAGATAGCAAGGAGTGAGCTAGGTAGCTAGCTAGCAAGGAGAGAGCTAGGTAGCTAGCTAGCAAAGAGTGTGCTGGGTAGGTAGATAGCAAGGAGTGAGCTAGGTAACTAGCTAGCATTGAGTGTGCTAGGTAGCTAGATAACAAGGAGTGAGCTAGGTAGCTAGCTAGCAAGGAGAGGGCTAGGTAGCTAGCTAGCAAGGAGTGAACTAGGTAGCTAGATAGCAAGAAGTGTGCCAGGTAGCTAGCTAGCAAGGAGTGAGCTAGATAGCTTGATAGCAAGGAGTGAGCTAGGTAGCTAGCTAGCAAGGAGTGAGCTAGGTAGCTAGCTAGCATTGAGTGAGCTATGTAGCTAGCTAGCAAGGAGTGAGCTAGGTATGTCGCAAGCAAGGAGTGAGCTGGGTAGCTAGCTAGCAAGGAGTGAGCTAGGTATCTAGCTAGCAGGGAGTCAGCTAGGAGCTTGATAGCAAGGAGTGAGCTAGGATTCTAGCTAGCAAGGAGTGAGCTAGGTAACTAGCTAGCAAGGAGTGAGCTAGGTAGCTAGCTAGCAAGGAGTGAGCTAGGTAGCTAGCTAGCAAGGAGTGAGCTAGGTAGCTAGCTAGCATTGTGTGTGCTAGGTATCTAGATAGCAAGGAGTGAGCTAGGTAACTAGCTAGCAAGGAGTGAGCTAGGTAGCTAGCTAGCAAGGAGTGAGCTAGGTAGCTAGCTAGCAAGGAGTGAGCTAGGTAGCTAGCTAGCAAGGAGTGAGCTAGGTAGCAAGATAGCAAGAAGTGAGCTAGGTAGGTAGCTAGCAAGGAGTGAGCTAGGTGACTAGCTAGCAAGGAGTGAGCTAGGTAGCTAGCTACCAAGGAGTGACCTAGGTAGCTAGCTTGCAACAAGTGAGCTAGGTAGGTAGCTAGGATGGAGTGTTCTAGGTAGCAAGATGGCAAGAAGTGAGCAAGGTAGGTAGCTAGCAAGGAGTGAGCTAGGTAATTAGCTAGCAAGGAGTGTGCTAGGCGGCAAGCTAGCAACGAGTGAGCTAGGTAGCTAGCTAGCAAGGAGTGAGCTAGGTAGCTAGCTAGCATTGAGTGTGCTAGGTGGCTAGATAGAAAGGAGTGAGCTAGGTAGCTAGCTAGCATTGTGTGTGCTAGGTATCTAGATAGCAAGGAGTGAGCTAGGTAGCTAGCTAGCAAGGAGTGAGCTAGGTAGCTAGCTAGCAAGGAGTGAGCTAGGTAGCTAGCTAACAAGGAGTGATCTAGGTAGATACCTAGCAAGGTGTGTTCTAGGTAGCAAGATGGCATAAAGTGAGCTAGGTAGGTAGCTAGCAAGGAGTGAGCTAGGTAGCTAGCTAGCAAGGAGTGAGCTATGGCAAATAGGCAAGGAGTGTGCTAGGGTAGCTATTCAGCAAGGTGAGCTTAGAAAGGGGCTTGCTTTGAGTGTGCCAGGTAGGTAGAAAGCAAGACTGAGTTGAGGTAGCCATTCAGGAAGGAGTGGGTGCTAGGCAGGTAGCTACTGAAGCCAGAGTAGCTAGCTGCAAGGAGTGAGCTATGTAGCTAGATAGCAAGGAGTGAGCTAGTTGAAGGTAGCTAGCAAGGAGTGAGCTAGGTAGCTAGCTAGCATGGAGTGTGCCAGGTAGCTAGCTAGCAAGGAGTGAGCTAGGTAGCTAGCTAGCATGGAGTGAGCTAGGTAGCTAGCTAGCATTGAGTGTGCTAGGTATCTAGATAGCAAGGAGTGAGCTAGGTAGCTAGCTAGCAAGGAGTGAGCTAGAATGCCAGATAGCAAGGAGTGAGCTAGGTAGCTAGCTAGTAATGAGTGAGCTAGGTAGCTAGCTTGCAAGGTGTGAGCTAGGTAGCTAGCTAGCAAGGTGTGAGCTAGGTAGCTAGCTAGCAAGGAGTGAGCTAGGTAGCTAGCTTGCATTGAGTGTGCTAGGTAGCTAGCTAGCATTGAGTGTGCTAGGTAGCTAGATAGATAGGATTGAGTTGGGTAGCTAGCTAGCATTGTGTGTGCTAGGTATCTAGATAGCAAGGAGTGAGCTAGGTAGCTAGCTAGCAAGGAGTGAGCTAGGTAGCCAGCCAGCAGGAGTGAGCCAGGTAGCTGGCTAGCAAGGAGTGAGCCAGGTAGCTAGCTATTAGTGTGCTAGGTAGATAGCTAGGAGTGAGCTAGGTAGCCAGATTTGAAGGAGTGAGCTAGTAGCTAGCTACAAGGAGGAGCTAGGTTGATAGAATGGAGTGAGCTAGGTTTCTAGCTAGTAAGGAGTGTGCTAGGTAGCCAGATAGCAAGGACTGAGCTAGGTAGCTAGCTAATATTGAGTGTGCTAGGTGTCTAGATAGGAAGAAGTGACCTAGGTAGCTATCTAGCAAGGAGTGATATAGGTAGCTAGCTAGCATTGAGTGTGCTAGGTAGCTATATAGCAAGGAGTGAGCTAGGAAGCTAGATAGCTATTAGTGAGCCAGGTAGCTAGCTAGCAACTAGTGAGCTAGGTAGCTAGTTTGCAAGGAGTGATATAGGTAGCTAGCTAGCATTGAGTGTGCTAGGTAGCTAACTAGCATTGAGTGTGCTAGGTAGCTAGATAGCAAGGAGTGAGCCAGGTAGCTAGCTACCAAGGAGCTAGGACCTCTGTAGCTAGATAGGAAGGAGTGTGCTAGGTAGCTAGCTAGCATTGAGTGTGCTAGGTAGCTAGATGGCAAGGAATGAGCTAGGTAGCTAGCTAGCAAGGAGTGATCTAGGTAACTACCTAGCAAGGAGAGAGCTAGGTTGCTAGCTAGCGAGGAGTGAGCTAGGTAGCTAGCTAGCAAGGAGTGAGCTAGGTAGCTAGCTAGCATTGAGTGTGCTAGGTGGCTAGATAGAAAGGAGTGAGCTAGGTAGCTAGCTAACATTGTGTGTGCTAGGTATCTAGATAGCGAGGAGTGAGCTAGGTAGCTAGCTAGCAAGGAGTAAGCTAGGTAGCCAGATAGCAAGGAGTGAGCTAGGTAGCTAGCTTGCAAGGAGTGAGCAAGGTCAGATAGCTAGCAAGGAGTGTGTTCTCAGGTAGCAAGATGGCAAGAAGTGTTTTAGCTAGGTAGGTGTAGCTAGCAAGCAGAGTGAGCTAGGTAACTAGCTAGCAAGTAGAGTGAACTAGGTAGCTAGCAACCAAGGAGTGACCTAGGTAGCTAGCTGAGCAAAGAAGTGAGCTGTGAAGGAAGGTAGCTTGATAGTGTTGAAGGAGTGAGCTAGGTAGCTAGCTAGCAAGGGGGAGTGTGCTTCAAGGTGGCTATCTAGCTTGAGGGAGTGAGCTTGGTAGCTAGCTAGAATTGTGTGTGCTAGGTATCTAGCTAGCAAGGAGTGAGCTAGGTAGCCAGCTAGCCAGGAGTGAGCCAGAATAGCCAGCTAGCCAGCAGCAAGGGAGTGTGCTAGGTAGCTAGCTAGCATTGAGTGTGCTAGGTAGCTAGCTTGTAGCACCCAGGTGTGAGAGCTAGATAGCTAGCTAGCATGGGAGTCAGCTGGGTAGCTAGCATACCAAGAAGTGAGCTAGGTAGCTAGCTTGCATTGAGGTCGCTAGGGCCAGCTAATAGCATTGAGTGTGCTAGGTAGCTAGGATGAGTCTGAAGGGTACACATGCAGCTAGCTGAAGCAAGGAGTGAGGCTAGGTGAGCCAGATAGCCTCCAAGTAGTGAGCTCTGGCAAAGAGCTCAGCATTGTGAGCCAGTGAGTGCTAGCTGTGGGTGTCAGTAGCTAGATCAGCAAGGAGTGAGCCAGGTAGCTAGCAAGAGGGTGTGCTAGGTAGATAGCTATGAGGAGTGAGCCTGTCACTAGCTAGCTATTGATGGTGAGAGGAGCTAGGTAGGCTAGATAGCAAGGAGTGATATAGGTAGCTAGCTGCATTGAGTGTGCTAGTGGTAGCCAGATAAAGCAAGGGACTGAGCTAGGTAGCAAGCTAGCATTGGAGTGTGCTAGGTATCTAGAGCAAGGAAGGAGTAGAGCTAGGTCAGCCCCCCAGCTAGCAAGGATGAGTCTTAGTGTAGCTAGTTAGCATAGTGCTAGGTAGCTATATAGCAAGTAGTGAGACTTTGGTGTATGAGCTAGATAGCTACCCTTCTTCAGTGAGCCAAATAGGTAGCTAGCTAGCAGAGGAGTAGTGGTGAGCCTAGGTAGCTAGTTTGCAAGGAGTGATATAGGTAGCTAGCTAGCATTGAGTGTGCTAGGTAGCTAGATAGCAAGGAGTGAGCTAGGTAGCTAGCAAGAATTGAGTGTGCCAGGTAGCTAGCTAGCAAGGAGTGAGCTAGGTAGCTAGCTAGCAAGGTGGGACCTAGGTAGGTATCTAGCAAGGGTTGAGCTAGGTAGCTGGGTAGCAAGGAGTGAGCTAGGTAGAGAGCTAGCAAGGAGAGAGCTAGGTAGCTAGATAGCTATTAGTGAGCCAGGTAGCTAGCTAGCGAGGAGAGAGCTAGGTAGCTAGCTTGCAAGGAGTAATATAGGTAGCTAGCTAGCATTGAGTGTGCTAGGTAGCTAGATAGAAAGGGAGGAGGCTAGGTAGCTAGCTGTAGCATTGAGATGTGAGATAGTAGCTAGCTAGCATTGAGTGGTGCTAGGTAGCTATAATAAGGAGTGAGCTGTGTAGCTAGCTAAGGAGAGAGTGCTAGGTAGGTGGACTAGCAAGGACTGAGGCTAGGTAGCTAGCTAGTAAAGGAGGTGCCAGGTGGGTAGGAGCCTGTAAGGAGAGCTAGGCAGTTAGCTATCAAGGAGTGAGCATGGAGGCCAGCTTGCATTGTGTGTGCTAGGTAAATTACATACGCCAGTAAGGAGTGAGCTAGGTAGCCAGCTATTGCAAGTGACCAGGTAGCTGGCAGCTAGGTAGTGAGCTAGTAGTGGCTGGCTGGCCAAGCAGCCAGGAGTGTATCTAGGTCGCTAGCAAGCAAGGGAGTGAGCTAGGTAGCTAGCTAGCAAGGTGTGAGCCAGGTAGCTATCTAGCAAGGAGTGAGCGAGGTAGCCACCTGGCAAGGAGTGTGTTACGTAGCTAGCAAGTAGTAGTAGGTGCAGGTAGCTAGCTTAAGGTATTAGCATGAGTAATAGGGTACCTAGCTAACAAGTAGTGTGCTAGGCAGCTGGCTACCAAGGAGTGAGCTAGGTAGTTAGCTACCAAGGAGGGAACTAGGTGGCTAGCTAGCATTGAGTGTGCCAGGTAGCTAGATAGCAAGGAGTCAGCTATGTAGCTAGCTAGCAAGGAGTGAGCCATGTAGCTAGCTTCCAAGGAGTGAGCCTAGAGTCCAGCTAGCATTGAGTGTGCTAGGTAGCTAGATAGCAAGGAGTGAGCTAGGAAGCTAGATAGCTATTAGTGAGCCAGGTAGCTAGCTAGCAAGTAGTGAGCTAGGTAGCTGTAGTGTTGTTACCAAGGTGAGGATATAAGGTAGCTAAAGCTAGGCATTGAGTGTGCTAGGTGGCTAGATAGCAAGGAGTGAGCTAGGTACTAGGGATAGCATTGAGTGTGCCCAGGTAGCTAGCTAGCAAGGGAGTGTGAGTTGTAAAGCACAGCAAGCTAGGTAGCTAGCTAGCAAGGAGTGAGCTAGGTAGCTAGCTTGCAAGGAGTGATATAGGTAGCTAGCTAGCATTGAGTGTGCTAGGTAGCTAGATAGCAAGGAGTGAGCTAGGAAGCTGAAGGATAGAAAGTGAGCCAGGCAGCTAGCTAGCAGCAGTGGTAGGCTAGGTAGCTAGTATGTATGCAAGAGAGTGAGCTCTGGTGGCCAGCTAGCATTGAGTGGGTGCTAGTAGTAGCTAGACAGCAAGCGAGTGAGCTACGTGAGTAGCTAGCAAGCAAGTGTGAGCTAGGGCTAGCAGCTAAAGCTGTAAGTAAAAGGAGTCAGCTAGGTAGCTAGCTAATAAGGAGTGAAGTGAGCTAGGACGGTACCAGCAAGGAGTGAGCTAGACTGAAAGCTATCAAGGAGGTGAAGCTGGGAAGCTGGGCTAGCATTGAGTGTGTGGTAGGCTAGCCATTAGCAAAGGAGGAGCTAGGTATGGCCTAGCTAGCATTGAGGTTCTAGCCAGTAGCTAGCCATTGCAAGGTGTGAGCTTAGGTGGCTAGCCTGATAGCAAGGCATTGGTGAGGTGCTAGGGAATAGCTTGCTAGGAGGACTTGAGTAGGCTATCTAGGCAAGGAGGAGTGTGCATGGTAGCTAGATGAGTGAGGAGTGAGCTAGGGCAGCATGATAGCTGCAGGTGTGAGCCAGGTAAATACCTAGCAAGTAGTGTGCTAGGCAGCTGGCTATCAAGGAATGACCTGGGTAGCTAGCTAGCATTGGGTGTGCTAGATAGCTAGCTAGCAAGGAGTGTGCTAGCTAGTTAGCTTGTATTGAGTGAGCTAGGTAGCTAGCTAGCATGGAGTGAGCTAGGTGGCTAGCTAGCATTGAGTGAGCTAGGTAGCATGCAAGTGAGGTGATATAGGTAGCACATAGCTGGGAAGGAGTGAGCCTAGTAGACCATCAGTTAGCACTTGAGTGTGCTTAGGTAGCTATATATTTGCAAGGAGTGGTGCAGGGGCTAGCTAGTTGGGGCAAGGAGTGAAGGCTAGAGTGCAGCTAACTAGCAAGGGAGAGTTAGGACAGTTCTGCCAGCAAGCAGTGAGTGTTGGAGGCCAAGGCTTGCATTGTGTGTGCTATGGTAGCTAGATAGCAAGGAGTGAGCTAGGTGTAGCTAGCTTGGCAGTGAGTGCTGTAGGTAACTAGGCTGTATTAAGAGTGTGCTAGGTAGCTAGCTAGCCAAGGTAGGTGAGATGGGACAGCTAGCTAGAATGAGGTGTGCTAGGTAACTAGTTAGCATAGAGTGTGCTAGGTAGCTAGATAGCAAGAAGTGAGATAGGTACCTAGCTAGCAAGGAGGAGCTAGGTAGCTGATAGCAAGGAGTGAGCTAGGTAAATTCAGCTAAGTGGAGTGTGTTTAGGGCCTTATCTACAACGAGAGATGAGCTAGGTAAAGGCTAGCAAGGAGTGAGCTTAGGTAGCTAGCTAGCATTGAGTGTGCTAGGTGGCTAGGATAGCAAGTTGAGTGAGCTAGGGTAGCAGCTAACATTGTGTGTAGCTAGGTATCTAGATAAAGGAGCTAACTGAGGCTAGCTCTTCAGCTGAAGCATTGGAGTGCTAGTGTAGCCAGATAGTAAAGAGAGTGAGCTAGGTAGCTAGCTGCCAGGAGGAGGAACTAGGTGAGCCTGCCACAGCAAGAGGAGTGAGCCAGGTAGCTAGCTAAAGGCAAGGTGGGAGCTGAAGTAGCTAGCTGCAGTGAGGACATAGGTAGCTTCAGCCTAGATTTGAGGTAAAGCAGTGAGCTTAGTAGGTAGCTAGCCCCAGCAGAAGGAGTGAGCTTAGGGCAGGGCTAGCCTGGCAAAAAGGAGTGAGCTAGGTAGCTAGCCTAGCAAGAGTGGAGCTAGGTAGCCAGGGGCTAGCATTGAGTGTGCTAGGTAGCTAGATAGGCAAGTGAGTGAGGCTAGTAGCCATCCAGCAAGGTGAGCTAGGTGCCAGTAAGCTAAAGCAAGGTGTGAGCTAGGTAGCTATATAGCATTGAGTGTGCTAGGTAGCTAGATGCCAAGGAGTGAGCTGGGTAGCTAGCTAGCAAGGAGTGGAGCTAAGGGGTAGCCAGATAGCAAGGTAGCTGTAGCTAGCTAGCAAAGAGTGAGCAAGGTAGCCAGCTGGCATGGCAAAAGAGTGAGCTGGGTAGCTAGCTAGGCAAGGAGTGAGCCAGGTAGCTAGCTGGCAAGGAGTGAGCTAGGTCGCTAAGGCTAGAAGGAGAGAGTGAGCTGGGTGGCTTAGCTAGCATTGAGCGTGCAGCTAGTTAGCTAGCTGTGCCAGTGTGCTGGAGGTAGAGGCTGAGATAGCAAGAAGTGAGCTGGGTAGCTAGCTGGCAAGGAGTGTGCTAGGTGTGCCAGCTAGCTAGCAGGGTGAGCAGGGTAGTTCACAGCTGGGTAAAGTAGTGTCTAGAGATAGGTAAAAGCAGAAGCAGTATGAGTGAGCTAGGCACGCTGGGGATAGCAAGGAGTGAGCTAGGTGCAGCTAGCTAGCAAGGAGTGCAAGCTAGATAGCCAGCTATAGCAAAGGAGTGAGCTAGGTAGCTAGCTAGGGCACTGAGTGTGCTAGGTAGCTAGATATCAAGGAAGGAGGAGCTTAGGTAGTTAGCTTGGCAAGGAGTGAGTGCCTAGGCACTGGCTAGCTAGGAGTGTGCTAGGTAGCTGGACTAGCAAGGAGTGAGCTAGCGGTGTAGCTAGCTAGCAAGTGTGACTGGGCCAGGCTAGCAACACTGGCCAGAGTATATAGTAAAGAAAGCACATTGAGTGTGCTAGGTAGCTGGATAGCTAGGAGGAGCTAGTGAGCTAGCAAGAATTGTGCTGCAGGTGCTACCTACGTGAGCTAGCTAGCTAGTGAGGATCTAGGTAGATGGCTTGGGCTAAGGCAAGGTGAGCTTAGGTAGGTAGATGGCAAGGATTGAGCTAGGTAGCCATTAGGCAGCAAGGAGTGAGCTGTGGTAGCTACAGCTGGCAAGGAGTGAGCTAGGTAGCCAGCCAGCATTGGGTAGTAGCTGGGTAGCTGGCTAGGTACAAGGAGTGTCTAAGCTAGGTAGATGTTAGCATTCTGAGTGGTGAGCCTAGGTAGCAAAGCTGGCAATAGAGAGGAGTGAGTGATCTATGGGCTAGGCTAGCTAGCAAGGGAGGTGAGCTGTGGGCAGGTAGCTAGCTAGCTAAGGAGTGATAAGGTGGGTAGGCTCAAGCTAGCATTGAGTGTGCTAGGTAAATTAGCTAGCTAGCCAAGGGAGTGAGCTAGGCAGCTAGATAGCAAGGAGTGAGCTGGGTAGCTAGCTAGCAAGTGAGTGAGCTGGGTAGCCAGATATGGCTATGAAGGAGTGAGCTGGGTGACTGGCTGGCCAGTGTTAGCTAGCTGGCAAGGAGTGAGCTAGGCAGCTATGCTAGCAAGGAGTGAGGCTAGGTAGCTAGCTAGCAAGGAGAGCAGCAGCTAGCCATTCCAGCAAGAGGAGTGAGCTCCAGTAGCTAGCTAGCAAGGAGTGAGCTATGTGGCTATAGCTGGATATCAAGGGAGTGAGCCAGGTAGCTAGCTAGGCAATGAGTGAGCTAGGTGGCTGGCTAGCAAGGGAGTGAAGCTAGGTGTTTAGCTAGCATTGGACTGTGCTAGGTAGCTGGGTGCAGTATTGAGTTGCCCTAGGAAGGCCAGATGTGCATAGCAAAGGAGTGAGCTAGGTAGCTAGCTAGCAAGGCTGAGCTAACTGGGTAGCTAGATAGCTTTGAGTGTGCTAGGTAGCTAGCTAGTAAGGACTGAGCAGGGGTAGGCTAGCTAGCATATGACTGAGCTAGGTAGCCAGCTAGCATTGGAGAAGGAGAGACTAGGTCATGCTGGCTAGCAAGGGAGTGAGCTAGGTAGCTAGGGGCTAGCATTGTGTGAGCTAGGTAGCTAGCTAGCATGGAAGTGATCTATGAGGTAGCTTGCACAGGAGTGTAGAACTAGTGTAGCTAGATATCAAGGAGTGAGCTAGGTAGCTAAGCTAGCATTGAGTGTGAGCTAGGTAGCCCTAGCTAGCAAAGGAGTGAGCTAGGTGCAGCCAGCTAGCAAGGTGTGAGCCAGGTAGCTATATATGTAAGGAATGATCTAGGTAGCTAGATGGCAAGGTGTGAGGCTAGGCAGCCAGCTGGCATGTGAGAGTGTGCTGGGTATCTAGATTAGCAGGGGTGAGCTGTGGGTAGCTAGCTAGCAAGGTGTGATCTAGGTAGCCAGATATGGCAGGAAGCTGAGGCAGGTAGCTAGATACAAGGAGTGAGCTAGGTAGCTAGCTAGTAAGCACCATAGCCAGTAGCTAGATAGCAAGGAGTGAGGCTAGGTAGCCAGAAGACTAGTGAGCTAGTGAGGAGTGTGCTAGGTAGCTAGATAACAGGTAGCTGAGATAGCTAGCTAAGAGCTAGGTAGCTAGCTGTTAGGAGTGTGCAGGGTAGCTGTTAGCAAGGAGTGAGCTAGGGTAGCTAGCTAGCAAGGAGTGAGCTAGGGAAATAGCTAGATATTGAGTGTGGCTAGGTAGCAAGCTAGCTGCCATTGAGTGAGCTAGGTAGCTGGCTAGCAAGGCAAGTGAGCTGGGTAGCTAGCTTAAGCAAGGAGTGATCTAGGTAGCTAGATAGCAAGGAGTGAGCAACGCAGCTAGCTAGCAAGGAGTGAGCTAGGTAGTGGCTAGACAACAAGGCAGTGACCTAGGTAGCAAGCTAGCTAGCAAGAGTGAGCTGTAGGTAGCTAGCTAGAAAGGATTGAGGTTCTAGCCAGCAAGCTCGCAAGAAGTGAGCTGGGTAGGAATGGCAAGGACTGAGCTAGGTAGCTAGACGGCTAGTAAGCGAGTGTGTGTTAGGTAAGCTAGCAAACGGAGTGAGCTGTAAGGGTAGCTAGCTAGCAAGGAGTGTGCAGGGTAGCTGGATAGCAATGAGCTGGGTAGCTAGCGGTAGCCAGTGGAGGCATTGAGTGTGCTAGGTAGCTAGATAGCAAGGATTGAGCTAGGTATCTAGCTGAAGCAAGAGTGAGCTAGGTAGCTAGATAAAGGCAATTGAGTGAGCTGGGTAGCTAGCCTGCAAGGAGTGAGCTGCTAGCTAGCTGGCAAGGAGTGAGCTAGGGTAGCTGGCAAGGCGTGAGGCTGGGTGTGCTAGCTGGCATGAGTGAGCTGAGATATGGCTGGGACAGCAAGGAGTGTGCTATGTAGCTAGCTAGCACTGAGTGTGTAAGGTGGCTATCTGTGAAGGGGTGAGCTAGGTAGCTAGGTAGCATGGAGTGAGCTAGGTAGAAGAGCTAGCATGGAGTTGAGCTTAGGTAGCTGGATTGCAGGGAGGTGTGCTAGGTAGCTAGCAAGGATTTGGTGAGCTAGGTAGCTAGCTAGCAAGGTTGAGTGAGCTAGGTAGCTGGCTAGCAAGGTGTGAGCTGGGTAGCTATCTGGCAAGGGTGATGCCAGGTAGATAGCTAGAAGGAGAGTGAGATAGGTAGCTCAGCTAGCAAGGAGTGAGTCTGGGTAGCCAGCTAGCAAAGGAGTGAGCTAGGTAGCTAGCTATGCGAAGGTGTGAGCTAGGCAGCTAGATAGCAAGGAGGGTGTAGCTTAAGGCTAGTTAGCAAATTGGAGTGAGTGTGTGGGGGGCTAGCAAGGAGTGAGCTAGGTAGCTAGCTAGCACTGAGTGCTAGGTAGCTAGTTGGCTAGGAAGGAGTGAGCTAGGTAGGCCAGCTTGCAGGAGTGAGCTACGTAGCTGGCAGCAAGAGTGAGCTAGGTAGCTAGATGTGCATTGGGTGGAAGCTAGGTAGCCAGATAGCTGGCAAGCATTGAGTGAGCTAGGTAGTGCTAGCTAGCAAGGAGTGAGCCAAAGTAGCTAGCTGTGATTGGCTCATGAGGAGCTGGGTAGCCAGATAGCAAGGAGTGAGCTAGGTAGCTAGCTATGCAAGCAGTGAACTAGGTAGCATGATAACAAGGAGTGAGCTGTGTGAGCTGGCTAGCATTGGAGTGAGTTCTAGGTAGCCAGCTAGCAAGGAGTGAGCTTGGCAATTAGCTAAAGCAGAGTGTGCTAGGTAGCTTAGGGCCAGGAAGGAGTGAGCTAGGTAGCCAGCTAGCAAGGAGTGAGTTACAGTTAGCTAGCATTGAGTGTGTGCTAGGGTACCTATGTAGGAAGGGAGTAGCCAGGGTAGCTAGCTAAGAGCTAGATAGCTTGATAGCAAGGAGTGAGCTAGGCAGCTAGCTAGTAAGGTGTGAGCTAGGTAGCCAGATAGCAAGGAGTGAGCTAGGTAGTTAGCTAGTATTGAGTGTGCTAGGTAGCTAGATAGGAAGGAGTGAGCTAGGTAGCTGGACTAGCAAGGAGTTGAACAAGGTAGCTAGCTAGCAGCACTGAGAGCTAAAGTGTAGGCTAGCTTGCGAGGAGTATGCTAGGTAGCTAGCTAGCAGGGAGTCAGCTATGTAGCTAGCTGGCAATCAGTGAGCTATGTAGCAAGCTGGCATTGAGTGTGCTAGGTATCTAGATAGGAAGGAGTGAACTAGGGAGCTAGCTAGCAAGGAGTGAGCTAGGTAGCTAGCTTGCATTGAATGTGCTAGGTAGCTAGCTAGCAAGGAGTGAGCTATGTAGCTAGCTAGCAAGGAGTGAGCTAGCGTAGTTAGCCAGCAAAGGAGTGAGCTAGGAAGCTGGCTGGAAGGAGGAGCTGGGTAGCCAGATAGCAAGCAGAGGTGAGCTTAGGTAGCTAGGACCCGGATGCTTGTGGGATAGGAGCTATCTAGATAGCAAATAGTGAGCCATGGCTAGCTAGTGAGTGGAGCCAGGTAGCCAGATAGCAAGGATCAGAGCTTAGGTAGCTAGCTGGCAGCATTGAGCTAAAAGCAGGTAGCTAGCTTAGAGAGAAAGAGTGTAGGTTTGTGCTAGATAGCAAGGAGTGAGCTAGGCATCAAGCTAGCTTGAGTGTGTGCTAGCTAAAGGGGCTAGCAAGCATTGAGTGAGCCTAGGTGAGCTAGATGGCAAGGAGTGAGCTAGGTAGCTAGTTTTGCAAGATGTGACAACTAGGCTAGCTAGCTAGCATTGAGTGAGCATATTGGTTAGCTAGCAAGGAGTGAGCTGGGAAGGCCATGAGGACTTGTGCACCCAGCCACAAGGAGTGAGCAAGGTAGCAAGCTTGCATTGAGTGTGCAAGGAGAGTTCTAGGTAGCAAGATGGGCAAGGGAGTGAGCTAGGTAGCTGAAGGCTTGCATGGAGAGTGCAGCTATGCGTAGCTAGCTGGGGCATTGAGTGTGCTAGGTAGCTGACAGATAAGGAGTGGGAGGAATAGGTAGCTGGCTATCAAAGGGAGGAACTTGGTAGCTAGCTTGCCAGATAGCAAGAGTGAGCTGGGTAGCTAGCTGGCAAGGAGTGAGCTAGGTAGCCAGATAGCAGGGACTGAGCTGGGTAGCTAGCTAGCATTGAGTCAGCTAGGCAGCTAGATACGCAAGGGCAGTGAGCCAGGTAGCTAGCCAGTGAGAGTCATGCTATTGGCTGGATGGCTGGGGGTGTGATGTTATTGCCTCCTTAGAGGCGTGGGCTATGTATTCAGGCATTGAGTGTGCTATTTAGCTGAGCTAGTACTGGAGTGTGATAGGTAGCTGATAGACAGGAGTGAGCTGTGTGTGCTAGCTAGCAAGGAGTGAGCTAGGTAGCCAGATAGCAAGGATAGTGAGATAGTGTAGCCACATGGCAAGGAGTGAGGAATAGGTAGCTAGCTAGGGTATATGTCTGTTATGAAGAAGAAGGAGTGAGCTAGAGTAAGCAATAGCAAGCAGGAGCTGAGGCAGTAGCTAGCTAGCAGGTGTGAGCTAGGTGGATAGTTAAAGGAGGTGAGCTAGGTAGCCAGATTTGAAGGCTTGCATTGTGAGCTGCTAGCCAGCTGAAGCATTAAGGAGTGAGCTAGGTAGCTGATATAGCAAGGGAGTGAGGCTAGGTAGCTAGCTGGCAGGGGTGAGCTAGGCAGATATTGGCAGCTAGGTAGCAAGGAGTGCTAGCTAGGTAGCTAGATAGGAGTGATGGCTAGGTAGCCAGATAGCAAGGGGAGTGAGCTAGGCAGCTTAGCTAGCATTGAGTGTGCTAGGTAGCTAGATAGTGTAAGGAGTGAGCTGTGGGTAGCTAGCTGGCAAGTGTGTGAGCTAGAGGGTAGCAACAGCATTAGTAAAGTAGCTAGCTAGCTATGAAGGTGTGAGCTAGGTAGCTAGCTTGCATTGTGTGAGCTAGGTGGCCAGCTAGCATTGAGTGTGCTGGAGGTAGCTAGACCCGGCTAGCAAGGAGAGTGTAAGGCTAGATGTCAGCAAGCATTGCAAGCTGTGAGCCAGGTATCTAGCTTCCAAGGAGTGAGATAGGTGGCTAGTTAGCAAGGAGTGTGCTAGGTGGCTAGCTAGCATTGAGTGTGCCATGTAGCTAGCTAGCAAAGAGTGAGCTAGGTAGCTAGCTAGCAAGGGGTGAGCTGGGTAGCTAGTCTGCCAAAGAGAGTGAACCTAGGTAGCTAGCCAGCAAGGAGAGTGTGCTAGGATAGCAAGGACTGAGCTAGGTAGCTTGCTAGCATTAGGAGCTAGGTAGCTAGATAGCAATTCGAGCTAGGTAGCTAGCTTTAGCATTGGAGTGTGCTAGCTAGCAAGGAGTGAGCTAGGAAAGTGCTGAGCCAGGTAGCAACTTGGAGTGTGCTATGTAGCTAGATAGCATTAGAGTGTGCTAGGTAGCTAGACTAGCAAGTGAGCTAGGTAGTGGCCACATGGCATTGAGTGAGCTATTTAGCTATGTGGCTAGTTGTGACTGAGATAGGTAGCCACATAGCTTGCAGGAGTGAGCCTATGTAGCTAGCTAGCAAGGATGTCAGCTAGGTAGCCAGCTAGCAAGGAGTGAGCTAGGTAGCTAGGCTAGCATTGAGGTGCTGTGAGCTAGGTATCAGATAGCATTGAGTGAGCTAGGTAGTTCGCTAGCATCTAGTGAGTTAGGTAGCTAGCTACTGGGCAAGGAGTGAGCTAGGTAGCTAGCTAGTAGTGCCGTGTTGAGTGTGCTAGTGTGGGGACATGGCTAGGACTGGCCAGATAGCTAGGTAGCATTAGTAAGGATAGCTTAGGACTGAGCTAGGTAGCTAGCCAGCATTGAGTATGCTAGGTATCTCCCAGCCATAGGAGGGAGACTTCCAGTGGCCTATTCACTTGTTGAGTCAAACTAGGTAGCTAGCTAATGCAAGGAGTGAGCTAGAGTCCAAGCTAGCATGCAGCAGTGACTCAGGTAGCTAGCTCAGCATTGAGTGTGCTAGGCAGCTAGCTAGACATATAAGGAGTGAGCTATGTAGCTAGCTTGCAAAGAGTGAGCTAGGTAGCTAGATAGCAAAGGGAGTGAGCTAGGTAGCTAGCTTGTATTGCGTGCCAGGCTGGCTAGCAAGGAGTGAGGACTAGCTAGCAAGAACAGAGTGAGCTAGGTAGTCTAGCCAGCATTGAGTGTTAACTGAGGTAGCTAGATAGCAAGGAGTGAGCTAGGTGGCTAGACAGCACTGAGGTGCTATGAGCAGTGAGCTAGGTAGCTGGCGCCAAGGAGTAATCTAGGTAGCTAGGCTTGCATTGAGTGTGCTAGGTAGCTAGCGCTAGCATTGAAAGTGTGCTAGGTAGCTAGATAGCAAGGAGTGAGCTAGGTAAAGGAGTGAGCTGGGCATTCAGATACCAAGGAGTGAGCTAGGTAGCTAGCTAGCACGTGATCTGGGATAGGGCAGCTTGATAGCAAGGAGTGAGCTACGTAGCTAGCTAGTAAGGAGTGAGCTGGTGGGGCTAGCCAGATAGCAAGTGACTCAGATAGGTGGAAGCTAGCTAGCATTGCAGTGTGCAGGTATCTAAATAGCTGTGCAAGGAGTGAGCTAGGTAGCTAGCTAGCATTGAGTGTGCTGGGTAGCTAGATAGCTAAGGGTGAGCTAGGTAGCCACATAGCAAGGTGTGAGCTATGTGGCTAGCTAGCAAGGATTGAGCTAGGTAGCCAGCTAGCAAGGAGTGAGCTAGGCAGTTAGCTAGCATTGAGTGTGCTAGGTGCCTATGTAGGAAGGAGTGAGCTAGGTAGCTAGCTAGCACGGATTGGGATAGGAGCTTGATAGCAAATAGTGAGCTACGTAGCTAGCTAGTAAGGAGTGAGCTAGGTAGCCAGATAGCAAGGACTCAGATAGGTAGCTAGCTAGCATTGAGTGTGCTAGGTATCTAAATAGGAAGGAGTGTGCTAGGTAGCTAGATAGCAAGGAGTGAGCTAGGTAGCTAGCTTGCATTGAGTGTGCTAGGTAGCTAGCAAGCATTGAGTGTGCTAGGTAGCTAGATAGCTAGGAGTGAGCTAGGTAGTTCGCTTTGGGCCAAGGAGGAACTAGTAAGAAGGCATTGAGTGTGCTAGGTAGCTAGCTTAGCAATGAGTGCTGCTAGGTAGCTAGATAGCAAGGAGTGAGCTAGGTAGCTAGCTTGCATTGTGTGTGCTAGGTAGCTAGCTAGCATTGAGTGAGCTATTTAGCTGATAGCAAGGAGTGAGCTAGGTAGCTAGCTTGCATTGTGTGTGCTAGGTAGCTAGCTAGCATTGAGTGAGCTATTTAGCTGATAGCAAGGAGTGAGCTAGGTAGCTAGCTAGCAAGCTGTGAGCTAGGTAGCAAGCTTGCATTGAGTGTGCTAGGTAGCTAGATAGCAAGGAGTGAGCTAGGTAGCTAGCTTGCATGGAGTGTGCTATGTAGCTAGCTAGCATTGAGTGAGCTAGGTAGCTGACAGCAAGGAGTGAGCTAGGTAGCTAGCTATCAAAGGAGTGAACTAGGTAGCTAGCTAGCAAGGAGTGAGCTAGGTAGCTAGAGAGTAAGGAGTGAGCTAGGTAGCCAGATAGCAAGGACTGAGCTAGGTAGCTAGCTAGCATTGAGTGTGCTAGGTATCTAGATACGAAGGAGCGAGCCAGGTAGCTAGCTTGCATTGAGTGTGCTATTTAGCTAGATAGCTAGGAGTGTGATAGGTAGCCACATAGCAAGGCGTGAGCTATGTAGCTAGCTTGCATTGAGTGTGCTATTTAGCTAGATAGCTAGGAGTGAGATAGGTAGCCACATAGCAAGGAGTGAGCTATGTAGCTAGCTTGCAAGGTGTCAGCTATGTAGCTAGCTAGCAAGGAGTGAGCTAGGTAGCTAGCTTGCATTGAGTGTGCTAGGTAGCTAGCTAGCATTGAGTGTGCTAGGTAGCTAGATAGCTAGGAGTGAGCTGGGTAGCTAGCTAGCAAGGAGTGAGCTAGGTAGCCAGATAGCAAGGAGTGAGTTAGGTAGTTCGCTAGCATTGAGTGTGCTACGTAGCAGTGTAACAAGGAGTGAGCTCGGTAGCCAGATAGCAAGGAGTGAGCTAGGTAGTTCGCTGAAGTGGGAGCTGGGGTAGGTATCTAGTTATGAGTTGGGTGAAGCTAGCTAGTTGAAGGAGTGAGCTAGGTAGCTAGCCAGGAAGGCGTGAGCTAGGTAGCCAGATAGCAAGGACTGAGCTAGGTAGGTAGCTAGCATTGAGTATGCTAGGTATCTTGATAGGGAGGGGAGAGCTAGGTAGCTAGCTAGCATTGAGTGAGCTAGGTAGCTAGATAGCAAGCAGTGAGCTAGGTAGCTAGCTAGCATTGAGTGTGCTAGGTGGGTAGATAGCTAGGAGTGAGCGAGGTAGACATATAGCAAGGAGTGAGCTATGTAGCTAGCTTGCAAGGTGTGAGCTAGGTAGCTAGCTAGCAAGGAGTGAGCTAGGTAGCTAGCTTGCTAGGAGTGAGGTAGGTAACTAGCTAGCAAGGAGTGAGCTAGGTAGTTCGCTAGCATTGAGTGTGCTAGGTAGCTAGATAGCATGGAGTGAGCTAGGTGGCTAGCTAGCAAGCAGTGAGCTAGGTAGCTAGCTATCAAGGAGTAATCTAGGTAGCTAGCTTGCATTGAGTGTGCTAGGTAGCTAGCTAGCATTGAGTGTTCTAGGTAGCTAGATAGGAAGGAGTGAGCTAGGTAGCTAGCTAGCGAGGATTGAGCTAGGTAGCTAGCTAGCATGAAGTGAGCTAGGTAACTAGCTTGCAAGGAGTGAGCTAGGTAGCTAGCTAGCAGGGAGTCAGCTAGGTAGCTAGCTAGCAAGGAGTGAGCTATTTAGCTAGCTTGCATTGAGTGTGCTATTTAGCTAGATAGCTAGGAGTGAGATAGGTAGCCACATAGCAAGGAGTGAGCTATGTAGCTAGCTTGCAAGGTGTCAGCTATGTAGCTAGCTAGCAAGGAGTGAGCTAGGTAGCTAGCTTGCATTGAGTGTGCTAGGTAGCTAGCTAGCATTGAGTGTGCTAGGTAGCTAGATAGCTAGGAGTGAGCTGGGTAGCTAGCTAGCAAGGAGTGAGCTAGGTAGCCAGATAGCAAGGAGTGAGTTAGGTAGTTCGCTAGCATTGAGTGTGCTAGGTAGCTAGCAAGAATTGAGTGTGCTACGTAGCTGTGTAGCAAGGAGTGAGCTCGGTAGCCAGATAGCAAGGAGTGAGCTAGGTAGTTCGCTAGCATTCAGTGAGTTGGGTAGCTAGCTAGCAAGGAGTGAGCTAGGTAGCTAGCTAGTAAGGCGTGAGCTAGGTAGCCAGATAGCTAGGACTGAGCTAGGTAGGTAGCTAGCATTGAGTATGCTAGGTATCTAGATAGGGAGGGGTGAGCTAGGTAGCTAGCTAGCATTGAGTGAGCTAGGTAGCTAGATAGCAAGCAGTGAGCTAGGTAGCTAGCTAGCATTGAGTGTGCTAGGTGGGTAGATAGCTAGGAGTGAGCGAGGTAGTTAGACTGCATATGTGTAGCAAGGTGGTTAGGATAGCAAGAGCTATCACGTAGCTAGCTTTGCAAATGACTGAGCTGGGTAGCTGGGCCCCTGGCAAGGAGTGAGCTAGGTAGCTAGCTTGCTAGGAGTGAGGTAGGTAACTAGCTAGCAAGGAGTGAGCTTAGGTAGTTCTAGCTTGCATTGAGTGTGCTTTAGGTAGCGCTTGTATTAGATTGTGCCAGAGCATTAGGAGTGAGCTGGGTAGGCTGGCAGCCAAAGCGGTGAGTGTGCTAGGTAGCTAGCTATCAAGGAGTGAGCTAGGTAGCTAGCTTGCAACGAGTGACCTAGGTAGCTAGCTAGCATTGAGTGTGCTAGGTATCTAAATAGGAAGGAGTGAGCTAGGTAGCTAGCTAGCGAGGATTGATCTAGGTAGCTAGCTAGCATGAAGTGAGCTAGGTAACTAGCTTGCAAGGAGTGAGCTAGGTAGCTAGCTAGCAGGGAGTCAGCTAGGTAGCCAGCTAGCATGGAGTGAGCTAGGTAGCTAGCGTGCATTGAGTGTGCTAGGTAGCTAGCAAGCATTGAGTGTGCTAGGTAGCTAGATAGCTAGGAGTGAGCTAGGTAGTTCGCTAGCATTGAGTGTGCTAGGTAGCTCGCTAGCATTGAGTGTGCTCTGTAGCCAGATAGCAAGGAGTGAGGTAGGGTAGCTAAGCTAGCTTTGTTTGAATGTCAAATAGGTAGCTAGATAGCAAAGGGAGTGAGCTAGGTAGATAGCTAGCGAGGAGCGAGCTAGGTATCCAAATAGCAAGGAGTGAGCTAGGCAGTTAGCTAGCATTGAGCAAGCAGAAGCTGACTAGCAAGGCAGTGCCCTGTAGCTAGATAGCAAGGAGTGAGCTAGGTAGCTAGCTAGCATTGAGGTGTTATTTAGCTCGGTAGCTAAGAGTGAGCTAGGTCACATTAGCAAGGACTGAGCTAGGTAGCTAGCTAGCATTGTGTGTGCTAGGTATCTAGATAGGAAGGAGTGACCTAGGTAGCTAGCTAGCAAGGAGTGAGCTAGGTAGATAGCTAGCAAGGGGTGTTCTAGAATGACAGATAGCAAAGAGTGAGCTAGGTAGTTAGCTAGCATTGAGTGTGCTAGGTAGCTAGATAGCATGGAGTGAGCTAGGTGGCTAGCTAGCAAGGAGTGAGCTAGGTAGCTGGATAGCAAGGAGTGTGCTGCGAAGCTAGACTAGCAAGGAGTGAGCTAGGTAGGCTAGCAAGTCAAGGAGTGAGCTGGGGTAGCTAGTTTAAGCAGGAGTCAAGCTAGGAGCTTGACAGCAAGGCAGTGAGCTGAGGTATTCTAAGCTAGCTAATTTGCTGAAGCTTATCAAGAATTGAGCTAGGGTAGCTAGCTGTAAGCTCACTCCATGCTAAGCAAGCCACAGCCAGCAGTGAAACTCTGTGCAGCTAGCCATATATCAGCAAGGGAGGGATCTCAGGAAGCAGCTAGCAAGGAGTGAGCTAGGTGAAGCTGTATCTAGCAAGGAGTGACCATGAGGGTAGCTAGATGGCAGGGAGTGAGCTAGGTAACTAGCTTTGGGAAAGGAGTGTGCTAGGTAGCTAGATAGGCATTGCGTGTTATGCAGCTGGCTAGGTTTCATGCAGTGAACTATGTAGGTATCTAGCAAGCAAGGAGTGAGCTAGGTATCTAGCAAACAAGGAGTGAGCGAGGTAGCTTGTTGGCAACGAGTGTGCTAGGTAACTAGCTAGCAAGGTGTGAGCTAGATAGCTAGCTTGCAACGAGTGAGGTAGGTAGCTTGCTTGCATTGAGTGTGCAGGGAGCTAGCAAGCATTGAGTGTGCTAGGTAGCTAGATAGCTAGGAGTGAGCTAGGTAGTTCGCTAGCATTGAGTGTGCTAGGTAGTTAGCTAGCATTGAGTGTGCTCGGTAGCTAGATAGGAAGGAGTGAGGTAGGTAGCTAGCTAGCATTGAATGTCCTAGGTAGCTAGATAGCAAGGAGTGAGCTAGGTAGATAGCTAGCGAGGAGTGAGCTAGGTATCCAAATAGCAAGGAGTGAGCTACGTAGTTAGCTAGCATTGAGTGTGCCAGGTAGCTAGATAGCAAGGGAGCATGAGGGCTTGAAGGTAGCTAGCTAGCATTGTGTGGTGCCTCGGTAGCTAGATAGTTGTAAGGACTGAGCTAGGTAGCTAGCTGGCATTGTGTGTACTAGGTAGCTCTAGATAGGGAACTGGAGTGGACCTAGGTAAAGCTAGCTAGCAAAGTGAGTGAGCTAGGTAGATAGCTAGCAAGGAGTGTTCTAGAATGACAGATAGCAAAGAGTGAGCTCAGGGGTAGTTAGCTAGCATTGAGGTGTGCTAGGTAGCTATATGCAGCATGGAGTGAGCTAGGTAGGCTAGCTAGCAAGGAGGTGAGCTCTGCGGTAGCAGCTGGATAGCAAGGAGTGTGCTGCGTAGCTAGCTAGCAAGGCACAGTGAGGCTGAGCAAGGTGTGTAATGAGTAGCTAAGCAACAAGGAGGTGTGCGCTGGGTAGCTAGCTAGCAGAGGGAGTCAGCTAGGCAGCTTGATAGCACAAGGGAGAGAGCTAGGATTCTAGCCAGCACTAGTTTGCCAGGTAGCTAGATCAAGAGATTGTCAGCTTGGTGGCTAGCTAGCACAGAGTGTGCTAGGTAGCTAGCTCAGCATGGAGTGAGCTAGAGTCCAGCTGGCTATAGCAAGGAGGGATCTAGGAACCAGCTTTGGCAAGGGAGTGAGCTAGGTAGCTAGATAGCAAGGTGTGTGAGCTTCGTAGCTAGCTGGCATAGGAGTGTTCTAGGTAGCTAGCTAGCAAGGAGTGAGCTAGGAAGCTAGATCAGCATTGAGTGTGCTAGGTAGCTAGATAGCAAGCGAGTGAGCTTCAGTAGCCAGCTAGCAAGGAGTGAGCTAGGTAGGTAGCAAGTAAGGAGTGAGCTGGGTAGCTAGCTAGCAAGGCGTGAGCTGGATAGCTAGCTTGCATTGCGTGTGCTAGGTAGCTAGCTAGCATTCAGTGTGATAGGTAGATGGCAAGCAAGGAGTGAGCTGGGTAGCTAGATAGCAAGGAGTGACCTAGGTCGATAGCTAGCAAGGAGTGAGCTGGGTAGCTAGCTAGCAATTAGTGAGCTATGTAGCTAGGTAGCATGGAGTGTGCTAGGTATCTATCTAGCAAGGAGTGAGCTATGTATCTTTCTAGCAAGGAGTGAGCTCGGCAACTAGCTAGCAAGGAGTGAGCTAGGTAGCCAGCTAGCAACGAGGGAGCTAGGTAACTAGCTAGCAAGGAGTGATCTAGATAGCTCGCTTTTTTTTTTTTTTTTTTTTTTTTTTTCGTTTTTGGGGAAAATCTTCGAAAGACTCCTCCCACCTCTCTTGGGGAGAGGCGGGAGGTGTGTGTGGATTCCCCGCGCCCATTATACCGGGCGCGGGACCTACCCACTAAAAACCCCACGGTTGATCCGCACGATTTGGGAGGATACCGGGAATCGCTGGAAGTATACTTCCGGCATCCTCCCCGTGCCCGCGCTTTGCGCCCACCCGGCGGGGGGACAAACGGTCCCCCGGTAATCGCCCTGTCTCATAGCGGCAGGACAGAGTGCCTACATCGTCCTGCCGCCATCCGTCCCGCCGTTGCGTCTGAAAGTGGCGGCTGCGAGCAACAACTCGCAACCGCCGCGACCCCTTTCTACCCCACGAGTGCCGGCAGTTCATGGCCGCACCAGCGCCACCGAGGGTGCCACTCCGTGCGACGGAGCCGGGACAGGAGCGCACTGCCACCCCATCCGGTCTCGACCCCTACCCCGCCTGGCGGGGAGGAGGCTCCCTATCAGGACCCCCCAGCCTGGAGTCATTTTTGCGCCACGCCGAGGGGGCCTGCCCGCGTCGCCTGACGCCCAGGCGACGCTCTTCGCCACTCAAACGAGCGCGAGCCTCAGCATCGCCGGCTGACGCTCGCGCTCCTTCCCGCGGTCTCCCTTCTGCAGCATTACGTTTTCGCAGAAGGA
Source organism: Colletes collaris (assembly GCA_030068185.1). Lineage (NCBI taxonomy): Eukaryota > Metazoa > Arthropoda > Insecta > Hymenoptera > Colletidae > Colletes > Colletes collaris. Next base: position 149,605 of record JASGYR010000306.1, on the reverse strand, counting down.
GGCCACGGCCCTCCCCTTCTCCTCGCTGCCGACGCTGGCGCGCCACCATGCCCGGTAGCGAGACATCCCGCCCGATGACGCCGATCCGGACACGGCGTTCACCCGCCCATGCAGCGCATACCTCGAGGGTATGTTCCGCCGTGTCCTGCTCGGCGTCACAATGGCAGCAACGCGCCGTCGGCTCCTTCCCTATCCGGCCCAGGTATCTCCCGAAGCTGCCATGCCCCGAGAACACCTGTGCCATCCTGTAAGTGAGGCTTCCATGGCCTCTGTCCAGCCACTCACATAGGAGTGGCCGAACAGCCCCGACTGAAGTTGCCGCAGCCTGCTCTCTAAAGGGGCAAAAAAAGCAGCATGGCTGAGGCCCTGCGAGAGGCTGCGCAAAAGATGGGGGAGGCGGAACAGGAGATGAGCGGGCGAAATGCCCGGCTGCAGCTCCTGATGGAGGACGAGCGACGGGGGAGGATGAGGGCAGAGGCGCGCTGGAACAGCGCAGCCCTCCCTCCTATCCTCCCTCCTCCTCCACCTCCACCACCACGATCCACGGTCGTGAGAAATATAAGCGGAGATGCGGCAGTGGTGTTGCGTGGCCCTTCCACCACGCACTTTGCCTGTGTAGAGATCCCCATCCTCTCTCAGAGGACGAACTTCTGAGGAGGATCAGGGAAAACATGTGTTAGATAGTAAGCTAGTAGGTGGTATAAGGGGGTTCTGAGCCAAGGTCCCAGAGGGGGGTGCGGGGGAGGGGGGAATCGAGGGCCAGGGGGAGTGGGGGACCGTGGTGCGGGGGAGGGGGGAATCGTGGGCCAGGGGGGCGTGGGGGGCCGGGTGCGGGGGAGGGGGGAATCGATGGCCAGGGGGGAGTGGGGCGGGGGGGCCCGACCGTTGGGGGAGCGCTGTGGTGGGGGGTCGGTAATTGTGTCGGTGATTGGTATCAAGCGGTCGGTAATTAGGTCGGTAATTAGTATCAACGGTTGGTAATTATGTCGGTAATTAGTATCAACGGTTGGTAATTACAGTCGGATAATTGATATCAATGGTTGGTAATTATCAGAAAGAGATAATTGTCAGATGTCGGTAAAAGGGGAAAAAGAAATTAGATGTCTTTCCACCATATTTTTTATAAAAGTGATATATTTAATCTTTTATTACCAATTGAGAGTATAAATTCATTTGGTAATTATCAGAAAGAAGGTAATTGTCAGATGTCGGTAAAAGGGTGTTTAAATATGTTCAAAAACTATTTAAGATTCGCGTTCGTCCGTGAAATATTATTTCTCGGCCGCGAGTCCCGTATCCGTTTGTGTACGTGACATTCCGGAAGAGGTTAGGCTGGTCGCCGGCGAGTTCGTTCGGCGTACAGACAGTTTAAAACCGCGGCCGTTTACGTGTTTTTGCTACGCTGACCTCTCGCGAAGATTCGCTTCAAACGCCATTTAAACGGCATAGTACAAACGTCAGTATCGAAGAGAGAACCGCATCGTTAATTGAAAAGAGATCGACAATCAGATCTCGACAGCGCCACGTCGCGACGACGAGGCGCGACCGAGGTCTTCGTCTGTCGATGCTCTGACGATTTTGGATATTATTCACGAGCCGACTGCCAACGGGAAGCGGATCCTGTGACGATCTCTGCTCCTCAAAGTAGAGCGCGGCTCCGCCGAGCAAGCTAAAAGCTTCTCGGCAAAGAAATAAATTTGGACTTTCTGTAAAAGAATTCTCATCGTTGCTGCGGATTTGAGATTTCAAAATAGAAGAATCTCTTTTCGCGACGGCTGTGGTCTTGTGCACGCATCGCGTGACTTGACCGCGGACGGGAGAAGTTGATTGTACTTTGCCGTGGTTGCCGCGACGTCGAAGTAAGTGACTCAGGGTGCACGCAACTAAAATCCCTTTAAAGATATACGGCTTTGGAGCCCTCCCAAAGGTCCTACCGATAGTTCGGTACCGCCTCGTGGAGAGCTCTCCGTGCAAAGGTCACTTCGCGAACCCTACCCGAAAAACCCGTTTGGTGTACGAAAGTCGACCGTACACCCACCGGCGGAGTTCGGGTTCAAAGCGCCTCCGCCACTCTTCACGCCGCCTATCAACATACGGTCCCCGTACAAACGGTCGCCGGGTAGGCTTTATAGTGAGGGTGGACCTGCTTGCAGGATTTCCTACTGTAAATTCGTTTTACTGCACAGTCCCCGAAATAATCGGGTCGCTGTGTAGTAGTTATAAAGCGTTGTAGGAAATTCCTTGCATCGACGTACCTACGTCGATCTGCGCGGTGAGCGGCGTGCTCACGGGATCCACCCACTTGGAGCTTTACGACCTCCATTTGGTGACCCGTCCGTGGCGACACAGAGCCTCCGACAGTTACGAGTTAATTCTCCGCTGTTCAGGGCGAAAGTCTCGTCGATCGTTTTAATTAATAACGATTCGGGAGCAACAATAAAATACAGTCCACTTGCTTATCAGCTGAACAGCAGCTGATCTCCTCCAAGCGACGACGATAGTCGGTGAGGAGAGCGAGGCGAACAGCTGGACGAGCGTGTTTACGATACGTGCAATCAGCGTATTTAATTCTGGTCGATCCTTTGTTACAGGAATCAAGGCGAGCCAGTACCGCAGCCAAGGCAACGCCAATAAGGCAACCCGGCCCGACAAGGAAAATATATTTATTTTCAATTTTTTATTTTTATTTTTGCCTATTTTTTTGGCTATTTTTATTTGGCGAGAACCGCGATTTATAAGATAAAGGCTTGTCGCTGTGCGACAAGCGAAAATACAAATAAATTGTGTCAACTTAACTTTCCCTGAACTTTCCCTCATCCGGACCCCGGTTAGAACCCTTAGATTCTAACAAGGGGGGAAAGAAATTTTTGCTATTTTTTTTATAAAATTTATATATTTAATCTTTTATTACAATTCAGTGAGAGTATAAATTATGTAATTACAAAATTAGATATATTTTTTATTTAATTATTAATAGCATCGTATAAAATATTATCCACTCAAAATGTCAAAAGATCGAAATCCGCAGGAGAATTTTTATCATAATATTAACTAAGGATTTTGAAGGCCTCATGTTTATGCGCAATACTGTTCCGTTTTAATATAGTTACAAATTGTTTATATTTCTCGCTGACATAGTGCGTATTTTGACACAGCCACGAATACGTGCTCGACACACAGTTCCAGTTCGAATAAAAAATAATACAGTCGATGGTTTCATATAGCATGCAAGGCATCATGCAATTCTCATTTGCACAAGAGTTCATGCCCCGCATTGTGTTTAAATATCGCGTTAATTCGACGTGCAAGAATAGTAGAATATTATTCGTCACCCGGTATTGTTTTTCTGCGTATGTAACATACTCGGTAATGTTCGGCGCTCATGTCCGTTCATACAAGCGTAAACAAAAACGGTCACATACGGATTTCTACGAAGAGCATCACGCGATCGACCAAACTACGCAGAATTTCAAGCTAACGTTTCGAAACGCGTAAGATAGAAAAGGAAAAACAATCGAAAGATAGACAAGGACAAACTCAAATTCGGCTACAGCGCCGCCAGTCGGAAATCGCTCCTCCGGGAATTTTGACTCTCCTGTTAAACGAATCACTCTTGATTTGGAAACGGCAGAGAACAGATGGGTTTTACGATCCCGCTCCTCCGTACATATCACTTATAGAACGAATTGTGTAGAGCTTGTCGTTCTTTCGAACCAGTTAAGAACGTGGTGGAGAAGGTGGCAGTGCGAGGAACGGATTGGGGTCCGATCCGGTAACGCCAATGCACTTCCGCTACACGTTTTAACTGGAGTGAAAAAGAGTCGGAAACGCAAAGAAGTGCAGTACCTAAACGGATTGGGATGCCATCCGGTACCAACGACACTTCCGTTTCGGAACGAGAGAATCTCGTGGAGTTATTTCCGAACGTTTCTAGTGCAGCAGTGGTAAAAACCACTCTAAGACTGAGGAAAAAGGATACGTATCGTTGGACCGATCGGTCGTATCCAAAGTTTCGAGTTTGACCTACGAACCTCCCTTGACTGTTTCGAACGGTTAAAACTCCACCTAGACGGACCACGTGGTGTATCTCCGTGGGTGGACTTGCCGCCCTCCCAGTCGGTGCTAGGAATTAAAAACACGTGTCCAGCATCAGGCGACCTGCTGAAGCGGTATTTCGAAAATACGCCAACGTGTGCGTGGAATACCGCTCAAGAGCAACATTGGGAAACGTACGCTAACCGTAAGTCGTTGTGAACGCAGACGAAGGTACGATCCCACACTGTACACGGACGGATTACGAGGACAGTAAGAAACCGAGGATTCGACAACGATTTTGGAGCCTTCCAACCTCCATCTGTTGCCCTTTCCTACGATACGGTCGAGATAACGCAGTATAGGAAGAATCGAGGTATAATCTCGTCTTCCTTAGAACTGCAATCAGCTGTTTCCCGGTTTAAAGGGAACGCACAGCATAAATAAATACAGATCCACTCTGTTTCGCCGCGTAACGCAGCGGCAGAGAATCCCCGCTCCTGAGTGCGATACAAAGCACACAGCTAGGAGCGCCGCGAGAACTTCAGAACGAGACGGAAAACGTGACTAACGTTACCGTGTATTTGCCACCAAGTTCCGTCCTTTTTGTTACAGAGAAGACTGACGCCAGCCGACGACTCGTCGAGCGAGAGACGATTATTTTTCAAATTATTAATATCGGCAGAGCAGCCAACAAGTTCATTTATTTCTGATTTTTGTTCTGAATTATTTTATTTTGCCTTGAATTATTACAGAAGTTTTATACGTTTCGGTTTGTTTTGTTTTATTGTTTCTTTTCCAAATAAACGGCGTCGTCGAAAATCGACGACGCGAAAATACAATTAGAAAACAAAGCGATTTACTTTTCCACCGTCCCTACTCCTTCGTAATCAGGACACCCGTTAGACGAGGTTCTCAAATTAATATTTGAGCCCTCCAAATTCTAACACATTGCAGCCACCGTAAGCTTGCAAATCACAAATCGTTAATGACGTTGGAGAAGGAGCTGATTTTACATAAACATTCGATATGCTCGGGTTTCTGGATCAATGTCGTCCATGTCGAGTGTTGCAACAACAACTCATTTCCTCGAGTATCGGCAAGAATAATTTCCACAGCGGACTTCCAGATCCTGCCGCGATTCTAATATCCAGGTACTTGTATGCAGTGGATGCTGGGGGCGAACCTCCTCCCCAGTATATAAGGCGTCGAACGTTGTTTATTGCTATCGCAACATATAGAAAAAGTAATATAAGAATGAAAGGTAAGTAATAATGCTAAGGAAATGATGATAATAACACTTACTCGCGACTTATGCACACCGTTTCGCGAGAAATGTATTGCGTGTTCATGTTTGTAGAATCCATAACGTTTCACGACGACAGCGACGACGATACTATCAAAACGAGTGTGTAGCAGCATAAAAAATGTAACGATGCATCAAGGGCAGCGAGGTGCGGGAGAGAGAATTTTGTATGTCACATGTTCTTCTGCGAAAAGTGCAGCTTTTGCAAAAGCGTTTACAGATTACCTTGAACCCCGTCAAACATGCCGATTCTATGACATCACATTCGCGGTACGAATCGATTGAAATCATGTGTATCCTGCCCGAAGTGGGTGCAGGGCTCAGTGCGGGGAGAGGAATTTTTGATGTCACGTGTTCTTCTGCGAAAAGTGCAATGTTTGCAAATACCTTTTATATTGCCATGAACACGTGCAAGAAATGCAACCTCAGCGCAGAACGTATAACATTGGCTTGAGCATTATGGGTGAGGGAAAAGAAATTAGATGACTATAAAAAATGATATATTTATTAAAGCAACAAATGATTATAAAAAATTACTATTATGCATCAATGAATTGTACCAGTAATTGAGTCCTAACCCTTTTAAGTACACACTGTTCCCCTTCTTACGTAATACTTTTTCAACCCAGATACACGTCGGAATTAGCACCTCGTTGCAACTCGTGTTTATTAGAATCCTCCGGCAATTGGTTTTTCATAAAAGCATCTTTCAGCAGATGCGTTGCAGGATTAGTTTTCTGTACCTCGGCGATTATAAATATTTCAGTGCTCCAATTCGGTGTGTAACCTTTTTCAAAAATTGTCTTAAATTTGCTCACGCGTACCGCATCTCCCACTTTGAATCGTGCGGGAGCGGCAATTTTACATGACTATACACCGTTGTTAAGAGCTTAGCGGCGTTTGTTGGTGTAACGTCAATTGGTCGCATACCAATAGTTCGATGCTTTCGCGCGTTGTACTTTGATACGAGATGTTGAATCGAGTCGATCCATTTGTAATTTCCATTAAGGGTAAACATTTTCCACATGTTGTTTTTGAGCGTACGATTAAACCGCTCAACGACTGATGCTTTCATCACTGAATACGTTGAATAATGATTTATGTTGTATTTTGACAAAAGTTTTTGCACATTTGCGTTGTAAAATTCCTTTCCTTTGTCGGTCTGCAAATTTTTCGGATACCTTCCGCCGTCTCGGATTATCTTCCCGATCGCAGTAGAAACCTCAGTTCCATTCTTGGTTTTGAGGGTATAGCCCACGCATGCTTACACAGCACATCGATAACAGTGAGTATGGAATGGAAGCCTCTGTTATACCGCGTGTAAGGACGCATCTCGACCACGTCCGCTTGCCATAGATCGTCGTATCCATGTACTATGACGCGTCTTCGGGGAAAATGTCTTCTCGCCGGAGCATGCAATTCTTCCACAAGACGCCGTTTCTCGATACTGGGGCGTTTCTTCTCAGCCATGTATGACTCGTTACTGATGCCAAGACTTGACGTAGACGACTTATTAAACATCAAATCGACATTCTAACGCCCCAACGTCTCGACGTCACAACGTCCCCAACGTCCCAACGTCCCCAACGTCCCAACATCCAGCTATTGATGTATTTGATTTCGGAATTCGATAATACCCCTCTCCAATTGATTCAGCTGGTCTTTCAAGCTCTGAACGTAATCTTGAAATATGATCATCTTCTTGTCGAATTCATCTTGCCGATTTTATAATTGCCATGTTTTCTTGCAAGTACAGCTTGTTGATAGCATCGCCATTCTCTACATAGTGGTGCTACCTGTCGAATCTTGTGCGACTTCCTTCTTGCATCGTAATTGGCACCAGCAACACAAAGAGCATTGTCACGTACATAGTTTCTGACTACTCCATTCCAGCAATAGTATGATTCCACTGTTCCAAACGATGACCCAAACTTGTTGATTGGCATTTTGATATCGATTGACAGCATCGTCAAAAGTGCAGGGTAATTTATAATGAGTTCTGCCTCGCGAAGCTCCTCGATAATCGATAACATCTCATTGTTATGTGCATTGTGACCATGGCTTGACGCGAAGCCTCGAGCAGTCGAAGCCGATCTACGAGTTCGTTGGATCGTTCCAGTGAACATAATCAATCTTGTTGCTAGTTAATCTCATGGAGCTTGGTATGCCCTTTCCAACTTTTTATCTTTCAATAATGGCTTTATTTCATTGTTATAGTTGTATCCTTTATTGCCTAATGTTTTAACCATACGAATCATGTTTGTACTTATGCGCACTCGTGGTCAGCAGTATGCCCCTATATTTGCGTTCATCAGCCTCAGTATAAATGTTGTCGTCTGGAATTTTCTTAAATATCAATTCATAAAGGCCGGGCGTACCAGAATATCGTATGCCATCGATAATTATGTTATCGGCATTGTCCACGTCAACACGTTTATTACCAAGCATCGGTCCATCACTGTCGAGATAAACACCATACACATGATCCATACCATCCTCCACATCACCACGTAATACAGGCACGATGTATTTTTGACTCTGTGGACCTAGGTGATTCCGCAACGTTTCTTCACCTTCCGACGTTTGCAACCGACTTCGAACAGACGTCGAGAAACTGCTTTTTGACTATCAAAAACATCTTCGTTTGCTAAGCTTCTTGTTGCTGGTACTGGCTTAATCGGTATAGAGGTCATCGGATTCACGTCGAGTAAACTGCTTAATCTAGGTTTTTTTATTTGTGATGGTTTTGGAAGATTTAGTGTTAAAATAGGTGCGAGTTATGGTCGCTCTCACCCTTTAACGTTGAGTCCGAATTACGAGGGAGTGGGAATGTGTGGGAAAGTGAATCGGTACACTGTAAATTTCTTTCGCCTAGTCAATTGACTAGGCCGTTTATTTAAAATGTTTAATATTTAATAAAAAAAACAAGATTAAATAAAACAAAAAAGGAAGAAATTTATAATTTTAAAATTGCCAGGAAAAACCGAGCCCGTTAGCGGGCTCGTAAAAAACCTGGCCGTGGTCTTTGGCCACTACGGCTCGCGTCTCGGTCGTCTGCAACAAACAGAGACCGAAATTCGGCTGTAAAGACTTGACAACGCTCGTCGCGTTGTCTGACCTTGCTTCAATCCACACGCCCTGTCTCTGTTTATGCGATAAACAGGAGCGGGATTCCTTCACAGCGTTAGCGCAACTGTGTTAGTGGACTGTATTCTTAAACGTTTCTCGTGTGATCGAGAAACGTTCGATGGATTAAACGTTTCTCGTGTGATCGAGAAACGTTCGACTGCAGTTCTGGAAATTTTTTAACAGCAGATGGGGAAGACAAGATTTGAGCCTCGATCTTCCCATTTTCTGCTGCTGGCTTGAATTTTGGCTGAGGTGACAACAGTTGGAGGTTGTAAGGCTCCAAAATTGTCCACGCCGTGATTCAGCGTCGTGTCCTGGTCCGTACGGGACCGGTGTTGTGCAAGCCCGTAACTGCGCGAGAAGCGGCGGCACGTTTAGGTGCTTACACCACGGCGCCCTTTTTAACGTCGCGCTACACCGCGTGTCCGTACACACTGGTGATGAGTGACCGACGTTCGAGCTTAATCGGACCAGCCGAGAGCACCCAGGGTATGCGCCGAATAAAGGCCCCTATGGGGGTGGTACTCAACCTGAGATTTCGACCCTCGGAAACGACAATCCCACTCAGGGTATACGCCCAAAGGCCCCTACCAGAGTGTTTGAATCGCTACAAAATTCAAGGAAAACCGAGAAGTTTTTCTCGGTTCTCGTTGCACGACAGCTGATTACAGCGGTACGTGCCTCCACACAACGGTGGCGACTATCGATCTATATTTAAGTTTTAAGATGATTGCTCTCACCCACGGGTTGTTAATGTTGGCAAGCGCTTATGCTATGAAACAATTGACGCAACGCTGCCGATAATCGAACACTATTGAAGTGCACACACGATTGCGATCAGCCACCGGTTGTTCACTGCAAATTGTTTCAATGCTGCGTTTTTCCAGAACGGTTCTGTTCACACAACGATCACTAAACTCACGAAACCGTGAGGTACGAAATCCGACTAGGTTAATTCTTCGAATTTACCTCAGTCTTAATCTCGTTCCGTTTCGGTTCTGTGGTGTAACTACACGATTAAACGAATTTAATTTCGCGTATACCGTGATCGTGGTGTTGACGAGGTCGGCTTGAAGAAGCGAACTCGTCGAGAACCCGATAGCAAGTGATTGTCGAGACAGACCCTCTTGTGATAGCGTTCGCGAGAGGAGATTGTCTGTCTCGTATTAATTTTGAATCCTCTCTGTTATTTCGGCGTAGTAACACCGGTTCTCATGGAACCGTTACTGGGCCGATCGCGTGACTATTATCGAAGGTAAATTTGGATTTTTCTACACGGTATTGCTCCCGAAGCTAGGTTACGACGCAGAGAAGGCTCTGGAATGTCGCGAACACTGAGGACAACACCGTATAAGAAATGTCTCCTTTTTTCCATAGATCACGCGAGAATTTAACCGCCGTTTCTTAATAACGAATTAACGCGTTATTTAAACATTTAGCCATAAATGTGATCGTGTTTTATCCGATTCCTTGATATTTGGCGTGAACAATGGCCCGCTTCCGATATCTGTATTATTGTATACATCATAATTTTTTAACGTGTTGTCGACAATTGTCTTCAGCGGCTCAGTAACAGACTTAAAGTGTTTTTCCAGCGCAATCTCTTCCTAAATTTTACCAGTTTTCAATTCACTCGTTCTTGCAATCTGTTTCGCTATCCTTTCACGATCTTCAATATTGCTGCTGCTCATGTTGGAACACTGCTTTGTCAACGTATAGGAAGTAACTGGACATGTTACGATATTGCAAAGTCATTAAATCCTTTTCTATAGCGAACATTCCATAATGCACTGTCTTTGTCAATCACTACAAATCCATATTTTTCTTGCCAGCAGGCGGTACACAATGTGCAGAAATTCTCAAATGACATGTCAGTGTTTACATGATCGTTGTACACATGTTTCAGATTAGTACCATCTTGTTTGAACATGATCAGCAGGTTCGCGTTGTCGCGTATCAGATGCTTCGGTATCTTCGCGTATGTCTGACAAAGATAGAAACAGTCAACGTCCGAGTGCCTACCCATTGCAAAGTATTCTCTTACCGTGTTTTGCTTATCGCATGCTACGTCATCAAAGATAAAAATGGAATTCGGAAGTGCCTCGCTCGACGGAACGACGTCGCTGTTATTCGAAAATGTAAAATAACCAATTTCGTCTATCGATGAGAATATATTTTCTAAATATTGATATTTCGGTTGTTGTAACGATTTCGAGTACACGTATATGTTTTCGAAACGAACGCCGTACGGACTTTCTAACAAACTAATCAACACGTTCGTTTTACCACAATTCGATGGACCGCAGATTATACCGCGTATAGAGGTCGGCAGCATATTTCCAGGTTTGCGCACCTCTTTCTCAGACTGTGTCTTTTTGTCTACATTAGTCACTTTGGTCATAGGTAATTGGCGTACGAACTGCATATTTTATCGGGTGCTATACGAATGAAGATCCATTCGAGAGAGCTGGTCTATTTATAGCGGTGCATAGAGCTGGAACGATCAGTGTTCAAAGAGTCGAGTCAGCAGAATGCACATTGACAGTCCACCACCATTGATAAACAACTGTGGCGAATGTCAACAAAAATTGGGAAAGGTCTATTAAATCGCGTTATAAACACACTTCCGATTGAATTACATATTCCAGGTTATCAGTATTGCGGTCCTGGGATACATTTAGAGAAACGCTTGGCGCGAGGCGATCAAGGTATCAATCCGTTGGATGCCGCGAGCATGATATAGCGTATTCGCAAAATAACGATCTCGGAAAACGACACGCGGCCGACAACATCCTAGCAGCGAAAGCGCGAGAACGCATTACAGCGAGAGATTCCAGTCTCGGGGAAAAGGCTGCCGCTACAACCGTTTGGGCGGCTATGAAGGCTAAGACAAAATTCGGTATGGGTTTGAAAAAGAAAAAGAAGAGTGGTTCGAAGAAACGAATACTTCCAATGGCAAAACGTGGCGGTATCCTACCGATTTTACCATTATTGGGGGTTCTCGGCTCATTGGTCGGAGGGGCGGCAGGAGTCGCGAAGGCTGTGAACGATAAGAAGGCAATGCAGCGTCAGCTGGAAGAAATGAAACGTCACAATCTCGCCATGGAAGGGCATGGACTTTATCTCGCGCCGTACAAACGCGGGCGGGGAGTCTCAAAGAGAAAAAAAAACGTCAAAATTAAAATGCCTGAAGGGGTAACCACCAACATACAACTACAGCAACTCGCAAAGCGCATGCGTATTCCATATTTCAGAGGTATTTTTATGCGCAATACTTTATCCAACAGATGGGGTACGCAGGAACGAGAGCGGAATCGTAAATTTGGATACTGTTGAAGGACCAGGTACTCATTGGGTGGCGTACGCAAAACGGGGAACATGTTCCATATATTTTGATAGTTTTGGCAATCTTCAGCCGCCGAGGGAACTGATACAATATTTGAAGAATAGCGTAATCGAGTATAATCACATGCCTTATCAGCGCTATAATCAAAGCAATTGTGGACAGCTATGTTTACAGTTTCTGCATTCGGTTGACAATCAATTTAAGGACAGTCATTGCTCACCTTAACTCCAGTATCCGTTTGAACATGTCGCTGACGTTAACGCTCACCGGTCAAAGTAGCATTCTCGCAGTAAGCTATTTTGCAGCCATCGATTTGAGCAATGGTGATTACGAGCTCGGTCTTATGGACTTTGAGACTTATTACACTATACCGAATATAAATTTGTCGAATAATAAATTTTACTACGATAACGATGATAAGGAAATCATTATTCCCGAGGGATCTTATGAGCTGGACGACATTCGCATGTATTTGCAACGATCGCTTTCACAGGGTAATGAAGGAACCCCCATGATGCTTAGAGCCAACAACAATACGATGAAGAGCAAAATCAAGTGTGATTAGAGCATAAATTTTACCAAACCCAATACTATCGGCTCGTTGCTGGGGTTTTCGACGAATCGGGTGCTACAACCGCGGAAATGGCACGAATCTGATGCACCAATCAATATAATGAACGTAAATATTATTCGCATTGAATGCAACGTGACGGCTGGTGCTTACAGCAATAACCAGTGCGTGCACACGATACATGAGTTTTCGCCTACCGTTCCACCTGGATATAAGATATCGGAAAGACCAGCACAGATCATTTACCTCCCAATCACTGCGCGAAGCATTTCGGATTTAACGATTCGCGTTGCGGATCAAGACGGTCAATTGCTCGATTTTCGAGGGGAACAGATCACCGTTCGACTGCATGTACGGAGACAACGGCTGTAGTAGGAGATGCTTGTGCTGAACGAAGCGGAGCAGGTGAAACAGACAACACGTGAAAACAAAGAGAAGACAATTCAATCGTCGGCGCACCTCACTGTATCGAATATCGACTGTCTAAAACCATCAGGCGAGAAGGCAATTCGATCACCCGCGAAACTCACCGCATCGAATATTGAATTTCTGAAATCGTTGGGTTTTGTTGCACAAAATGGCTAATATCTTAAACATTGGAGGCAAACCGATCTTTGACGACAGCATCGTCAAGATGGAGACTCATAAGTACAACCCATACGCCAACACAACGTTTGGACACAGCGATGAGATACGAATACATATACAACAGCAGGATTTATGCACGTTGCCAAGCGAGAGCTTTCTATACGTTGAAGGAAGATTCACAGTAAAGAAGCCAAACAAGGAGTTGGAAGCATATCTCGGAAATAATTGTGTTGCGTTTATGTTTGATGAAATTCGATATGAACTCAATGGTGTGGAGATCGATCGTAACAGAAACGTTGGAATAACAAGTACAGTGAAAACTCGATAAATGCCCTCAAGAGCTGTTCCATAAATGACACATTTTTATCCCCACCACTAGGGGGATCCACCTTGAACCAGTGAGGCGAAGTGTAACCGGAGACGTAGCGGCTTTCTTTAAAAATCTTTATTGCCTTCGTCACCTTAGTTTAAATGTCCCTGTCAGTGTGACCACACTACTGTACAAGAAGAAAGTTTTTTATTTTTTACTTTTTTTTAATAAAAATTTTACTATCATGTGGGGAAGATTTTTCTAATTAAAATGAGACAAAACACGATATAAATCGGCCAATATTTGTTACCATAATATTGAATTAAATATTGTGTACTCGTATCTTCGCAAGGTCAGTGGATTGGTACATTTATCGAACAGTGGTAGCTAACGAAACCCCTATTTCATAAGTGTTGCAGTTTTTGATCACTTACGAAACGGTGGAACCGTTCCGTTTGAAAATAGCTACCTCCCGTTCGATAAATGTAGCCAGCACCTCGATGCGTCGTTCTTTGATATTTCCGAACATAGAAAAGGACAGCACAAGAAGGATAAATAAAGAGAGAAAGACTCGCAAGTACAATATTTAATTCAATATTATGCTACCAAATATTGACCGATTTATATCGTGTTTAGCCTCATTTTAATCAGAGAAATCTCCCAACATGATAGTGAAATTTTTATTAACAAAAAGTAAAAATAAAAACTTTCTTCTGTGCACTAGTGTGGTCACACTGACGCGGATATTTAAACTGGGGCGATAAATCCGAGTTTCAGTCCCTCTTTTTTCTTTAGCTACTGACTCTTTCTACGTTCGAAGCGTCGGCAAACTACAATCAAATTCGAAAGACGATTCTCCTATTCCGTAAGTGTTGCTGACCGGACCCGGAGTAGCGACATTTATCGAGTTTTCACTGTACCATCAAAACCTTCGTGTCCTCAACATTTGATAAATCGTTAATTTTACGGAATGCAGGATGGGTCACACAGTCAAACATACCGACAGGTTACTTTAACTTTTGCGTACCGCTAAACATGTTGTTGGGTTTTTGCGAAGATTACAAGCGTATAGTAATCAATGCTCGTCATGAGCTCATTCTTATACGCGCTCGCAGCGATAACAACAGCGTCGTTGCAAATTCCGCGCTGGAGCCAGAGATCGAATTACTAAAGATACAGTGGCGAATGCCTCGCATTATACCGAACGATACGAATGAACTATCGATGTTGCGGATTTTGGAAAGCGGGCAATACCTAAGCATGAGTTTTCGTTCGTGGGACCTGGGACGAGTACCCATTATTGCAAAGTACAACTAAACATTCGTGGGCCGTTAAAACTGCAACTCAGCTGGAGAATCGGCGATACGTCATTTTTGCGCTGCAGACTGGTCGAAAGAACATTATGTCTCAAGATTCGAGCAACTTCGATGCATGTAACTTGTCCAACGTGAAACTTTATCGAAACTCTGACTTTTATCCATACGATGACTTGAATCTCGATTTTGATAAAAACAGATATGCTATTCTTTTTTATATGTATGCACGTTTTCGTAAAGCTTATTACGGATACGACTGCTACGAAACGCTTTGCAACAGAGACAACTTTTCGTTGTATGGACCGTTTGTAGTAATCGAGTGCTCGCGACAGAACGAATCAATCAAGAGCGCAACCGTAGATGTGCGAATAGAATTTGATTGTAAAGAAAACGTACCAACAAATACTACCGCGTATTGTCTTATTTTGCATGATCGCGTCGTCGAGTACTGTCCACTGTCCAACGTTGTGCACAGAATCACATAAATTGCAGCATCAGCAATAGCTGTAGTATTTAAGAGCTGGGCTCATCATATTGCGGTATAGTTTCAAAGATATTGTTGCGATCGTAGCAACGTTTATTGACATACAAGGATTCTTCCACAACGACAAGTTTGTCGTAAAGGAAGTTGCACACTATATATTCCAAAGACCATTTACTTGGAGTGCGTTGTCTGTAGCCGATAAATCCCAGGCTGCTTGGGTGACGAAGAACGTCCATGGATTGTCATCGAATGAGGATGGTTTCGTTCCACACCAGGAAGCAAAACAATTGATTACAGCGGCAGTTGTGGGTGACGATCCAAGTACTCTCGTATATGTGAAAGGATCCCAAAAACGATAATACATTTCGATGTAGCATCCATGAAAAGGATTGTTTTTTCCAAAAAAAAAGAAAGATTTGCGCATTACAAAATGTATTCAAATTATATAATTGGTGGTTAAAAATCAGAAATAAATGTATTTTTTTAAAACAATTTACATCATTAAACAGAGATCGACTTTCTTTCCCCTCCTTCGTACACGGTCCAACCTTAGATTTATGCGAGGAGAGAATGTGGAAGACGGGTAAATAAATAAAATTGGAGAAATAATATATGTTTTAAATGAATATATATTTTGTTAGGTGTATATATGAAAGATTAAAAAATACAAGAAATAAATAAATAAAAAAATAAAAATTAAAAAATTTAAAAAATTAATCCGCCGGCGGCGGTGGCGACGCAAGCCGAGGAATACTTCGTGGCGGCCTTACATCGTCGCTTTCAAACGGCTGCATCATCCGCGGCCAAAAAAATGAATCGTATTATCCTGTCATTGCGACGGCGCAGATTTGGCGTATCTCAGCGTGGCAAATTCGTTCTTACATCACCACATATGATAATATGTTCTCAACATAA
This sequence comes from Colletes collaris, assembly GCA_030068185.1. Taxonomy (NCBI): domain Eukaryota; kingdom Metazoa; phylum Arthropoda; class Insecta; order Hymenoptera; family Colletidae; genus Colletes; species Colletes collaris. Next base: position 133,608 of record JASGYR010000306.1, on the reverse strand, counting down.
CCAATTATATGCTGATGTATAGATTTGCAAACGCAAACGATGGAAATCTGAGTCATGTTTATGAAAACTTTGCCAATATGACATACTGAAAATAGGATGTTGTTCTCCTTCCTTGAAATCTTTGTTGACCATCTCCATTTTCGCATGTATCATTGCTGGGATCACTCTCCTTCTTCAAAACGATTATTCGACTACTCCTTCCATTATGCGAACTTATTATGTCAGCCGATTTTCAAATTTTATATTTGAATTATTTTTGATATTTCATTTTGGAATCACTATCTTCTGTTAACTATTTGTGTAGGGATATTGTAACGCGGTGTCCGGGACACGCTTTAGAAATGCCGGTAGGTCGCGGTCGGGTAAGCGGCGGAAAGGGCCACATCGCCGGCGGGTATAAAAGACAAATAATATCATTTATTGAAAATAACTTCGGCTCGGAATGAGAACGAGTCGGACGGTGCTTGGTCGGTCTGCGAATGTGGTGGTGGTCTGTATCGCGGTCTATTAAAATATGGCTATGATAATGGTATGACTACGTATGATTCAAGATATGACTAAGATAAAGTACGAGGTAGATATGCGCGCAACGGGACGGCCTTCTCCGGTCTGATCGACCCGCGACCTGATCGCGGCGAATCCCCCGAGGGTGCTTCGTCTTGTGGTTCCCTCGCACGGGCTTCTTATATACCGGCTACGTGCGCGCTCGGCTGCGACTGGTAGTGCGCGCTCGCGTCGCGGCCACCCTTAAAGGCCGTCGCAAATGCCTGTACACCGGTTTGTCAGTCGTCACAATTATACTGCACTTCGTGACAGACAATATATCGTTTGGCAAGAGCAATTTCTCAACCCAAACATGCACTCATCTCGCCCACACATTGCACATAATCATCGAATGTTATAGTTCGTGCTACAACATTACTCTTGACACCTTTCACCTTTTTTCGTATCGTTCTTGCCATCGACTTGCATGGCGTACATCTTTGCTCTCAGTCCAACAAATTCGGTCATAATCGCACCATTATTTTCGTCTTTCATTAAACCTGCATATCGATTATCTGAGGGATAATCGCTCGTGTCAAATCGGGCAATGTCACGTATCATAAGTTCATAAATATTGTCACACTCGATGTGATAAATTAAACTGTCTGTATCGGTGTACATAATTTTACATTTATCGCTATGTGTGGGTAACATGTAGTCGTGATGGAATTCATACAAACAAACCTTAGATATATCTAGTATACACATACCCACATAGATTGGTTTGTTCAATTTTACTTACAGTTTGCGCAGCTCGATTGTAACTAAGTTTTCCGAAAATATGCTGCGACTGTGAAAATTTGGTTTAGCTGGATCAGTGCCTCCGCACCATATCTCCTTCCCATTTTGTTACTAATTTTACATCTACATGATTGCGCACATTCTCCATAGTTTTGCCAAACACTGCATTGTTCATTAACTTGTATAAATTTTTCTCAAAATCATTTGTGGCAAGAGTTCTAAATTTTGTATTTATTTCGATGTAATCGCGAAGCCATGGTGATTGTGAAAACTGTAATACGCGGTGAACTTCAGTTACGCGAAGGCCGTGACGAATACATTGCTGCAGATTGCGGTAATGTATTACGTAACGATTCTTATCGTATAGAGTCGCGAGAAGCTTTTCCTGGCGCTTGCCGGGCGGTTTATCGCGCGTTGGGCAGAACGGTAAATCTGTGTGTGCATCATGCAGATGTTGTGGATATTCCAGATCGACTTCCAAAATATACCCCATCGTTGAGTCTAACGCTATGGCCATTACATCTATATCTTTGTTGTTGACCCACTAAAAATTGGCGTATGGCAATGGTTGACGACGGTTGCGATGCATCGTACGACTGCATGTACTTGTTGTTGGCTCGTGCGCGTCTGTTGGAACATCGACTTAAACCACCGCGCGTATACCACGTTCGATGAATAGGACCATGTCGATATCGGTAAGAAGTTCGAAATTGATACGTGTATGCTTCCAGCATGGCATCCCACGTAAAACCTGGCAGAGTATAATAGTGCGCGGGATCGAGTCCGTAACTTGTGATACAACTATTGCGAAAATTTTCAAAATATCTGCCAACAGCAAGACATCAGTCTTTAGATACAAATCGCTATACTCGCCGGAGCGTTTGAATGGAGAACCGCGTCCACACGTTGACGGCGTGTTCGTAGTCATTTTCGGATACTGTATCGCCAGTCAAGGAACTGTAAAATGAATTGCGCGATGGCAAACATGATTGCTCCAACTTTTCGACACAGTCAATGTACTCGTACGGGAACACCCCTTTCCGTGTCAATAAATCAAAATCTTCCGTTGATAATTTTGAAACTCAGACCGTGTAATTTGAAGTTTATCTTTACTAAGAAAAGATGCCAATTTCTCGAGACTTGTATTTAAAAATTTAAAGAATCGATGAATTGCAATTTTATGCGCTTGCGCGAGTTCCATTCTTCATCCGTGCATTCAATGTATTTTGTAAATGAAATGTACTTCTCTTTTGTTATCGTCAATACAGTGACGTCGCCCTCAAATGCTGTGGCTATCTCCTTGATAATAAAATGTGAATCACAACCGGATAAATTGTGAAAAACCACGGGGATGACAAATGCGTCTTTATAATTTAGATTGTGATTGTAATGTGCCGACCGGTCAAATGACAATGATCGCGTACCCGTTTGTCATCTTGTGCAAACGGTATTTCACATATGTGACAGTGTGTTGCAGTATTAAAATTTTGTAATTGTTCAGTTGATAAATTTTCCATGGGTACATTGGTCGATAAAATGGACTTTACACGATGCGCCAAATCTTTGAGTTGTCTCACAAACCATGACACGCAGTCAGGATCGCGACGACATTGAAACGTAGATAACGAGTCGTCGTACGAGCACCGCACATAGTATCCCACACTAAATACACGATGATGCTGGTATGTGTATCTTGGCGCTTCTCGATCAGTATCCGTTTTCCAGGATGCATTCCAGATCGGCATACACGATAAACGGACCACGCTCTTTCCTGCTGTAGTTGCTGAAGCTGAGCCACTTCCTACCATCATCATTTGGTAATATGATTGCACAATCATTCATCTTCTCACAATCCATGGTGTGAGCTTCCAGCTTCTCATTTGAACTAAAGTAGTGCAAGCATCTGCAATAAGAGACATAATTTTGTATTTATCTGCGATAAGAGACATAATTTTTATCTAAGAAAAATATTTAAAAAATTTATTTTATACATACCTATCACAAAAGTATTTTCGACCATTATGTTTACTCAATTGCGTGCTCACGAGACGAGATAAATTCTTGATCCATGCGAAATGTCCCACGTCGTTTGCTCCTTCTAAATACAACAAATTGACATGCCTCTCCATCTTCTTCTCGGCGACTCGTATCGGTAGCACCTTCTTATTCTCAATGGTATAGACGTTGATGGAGATGTTGTTAACATGTTCAAACTTTTTAATTTGGTTCAAAGTCTTTGGAAATTCAATATCCTGGATATTCAACACTGTTGTATAATGAGGATATGTCGATGCCCGATATATGTGATTTTTGGCTGGATGCAGAGCAGCCACCACTGACCATGCGAAACATGCATTGTCCGTCGAGCATACGCTGATTACAGCTTTCTTTAGTTGTATCTCACGCGGTAATTGTATGGTACATCCTGCCTTCATCGGCATAAATTTATTTGCATTAACAGTTAAATTAAGTATACGCGACAGCGCCCACCCACTATCGCGTTCCTGAAACTCGTCTAAGGATGCTAGAATGGGTTCGATGACGCGTAAATCATACCATTCGCGTAGGTCAGACAAGCAGAAACAGTTCACAATTTTTGTGTTAACACTTTTGTTTGCACATTTATTACCAGCCACAAATTCACCGTTAAATATAGTATTTATTTTTACACTGTCATGTTTCAGCACAATGTTCCACATATGATCGAGTACAATGTCCCTAGCTTCTTCGAGAAAATTGCGGGGCTCTATGTGGTTAGAATTTATCACCACGCCGGTCAATATACGGTTAACGAAAGCCGTATCAATTTCACGCCATCTGAGTCTTGCACTGTGTCCAGCACCTACATGTACAAATCGAATGCGTGTCGAATCTTTCAGACTTTCCAATCTAGCGATACGAGCAATCAGCGATTGTTTTTCACCGATTGAGAGTCGCGGTCTCTTGATTCGGCTTCGTTCCTCCAACGAATTGAGATAATCATCAAATCGATGTTCAAATAAATTGTATTCATCCTTCGACCCTAATTGAACGGCCTGCTCGTACAGCTCCTGCTCTGATGACTCATACTACCGTTTTTGCGTTGCCGTACACAATGATGCTTGCGATATATTACAAAAATCTGTGTCCCGATTATACTCTCGGTGATGCTTGCGATATATTACAAAATCTGTGTCCCGATGATGCTCTCGGTGATGCTCCCGATATATTAAAGAAATCCCCGTCGCCGATTGCAATGTTATATGCTTTGTAGAAGTTGCAAGTTTGGACGTGTTCAAGTATTTGCAAACATTGCACTTTTCGCAGAAGAACACGTGACATCAAAAATTCCTCTCCCCCCCGCACTATGCCCACCCGCTTCGCATGATACACATGATTTCGGTCGATTCGTACCGCGAATGTGATGTCATAGAATTTGCACGTTTGGACGTGTTCAAGGTAATCTAAAAAACGCTTTTGCAAAAGTTGCACTTTTCGCAGAAGAACACGTGACATAAAAATTCCTCTCCCCGCACCTCGCTGCCCTTGATGCATCGTTACATTTTTTTATGTGCTGCACACTCGTTTTGATAGTATCGTCGTCGCCGTCGTCGTGAAACGTTATGGATTCTACAAACATGAATTACTACATTTCTCGCGAAACGGTGTGCATAAGTCGCGAGTAAGTGTTATTATCATCATTTCCTTAGCGTTATTACTTACCTTTCATTCTTTACATACTTTTTCTATATGTTGCGATAGCAATAAACAACGTTCGACGCCTTATATACTGGGGAGGAGGTTTGCTCTCACATCCGCGGCATACAAGTACCTGGATATTAGAATCGCGGTAGGACCTGTGTCTGCTGTGGAAATTATTCTTGGCGATACTCGAGGAAATGTGTTGTTGTTGCCACACTCGACATGGACGACATTGATCCAGAAACGCGAGGATATCGAACAACATGTAAAATCAGCTCCTTCTCCAACGTCATTAACGATTTGTGATTTGGTGCTTACGGTGGTTACAATGCGTGGCATGAACTTGGAGAATGCAAATAAGAATTGTATGATGCCTGCTAACAGGTGTATATGAAACCATCGACTGTATTATTTTTATTCGAACTGGAACTGTGTGTCGAGCACGCGTATTCGTGGTTGTGTCAAAATACGCACTATGTCAGCGAGAAATATAAACAATTTGTAACTATATTAAAACGGAACAGTATTGCGCATAAACATGAGGCCGTCAAAATCCTTCGTGAATATTATGATAAAAATTCTCCTGCGGATTGCGAGCTGTTGACATTTGCAGTGGATAATATGTTATACGATGCTATTAATAATTAAATAAAAATGTATCTAATTTTGTAATTACATAATTTATACTCTCACTGAATTGTAATAAAGATTAAATATATAAATTTGATAAAAAATAGCAAAAAGACATCTAATTTCTTTCCCCCTTTTTACCGACATCTGACAATTATCTCTTTCTGATAATTACCAACCATTGATACCAATTACCGACCATTGATACTAATTACCAACCGTTGATACTAATTACCGGCCTAATTACCGCCCCCCCACGGGCGGGCCCCCACCCCACTCCCCCTGGCCCTCGATTCCCCCCTCCCCCGCACCCCCCTCTGGGACCATGGCTCAGAACTCCCCTTATACACCTACTCCTATACATATATAACCTATACATACATATATTCCTATACATATAATATTGTAGTAGCAGCGATCTTTTTGACGAAAAATCTCGGAAACTAAGGCCGAGCGGCGGTTATATGTTATAGGAAAAAGTTGTTCGAAGTGTTAATTTCTACAACATATTCAAAAATCATCGAAATCGGTGAGATCTCCCCCCCGTTTTTCTAAATAATTACCAAAATTCATTTTTGCTTTTTATTAATTTCGTTTGATTCCCTACAGAAAAGTTGTCTAATAGTTTTTTGTAGGAACCCATGGGCTCTGCTTAAAAAAAATTTCAATGAAATGTATTCACCATTGTGGGAGTTATGAACATTTGAAAATTTTACATTTTTGTGGGGTTTTTCTCATTTTGCGAAGTTAAGGGAATAACTTTTCGGAATTTATTTTGGAATTTTCACATATTCTTCGCTCAAATACGCGTAGTTTGCATTTTGAAAAATTAAAATCGTTCAGAAGTTATGACGTTTTAAAGATACACGTGATATTACAGGGAAGCATTTCGGTAACAAATTTTTTTTCTTGAAAATGCGTAGGATTTCGGGGGGATGTGTAATGACCAAAAATGATTGTAAAGGACTCCTGCAAGCGAAAATATTCTTTTAGAACGATTTGAAATTTTTTAATTTAATTTTTTAATAACTTTTTAACGAAGCCTCAGTCAAGAAACTGATATTCTTGATTTTCGTCTTATTTTGGCCTTTAGAATCTCCCTTTAAAATTTTTCCCAGGGGTGGCCGTCATATACCCTGTATGGTGTACATACAGGGTGTCCACGCTAAAATGTGACAGTCGCGATATTTCGATAACTATTGATGACACGAAAAAATTGTTTATATGAAAATTGCAGGATAAAATAGGATCTTTATTTTGGCGTAAACGAAAATTTTTAAATAGAACTATATATATTTTTTTTTTTTTTTTTTGATCATGCGATAGTGTGCCACTATCTGTGTGCTTGCCACTCAAGCTGAGACGCCTCCGCTGGAAATCAGTAAATTTCCAAGCGGTATATCTTGAAAACTAATAAAAATCGGGTGAATAAATTGCAGGTTAATGAAAAACACTTAATAGGAAACATTTTTTGTCAAATCATCGAAAGGGGCTGGAAAATCGTGGGGACTAGTTCATATGCCTCACCCTGTATAATAATAGATGAATCACATGTTCAATTAGATACGAATACTTACTCTGATTCAGATGTAGGCATAATATGTAATATACATATATATTGATTTGAAAAATAAGTTTAATGAAAAAATTCAAATAAGACTTAAATTTGTATTATTCTTTATCCCTATATTGTATGTACTCCAGTGATTAATTCGATTTTCTCAAGCACTCTCGATAAACTGACGAAAAAATTTGTCAGTAAAAGTTACTCGATTATCGTGTGACAACAAATGGTAAACGAAAAAGTTGGCAATAACCTTTTTATTCAATAAAAAATTAAGATCACCTTAATTTTTGTAATGAAATTGTATCTTTGTATCTCGATGATGGTTTCGAACGAAATTGACATGAAACTCTGTACGTTCAAGACTCGGCAGACTGTTTGACTGATGCACGCTGCATTTTTTTTGTTTGTTTTCTGGTAATACAGCAGCAACAAAAGTTGACTGCCGGTTCGTGGCACGATCTCCTCTTTTGATGTTTACCGACATCGTGCCGATCGACTTGTCTGCATGCCATTCGGCTTTTCGAGTCATGCTATCCGGAGACGGTGCAGGTCTTTAGATCGTTTGGCTTCGCCGAAAAGTACTTAGGGTGCCGAACGGTAAAAGCCGACCCTGTGGGGACGCGGCTTTCAGTTTAAGTTTTCAACATAAAATTGTACATAAAGACACATAGGAGTCTTGAGAACGTATAAATAAAATTACAAAAGAATCTGACAACACATACAGGATTCATAAGGCACTGAGTATAAACATACTATGTTTGGACGTCACAAAAGTATTCGTACGTATGAATAAATTTTGAATTGTTTGATGTTAATATAATATCTGGTTGGTCCTCCTTTTTCATAAATAACGTGTCACAGCAAGACAGCCGGCTTTCCATACTGCATACAAGTTTTTCTGTTGTCTTTTTTTCAATGGAATTCCATATTTCTGTTATTCTGTTTTTAAACATTTCCTTGGACGTTATGTTATAATTTCCAAGTTTTCTTCCAATTTCGGCCCATAAATGTTCTATGGGAGGATTTATGTTGGGGCTCTGTGGAGGAGTTTGTAGTGTATGCCCGGGGGGTTGGGGAGGGGTATATATGTATATGATCCATTCCTATACAATCCCAGCAGTTGTATGCTTCGGATCGTTGTTCCGTTGAAAGTAGAAATCGTCCAATATGTTCCATTTAATTGCACTTTGTTTCAAATTTTGTTTGAAAATATTCAGATATTTGTACTTATCCATAATTCCGCCAATAAAAGCAAGATTTCCCGTTCCATTCGCCCCCATACAACCCCATATCATCACTGAACCACCTCCGTGCTTCACAGCTTGAATCATATTTTGCATTTGCAATGCAGTGTTTTTACTTTCTCTACAACATAATACTGCCCATCCGAACCGAAAATATTAAACTTATTCTTATCCAAGAAAATAACTTTATTTCAAAATGAAATATCTTTGTCAACATACATTTTTGCAAACGTTAGTCATTTCTTTTTGTATTAGTTTTTTTACTATTATATGGCCTTTTTCGTGGTATTCTTCCATGGAAATCATTACTGCGCAGTACCCTACGACACAATTCGGGATGTACATGTTTCCCAAAACTATTTGCAACAATCGCTGCAAGTTTTGGTGCAGATGTACTTGGATTTTTCTTAATTTCACGTATAATCATTTTCTTCTCTCTAGGCGTTAACTTCTTTGGACGTCCTGTGTACGCTTCTTCTTTGTAAATATTCCTTCAGTTTTTGACTTTTTCTATTACATATTGTACCTTAGATTTACTTCGATTTAATAATTTGGCAATATCAAGATAAGATTTATTTTCATTATGCAATTTTAATATTAATTCACGTTCACATTTACTGGTTTCATTTAAAGATTATACTCTACGAAATCTGTATGTACTACTCGATGTCTCGGAATTGACTACAGTGTAATGTTTACATTTCAATCACCAGAAATACGCTTCTTGCCTACGCGCTCGAATACTTTTGTGACGCCCGCAAACGGTTTCATGAGCTACTACAGTGTGTTAGGAAATGATAAATTCACTCACACTTATTATCGTAACTTATAGAAAAATGCATCAACTGGTCTCAAACTTTCAAGATATAAGGTCCTTGTATTAACAAATCTGATAGCTAAATTTCGTTTTGAAGTAATATTTCAAAATGATGTAGCATAAGAATATCATAATTTTAACATATTTCAACCGTTAATAAATGATAGGTTCATTTTAAAAAAAAATATTTATAAATTGTTATTAAATAATTCTTAACAAAGTAAAAATTAAAATTAATATTTAATAGGTTTTCCACCACTTTTAATTATTAAATTGATTCGATAAGATCTGTGAGGTTGCCGAGTAGTAATGCGATCCCAAGCGTTCGTAATTGCCGTTTTGAGCTCTTTTACACTATTGAATTGGCGACAATCATCGTAAACATCGGGTACTAGTTGTCCCTATAAATTCTCAATCGGGTTTAGATCAGGAGACCTTGATGGCCATGTTAATGTGTCTATATTTGTAGTTTTTAACCATTGTTTAGTGCTTGATGAAGCGTGCACTGTTGCGTTATCATGCATAAATGTTAATTTTGCAGACGAAAAACGGCGAATATAGGGCGAAAGGTGTTCTTCTAAAACAGCTTGATATTTTTGAATCAAGTCGTGTATCAAGGAAGGTTAATGTCGTCTTGCCAAATCCAAAGTTACGCTTTGAAAAGTAACGGGGTTCTGTACGTAGACTGTGCCAATAGTTCGCCAACCCATCTGGTCGATCTAAGTTGAATTTCTTTTCATCAGACCAAGTAATCTAAAAATTTAAAAATGAATTGCAACGTCCTCACTAAAAAATGTGCACATACCGAATGCCACTGATGGGTCCACGTTTGATGCAAATCTGCAAATGTTACACGTGTTTTGCAATGCTCCTTTTTAAGCGTTGAGGCAGATTTCATTTTCCTGTATATAAGATTAGAAGATTCTTTTAAAACATTCCACACTGTCACATGTGAGACATTTGGCGCGAATTCGTTGCGTAATCGTCGACTTCATATTGTTGAATTTGATGCATTCGCGATAATTGCTCTTTTATTGCGTGGTGTCAATTTTGCTAGTCTCTCAGGTGATTTTTTCACATCATATTCATCCCCATTTTTATAAACTGATTCACCACATTGCAAAATCTGCCTATGCGACGACCAATTTCTCGATGAGACATTCCAGAGTCTTTATACGCCAATATCTGTCCTTTCTCTTTTTCATTCAAAACTTTACCCTGGCCAATTTAAAAAAAATACTTTAACACCTTAATAACTCAATACTTCGATACTTTAATACATATCTTTTACACTGTAAATGCATTTGAAGATTCATGAGAAATTGTTTACTGTTTGTTTCCTTCGTAACCAGGATACGTAACAAACGACACGCAAACAAAATGACGGTGTCAAGCAGCCAAATACACAATGAATGCATTATAACGAAAGAATATTGTGATGTATTAAATTTTGGTACATTAACAAATCGTTTAATCGTTCTTTTAGCGAGTGAACTTATCATTTATTAACAGTTAATAACTGGTTACATTCAGTAAAAGATTTCTAGTTTCTTTTTGAACCGTTATTTCCATATAATGTTTAGCAGAACAGTTTGTTAATATAAAAGCTAAAAATACTGAGATTTTGAAAACTGATTCATGCACTTCTTTCTAAATTGTTATCATAAGTATGGCTGAACCTATCATTTCCTAACACACTGTATATATTACCAGAGAAACGAGGCTGGGCAGAGGGGGCTGGTTTATTTTACATTAGTCGTTTCAGTTTTTGTATTGTTTTTTTTTATAGGATTTCCAACACGTATATATGACAGTGTGTGCAGTATTGAAATTTTGCAATTGTTCAGTTAATAAATTTTCCATCGATTCATTGGTCGATAAAATAAACTTTACACGATGTGACAAATCTTGGAGTTGTCTCACAAACCATGACACGCAATCAGGATCTCGACGACATTGAAATGTAGATTACGAGTCGTCGTACGAGCACCGCACATCGATCAGTATCCGTTTTCTCCAGGATGCATTCCAGATCGGCGTACACGATAAACGAAACACGCGCTTTCCTGCTGTAGTTGCTGAAGCTGAGCTACTTGCTGTCATCATTTGGTAATACGATTGCGCAATCATTCATCTTCTCACAGTCCACGGTGTGAGCTTCCAGCTTCTCATTCGAATTAAAGTAGTGCAAACATCTGCAATAAGAGACATAATTTTTCCTAACATAAAATATTTAAAAAAATTTATTCTATACATACCTATCGCAAAATATTTCCGGCCATTATGTTTACTCAATTGTAAGCACACGAGTCGAGATAAGTTCTTGATCTACGCGAAATGTTCCACGTCGTTTGCTCCTTCTATATATAACAAATTGACATGCCTCTCCATCTTCTTATCGGTGACTCGTATCGGTAGCACCTTCTTTTTCTCAAGGGTATAGACGTTGATGGAGATGTTGACATGTTCAAACTTTTTCATTTGCTTCAATGTCATTTGAAATTCAATATTCTGGATATTCAACACTGTTGTATAATGAGGCTATGTCGATGCCCAATATACATGTCGAGCGTACGTTGATTACAGCTCTCTTTAGTTGTATCTCTCGCGGTAATTGCATGGTACATCCCGCATGCAACGGCTTATATTTATTTACATTAACAATTAAATTAAGTATACACGACGGCGCCCACCCACTCATCGATTTCCTGAAACTCGTCTAAGGATGCTAGAATGGGTTCGATGACACACAAATCATACCATTCGCGTAGGTCAGAGAAGCGAAAAAGTTCACAGTTTGTTTGTTAACACTTTTGGCTGCATGTTTGTTACCAGTGTTACGTGCGGGGTAGGGGTGGATGATGGTAGGTGGTTGTGAGCGATTGCTCGTACCCCGTGAAATTTGGCTGACGGGTACAGATGGATTACAAATTTCCTGCTCACCAAACTAACGCTGTGTTCTCTCTCTCTCTCTCTCTCTCTCTCTTTCTTTTCTTCTTTCACCTTGCACAACGGCCGTAGCTTGAATTTTGAGGAATTGCACTAAACACTTATATTACTAGTGAGAATATAATGATGATAATAATAATAATAACAATAAATTTTGAACAGAAAATGGTTGACGGGTAGTTAAAGCCCTTCGCGGATTGACCAACGAACCCTGCTTTACGAACTATCCGCGACAGACAGCACGCACCTCGCGACTTAACAACTGACTGCCCCGCACTAGCCTAATTCTCGGGTTTTTAACCCATGCTGAAGTGCTGAATTTGCTTTGCTGACTTCTATGTGCAAGGATATTGAGAACGACAGGAATTTGATGACAATATTGACCCGCTTTACGGACCTCCGCGTGCAGGCCTCTTATGAAAGAGAGAGGAATTCGATGACAATGCTGACTCTAAGGAAGTGTCAAATAGTCGCGGCTAGTGACCCGTTCGTCGGGACGTAACACCAGTCACTAATTCCCCGTTAAGTATAGTATTTATTTTTACGTACATGATCGAGTACAATGTCCCTCGCATCTTCGAGAATATTGCGAGGCTCTATGTGGTTAGAATTTATCACCGCACCGGTCAATATACGGTGAACGAAAACCGTATCAATTTCACGCCATCTGAGTCTTGCGTTGTGTCCAGCACCCGCATGTACAAATCGACTGCGTGTCGAATCTTTCAGATTTTCCAATCTAGCGATACAAGCAATCAACGATTGTTTTTCACCGATTGATAGTCGCGGTCTCTTGATGATCCATACAGTTGTTCTTTTGTGTTGTCGAGAACGGTGACGCTCATGATATATTGCTGAACTCTTCATGCCATAGAGACAGCATTCCTATGCGTTGCTTTTTGGTACACGTGATGCAACGTTGCGTTTTTAAGTGCTGTACAATATTCACATTATATCACGTTCGATAGAACGATGTGGTCGTGAAACCTATTATCTATCTTTGTCATGTCATATCATTTTGAAACAGGTACACTTTCACGTCGTTTTGCAAACTTCACGTTTTTGGATCTCCTGATCGAGAGTATCATCGCCGTCTGTGCCCTTGGTTGTAATTTAATCATCGCGAGACAATATTACCAAAATTAGTGTCCGTTTTGCCAAACACCGCATTGTTCATTAACTTGTATAAATTTTTCAAAGCTTACAAAACGTTAAAAGATTTTAAGATGTATTCTGAAAGTTTCTAATTTTATAAAATTGTTACGGAGAAGGGAAAAGAAATTAGATGCCTTTTTTAAATGATGTTGTTGGGTAGATAAGTGTATCAACTGACACAGAGTGTTAGGTAACTATGACTTATTTATTCTGTTTAGGCTAAAGACAAGTTGCGCGAGTCAAGGTTCAGATAGAGCTCCTCGGTCTTCGCTTTCGAGTCACCCTCGTTCGCACTGGCAAAATTGTTAAACAACCCTGATTGGTTAACCCCACGCGTTGGGCCTTTCAAATCAGGGCCGTTTATTTTTCCCAAATCACCGCCTATTTCTTACGCAATCGGCGTGCTTGTTTTTTAAACGGCGTGGTGATCGAGGGGGACGACGTTGCGACCTCACTGCAAAATTTCCTTCGGGCCACCCGCGCTAGGCCCACTTGGCGAAACTCCGATGGGAACGCTTCGAGTGTCCTCCGGAAATCCCTAATTTATGACGGTCTCTATTTACTGTTGAGAGACTTAGGAAAAGAATTTACTAAACGCATTCGATACACGAGTCTGGAAAATATCTTCCTCAAAAACAGCTTCGACGAACGAGAGTCGTAAATTACCGCCCGCGATACATCCCGTGTATCAGGTCGAACACTTGGCGTCGGAAAAGTTGAGTCACGAACGGACGCACGCTCCCAATTGAAACGTCGCAATACACGGGTGCGTCGTCTACATTTATGAGTATTCGTACCAATTCCAATGAGGTATCAGACGTCTCAAGAAAACTCTGAAGCTCCGCATCCCGCTCTTGCGAGTTCTCGAGTTCTACGTAACTCAGCGGTGCGGCTAGTGCCTCAATCCTCGAGAGCGCGTCTGCAACCTCATTGTCTTTGCCGCTCACATGTTGTATGTCCGTCGTGAATTGCCCGATGAGATCGAGATAACGGAATTGTCTCGACGTACACTTGTCCGGTTTTTGCTTGAACGCGAACACTATTGGCTTATGGTCGGTATAAATCGTAAATTCGCGACCCGCAATTGCACGTCGGAAGTGCTTTACCGCGGTGTAAGCGGCGAGTAACTCACTTCCGCTGCGCAGGCGACAAAGCCTTCGTGCAAAATGCTAACGGTTGCCACGAACCGCTTTGACGCTGCTGTAAAGATGCGCCTAACGCGTAATCCGATGCGTCAACCATCACTGCGGAGTCGCGAATCGTTCGACGGATGAGCCAATAATGTCGCGTTCACCAAGGCAGTCTTAAGACTTCCTAGTGCAGACTCCGCTTCGCTCGTCCATTGGACGGGAGCGTTGCTCTTCAACCTGCGTCCACGCAGCAGTTGATTAAGCGGGGCCTGCAATACGGCGGCGCCGGGTATAAATCTATGGTGATCGTCAATCGAGATAGAGGCGCTATACGAAGACACGACGACGACAAGTCCCAGAGGAACGGGAACAACTGTAAATAGACAACGTACATAGTATTCGATAAGTCCTGTAAATAGTAGACTTAATCCGGTCTCGTTCGCACTGGCAGGGGGTAATGTGGCGTCGCCTCCCATGCTCGCCACCAGAGGGTCGCGCTCTCACAAGCGCTCGACCGACCCCTCGATTGCTATATATACATTCCTCGAACGACTTCCCAATATCCCAGTCGTCTAAGGCAGGGTCTGCTAGAAAACCTTACTGACGAGTCCACTGGTAGGCCCGGACGCGTCCCCTCCTTTCCTTTTCTGTCCTCCTACGATTTTCACGAGAACCAACCAAAGCAGCGAAGTAGCGCCACAAAGGAAAAACAAGTGATAAACATATATTGATAGAATCAACTTCACGCTTTACAATGGTATACCATATGGATGTAATTCCAAAACAATTCATTTTAGATTAATTGCTGAAGCCTCTGGTCGCGAAAGCCGCAATTATTTTTGCATCAACCTAATAACTCGTTATGAATAAAAAGTTCGCACTGAATTGTGCATAAAGCAGGTGAAATTTCATTTTTTTTTTAAATGGACTTACACCACTTTTCAAATAATCGGTTTATATGGTGCTTCGAGTTAGATTTAGTGTTTGTGAACAATTGTGTACAATAAATTGAATAAAAATGCTACGCATTCGACTTCCGCGTAGCCGACGTTGATTTATTTGAGAGACGCTAGGCCCTGACGGACTACTTGACTTGGAACGTCGTTGAAGAATCCACAACGAGGAAGCATTCACTGATCACCTCCTTATCTATTCATCTAATCCGTAAGTCCTTCTTGCATTTCTCGAATTGTGTTAACAGTATTAATTATGGACTCAATCTTGAAAACGCAGATTTCGGATCGTAAAAAGGTGAAGACTGCCTTGACTCGTTTTAAGAAATTTTTCGAACCATACGACCGATCAATGTTGATAACGGCACTTGAAATTCATTTGGGAAAAATTTCGTTGTTATATGAAAAATTTGACGCGATACAATCGTTAATAGAAAATATCGTAGAAGGAACTGGTTTCGAAGAAAAGAATGCGAATAAACGAAAATCATTTGCAACATCTTACTGTAATATTATGGCTATTGCTAAAGATTATATTGCGCAAATGCGGCTACAAAATTCTGCGCACACGAACATACCGAAACCGAATACGTTTTCTTCGGGAACAGAACCTCAATGTCGCCTAAAATTACCAACGATATAATTACCTACATTTGATGGGACGTTTGTAGTTGAAATTCAAGGACTTACTTGAATCATTAATACATGACAATGAAGCTTTAGGCAACATTGAGAAATTCCGTTATTTAAATTCTTCATTAAAAGGCAACGCAGTTCACGTAATTCAATCATAAGGAGTTTCTGAAATAAATTACGATCTTGCGTGGAAAGCGTTAAAGGACATTCGTACGTTATGGGATTTGCCACTATTAACGAAAAACCTTTTTCTGGACTTAGACGTCTGTTAGTTGATATGAAAGATAGCTTTCTCGCACTCAGTATATTAGGAGAACCAACGGAGTATTGGGGTAGTTTAATCATGTATTTGTTATCGACGAAATTGGACAATGTAACGATACGTGAGTGAGAGTGCAAGCAATTAAACATTGCGAGTGATGACAGACTTTTTAAAGAAACATTGTAAATACCATTAAAAAACTGCAAATGTCAAGGTAGTATCGTCGAATAAAGTTGTAGTATTTTATGAAACACGAAACACTCGATTCAAGGGTTCTTCTACTGTACACCGGCAAAAAAATTCGATTTTATTTTTTTGCATTTTCCTAAAAGATATAGCCTTAGAAATATGTGTGCCAAAAGTATATCGCCGACCTCCTAAAATTAACGAAGGTATATGTATTGTTCGCTTGGGCTATATCTATTTAAACGGTCCGAGTTTTCTGTTTAAATATGGTTTTTTAAAACCTATCTTTTCTAAATTGGCTTCCATCATATTTCAAGATCTACTTGGCCGATATCGTTCAAGCCATTAGAACACTTTTTCGGTACGCGATTGCGTGCGAGGCTCTGTGCTGCCACTAACTTTGACTATTTCTCGTTGTAGAAATTTGTGAATATTACTGAAAGAGTAATAAACATATATACTACACGTGGATGCAAGAAGTTGCATAGTTTCTTCATAAAAAAAAAAATTCCAAAGAGAACATAAAAAAACGCGTTTTACAGTAGAAGACCCTCTTAAGAACGTAGCAACGCACGTTACAAACATGCGGACAGTATGTATTCTTTGTAGAACTGAACCCCCGTTATATAATTGTACTCGGTTCTTAAAATTGTCTCCGAGCGACCGTATTTCAAAAATTCAAGAATTGCGTGCATGTTCTAATTGTCTCCTACAAGTACACAAAAATATGGATTTCACACGAACAAACGCAAATTTCGAATGCGGACACGGACACGAACCTTTCTAAGAAACAAATCATGTCACAAACATACATTTCACATTCAAGAGATAACAATTGCACCATGTTATTCACTGCGGTAGTATACATAAATGATTAAAAGAACGTAAACAAAAATGTATTGTAGTATTAGATTCAAGATCTCAGTCTCACTTCATCACTGAAGCGTTGATTATAAAAGGCTAGGACTTAGAAATAGGAAATGTAGTATGTAATCTACTGTATCAGGCATGCGTAACCATCACTTCAAGATTCAACGGACTCAGCAAATCGATTTCATGTTTATTACTGTCAAAAATAACATAGAATATTCCGAACACTTTCATCGACATATTTGCATTACCGATTTCTGCAAATATCATGCTGGCGGATCCCCGTTTCCATCAACTCGGGGAAAACGATAGCATTATTGGAGCAGATGTGTTTTAGGACCTACTGTGCATCAGACGCCATTCTTTAAGACCTAATTATCCGTTACTACAGAAGACAAAACTCGGTTGAATTGTTATTGGAAATATCGACATATGTTTCTGGGAAATCGAACATTGTATCAATGAAGGACGTCTCATCGATAAAAACAATTACTGCGAGAAACATTTCGTATCAACTGTGACTCAGGACAACGACGGACGACTCGTGGTCGGAATTCCTTTTAGAAAAGAAATCAAAGAACTAGGACATTGGAGGCAACAAGCGGAACGCCGACTACTCGCATTGAAACGAAGGCTGAGAAAACAACCACATATTGAACAAAAATATATTGAATTTATGAGGTAATATGAGCTACTTGGACACATGATGGAACTGAACGGGGAGCATCGTGAAAATGGACAATTAAGATTCTACTTACCGCATCATGCTGCCACCAAGGAGAACAGCAGCACCACAAAATGACACGTAGTTTTTGATGGATCCGCGAAAACTACATCTGGGCTATCCTTGAACAATGTACAAATGGCTGGACCAGTGATACAAGAGGATCTACTTTCGATTTTATTACGTTTCAGCAAACATCGCTACAATGTATCACCAAATACGTGTACGCAAGGAAGATCGTCGCTTCCAAAAAATATGGTAGCGAGAAAATAGTACCTTGCCAATTAAAACGTACGAATTAAATACTGCCACTTATGGGACAACATCCGCACGTTTCCTGGCGACTAGAACACTGCGACGAATATGAGAAATTCATGCAGATGATTCTCCTGCCGCCAGTCGTATAATCTTCGAAGGCTTTCACGTAGACGTTTAAAGGAAACGATTAAGTTAAGAAATAATGTATCGTCAATTCTGGCGATGTCAGGTGTTGAACTCCGGAAATGGGCAACGAACGAGTCGCGGATTTCTCTGGAAATCGCCGACGGACATACTGCGATTCTTAGTGTAAAAACGGATGTTTCTCAAATTTTCGATCCCCTAGGACTGATTGGGCCAGCTACCATTCAAGCAAAAATACTATTGCAAAAACTATGGCAGCAACAGCTTTCCTGGGACGAATCATTGCCTCAACATCTCCATTTCGTAAGGAATTTGGAGCAATTAATAACATTATTATTCCTAGACGTATACTATCTGTTAAAGTTGAGAAAATTTAATTATACGGGTTTTGTCCTTAAACAACTGACAGTAGACCACAAATCACATTTAGCTCCGTAAAATAATCACTCTTCCAAGATTAAAACTTTGTGGAGCATTACTACTTGCACGACTCGCAAAGAAGGTGAGGACAGCGTTACGATTAAATTGTAACGAGTACTACTGGTGTGATTCGATGATCATGCTTGCTTAGGGCAAATCGTCAACCAGTAAATAGAAGACGTTCGTGACCAACAGGACGATAGAAATCCAAGAACTGCCTCGAGAAATTTAGATGTATGTGCAATCAAAGGAGAATTCTGCAGACATCGTATCGCGCGGAGTCAACACTTTGTCGCTTCTTTCTGCAACCCTTTGGTGGAACGGACCATCTGGCTAGAAAAGGATTTGTCTATCTGGCCATTAATAGAACCATGTGCAACTGAAATACCAGATATTAAAAGGATAACGATTTTCATCATTCACGCGACTCTTACGAACGATCACATATTGTTTACGTTTCGTAAATAAACGTAAGAAGTATTTATAATCGCATCAAATTAGTGAATACGCCAGAAAAATGTACAATTGTACACACAGGTTATCCTTCGTCAGAAGAATTGAAACATACCGAAATGCTTCTTCTTCGAACTGCACAATCGGATTGTTTTTTGACAATCTCTGTCAAAATCCAGTGCAGTATGTTCCTTTGAATCCAAAGAACCCCAGATTTCATTTAATCGAAGGCATCTCGTCATATTACCATCGAAGCATTATCTCACGAAACTTCTCGTCTCGCTTGAACATTTAAGATTATTACACGCAGGCTGTCAAGCCACTCTATTGTCGTTACGCAGACGTTACTGGCCACTTTCAGCTGAAAATATTGTAAAGAACACAGTACGAAATTGCGTTCGATGCTTTAGGAGTAAACCGGCGACCCAAGAATGGGAAATTTACCTGGTGTAGGAATTACCCCAATTTTGTGCCTTTTTACAGGCTCGGTCTTCATAAAAGAAAACATTTGCACAAGGCTCACATCAAAGGCCTATTATTTTTATAATTTTTATATATATATATAATATAGTTATTTTTATATTTATATTTATATTTATGTTTAATATATTTATAATATATTTATTTTTATCTGTTTCGTTATAAACGCAATTCACTTCGGATTAGCTATAGATTTACCGTAAAATTTAAGCTATAGCCTTAAGTACCGATGCATTCTTAACCCCTTGACGTACCATTTGATTCCAAATAATTTTTCAAAGGTATACTATTCAATATTATTTATATTTGTACGTACAATGAATGGTCACGAAAAAGAATAGATTTGATTTACGACTACCTCGTCAATGAAAAAATGTGTTGACTTTAGTGTATAAGACTTGCTGATGAGTGTGTAGCTTCATGATTGTGAAACTTGACGTTAAGAACTTGTAACGAGTCAGACTCGTCATTGTATGTCAAGGGGTTAAGTACTTTACGAAGATTTGTTTCGTGCCGGGGACTATGTATGTCACAGTATATACTCGGACAATGGAGCCAATTTTGTCAGTGTACGCAATGATCTACTAGAATTAGGCACACTTTTAAGGGACAGTCAGCACAATGAACGTGTAACTAAATTTTTAAGGGGACAGTCTCATGTAAGATTTATAAAAGATCAATTTTTTTTTATTGCATTTTTTGAAAGTATATTTGAGAATGTACTGTTAAATTTTGTGAGATTAATGTCGAGTATTTTGGATTGTGGAACCATTTTTGTTTAGCCTTTGTCAAGAAACATCTGTTGCTTCTAAAAGTCGAAGTTCTAGCGTTTGTGCCATCTGGGTACCAACACGTTGGAAGGAATTCTGTATGAAGCTGGAATTAAATAGTATGATCTTGCGGATTTTAAATGCGTTTCTCTCGAAATGTTACTTTCGTAACTGGCGTAGATCAACTCTCAAAAACTATATTTTCGATTGCTCGAAAATTTTTACACGTTCTTCCACATACTAGTAGCTCTCGCCCGTACCAAAATTATATTTTTGTAATGAGTATATGATATAATTTTATTAAAAAGTTTGCGGAAAAAATGACGAAATTTTGCAATTTTTAATTCAAGCTTTCGCCATTTTGCCAATTTTCAACATAAATTAATTATTTTGCTACGGACGATAACAGGAAACCTACCGAATAAAAATCTTTCTAATTTTTTTGATTTAGTGAACCTTGAGAGCTACAATTACCTACGCCACTGTTTAAACACATGTTTATTGTGGGCAGAACTAAAACATGAAAAGTTAATAAAAATTATTGAAGAATCTATTTTGTATTCACATGAGACTTCCTCCTTAAGTGATAATCAAATTGAATGGCACTTAATTCCGCGCTTATTTTAGTTGAGTATGGGAAACAGTAGTAAAGGCCAGGAAATTTCATTTAAAACGAGTCATTAGTGATACTAAACTCAGGTACGAAGAATTGTATACACTGTTAACACGAGTACAGGTATATTTGAACTGCCGACTTTTATATCCTTTATCCGACGATCCCACTGACCTATCTTTATTGACACCTGGACATTTCCTTATTGGTGACACGTTGAATGCACTTCCTGACCCTGATGTTCGGCACATTCCAGACAATAAACTTAATCGCTACCAGTACATTCAAAGAATTGCAAAAACATCATTTTTGGCAACAATGGAACACCGAACATCTCCATCAATTACAGCAACGGATTAAGTGGTGGGCAGCATCCCCTCCTCAAATCGCACCAGAGACATTGGTTGTGAAGGAGGATAATTGCCCGTCCACCGCTTAAATGGAAATTGGGACGGACTATCGAACTTCATCCAGGAAATGACACGTTTACGAGAGTCATATCAGTTAAGGTCTCCGATGGGATTGTAAAACGCCAAGTAACAAAAATCAGGGTAAGAATAGCGAGTTCAGTGTTTTCTCTATTCAAGTGCGAAACTTGTCCACGATGTAGGCAATGGTACCCTCACTGCGTATCGTAGTTCGATTTGTATTTGATCCGTGGTTCAGGCGTGCTCGTTCGGAGTTTACACGTGTGTGCCGACAAATAGTAACTCGAAGGACCACCTTCTTATAAGGAAACTAATGTTTTCGAATGGTGTTTATTAAACTCAACACTTGCTACAATAACCTTTTAAGTACAATTCTGATGATAATCTTTCAAAACTCTACCAAAATTTGTTTCTGCAGGTGGTTGGAGCCTCTCTGGGTATTTCACAGCGTACAGATTTGTTGCTTCGCGTGCATTTCTTTTACATTCGTCAAGTATTAGCAACATATCAACCCTTTTACTGTTAGAATACATTTTCTACAAGTTAACACATTCGCGACCGGCAAATTTTGTCCGTTTCTAATACTGAGTACCGGCGAAAATAATGAAATTCTGAAACTGGTTGCCGCAAACTTGTATCGTTAAAGCAAGAATAAAAATGATCAAATTTGTTTTGAAATATCAATGTTGCAATTATGTGTTGTTTAAAATAATAAGATTTTTATAATTTGTATACTTGCTTTATAGGTGGACAATAGATCACTTGTTATTATTGTGTTGAATTTATTTAGCATTATATTACAGGTATTTTGGAAAAGTCGAGTAAAAACAAAATTTAATATTTCTGGTTAGTATAATAAATCGAAAAACAATGATTTTTGCATAAAGGAACTTTACATAATTTGCATATATACGAAGTGTCACAACGTTTTCCACGAGTTTTGCAGACTCTACAATGTTTTTGTGGGTATTTTAATTTCCCCGTTTGTGCAATTCTTTCCAATTGGTGTTTTCATGTCTCCTGAAAGTCATAAGGAGGGTCAAAGTGAGGTGCTCGCCCCACTACTTCTGAGCTACTGCTTGGTAAATTTTCGGGATCATGATGTTCAATAGCAGAAGCAATCCATTCTTCTGCCAGAGTTTGTAAGAATTTGCAAAAAGTTATATTGGTATGTGGATTGAGCTTACGATACAAAATAAATGAATTGAAGAGAGTACAGTGTAAAAGAAATATGAATACTCTTTTTGTTCATTTGATTAATTTTCGCAAAAATGAATAATATGGAAGATACTGATCAGTTTGATCAACACCTTTCAAATGTTGATTGTATTTCGTTATGCACTCAGGCTTACGAACTTGCTGTCGAGTTTTTTTTATTTATTTTCCCAGTCTCAACGATATCGGCACTGTATATGGTAGATATCATTCGAACATCTCGCTTATCTTTCCATTTGAGAACTAGTATCTCACCTTTGCGCCGAAAATCAAGTTCATCTATCTTCAATCCGAGATGATTTAGATTCTTCGGAAAACTCCTATTCTTACGTATAGTACCGAAATACGAATTCTCTTCGTCAATAAGCTTTCAACTAATGTAATACTATTATAATAATTGTCCATGTATACATGGTGCCATAAGTTTTCGTTTTTATTTCAAAGAAATGAAATAGTTATTTTTAAAATGCTTCCTTTTCCGCAATACAACTGAAAGTTACAGACGTATCCCAGTACTTGCCTCGGACAACATTCTGACATAGTATTCCGTACTTATGTTATGTAACGTACTGACGTTAACGCTCACCGGCCAAAGTAGCATTTTCGCAGTAAGCTATTTTCCAGCCATCGATTTGAGCAATCGTGATTACGAGCTCGGGCTTATGGACTTTGAGACTTATTACACGATACCGAATATAAATTTGTCGAATAATAAATTTTAGTACGATAACGATGATAAAGAAACCATTATTCCCTAGGAATCTTATGAGCTGGACGACATTCGCATGTATTTGCAACGATCGCTTTCACAGGGTAATGAAGGGAACCCCCCCTTGATGCTTAAAGCCAACAACAATACGATGAAGAGCGAAATCAAGTGTAATTACAGCATAAATTTTACCAAACCCAATACTATCGGCTCGTTGCTGGGGTTTTCGACGAATCGGGTGCTACAACCGCGGAAATAGCACGAATCAGATACACCAATCAATGTAATGAACGTAAATATTATTCGCATTGAATGCAACGTGACGGCTGGTGCTTACAGCAATAACAAGTGCGTGCACACGATACATGAGTTTTCGCCTACCGTTCCACCTGGATATAAGGTATCGGAAAGACCAGCACAGATCATTTACCTCCCAATCACTGCGCGAAGCATTTCGGATTTAACGATTCGCGTTGCGGATCAATACGGTCAATTACTCGATTTTCGAGGGGAACAGATCACCGTTCGACTGCATGTACGGAGACAACGGCTGTAATGGGAGATGCTTGTGCTGAACGAAGCGGAGCAGGTGAAACAGACAACACGCGAAAACAAAGAGAAGACAATTCAATCGTCGGCGCACCTCACTGTATCGAATATTGACTGTCTAAAACCATCAGGCGAGAAGGCAATTCGATCACCCGCGAAACTCACCGCATCGAATATTGAGTTTCTGAAATCGTTGGGTTTTGTTGTACGAAATGGCTAATATCTTAAACATTGGAGGCAAACCGATCTTTGACGACAGCATCGTCAAGATGGAGACTCATACGTACAACCCATACTCCAACACAACGTTTGGACACAGCGATGAGATACGAATACCTATACAACAGCAGGATTTATGCACGTTGCCAAGCGAGAGCTTTCTATACGTTGAAGGAAGATTCACAGTAAAGAAGCCAAACAAGGAGTTGGAATCATATCTCGGAAATAATTGAGTTGCATTTATGTTTGATGAAATTCGATATGAACTCAATGGTATGGAGATCGATCGTAACAGAAACGTTGGAATAACAAGTACCATCAAAACCTTTGTGTCCTCGACATTTGATAAATTGTTAATTTTACGGAATGCTGGATGGGCCACACAGTCAAACATACCGACAGGTTACTTTAACTTTTGCGTACCGCTAAACATGTAGTTGAGTTTTTGCGAAGATTACAAGCGTATAGTAATCAATGCTCGTCATGAGCTCATTCTTATACGCGCTCGCAGCGATAATAACAGCGTCGTTGCAAATTCCGCGCTGGAGCCGGAGATCGAATTACTAAAGATACAGTGGCGAATGCCTCGCATTATACCGAACAATACGAACGAACTATCGATGTCGCGGATTTTTGGAAAGCGGGCAATACCTAAGCATGAGTTTTCGTTCGTGGGACCTGTACGAGTACCCATTATTGCAAAGTACAACTAAACATTCGTGGGCCGTTAAAACTGCAACTCAGCTGGAGAAACCGCGATACGTAATTTTTGCGCTGCAGACTGGTCGAAAGAACATCATGTCTCAAGATGCGAGCAACTTCGATGCATGTAACTTGACCAACGTGAAACTTTATCTAAACTATGACTTTTATCTACACGATGACTTGAATCTCGATTTTGATAAAAACAGATATGCTATTCTTTTTTACATGTATGCACGTTTTCGTAAAGAATATTACGGATATGACTGTTACGAAACGCATTGCAGCAGAGACAACTTTTCGTTGCATGGACCGTTCGTAGTAATTGATTGCTCGCGACAGAACGAATCAATCAAGAGCGCAACCGTATATGTGGGAATAGAATTTGATTGTAAAGAAAACGTACCAACAAATACTATCGCGTATTGTCTTATTTTGCATGATCGCGTCGCCGAGTACTGTCCACTGTCCAACGTTGTGCGCAGAATCACATAAATTGCAGCATCAGCAATATCTGTAATATTTAAGAGCTGGGCACATCATATTGCGGTATAGTATCAAAGATATTGTCGCGATGGTACCAACGTTTGTTGACATACAAGGATTCTTCCACAGCGACAGCTTTGTGATAAAGGAAGTTGCTGTGCTGAGAAAAGGAAGCATTCTCGCACACTATATATTTCAAGGACCATTTACTTGGAGTGCGTTGTCTGTCGCCGGTAAATCCCAGGTTGCTTGGGTGACGAAGAACGTCCATGGGTTGTCATGGAAAGAGGATGGTTTCGTTCCACACCACGAGGCAAAAGAATTGATTACAGCGGCAGTTGTGGGTGACGTTCCAAGTACTCTCGTGTATGTGAAAGATCCCAAAAACGAGACTCGTTGGCAGATTTGGTGGGGGAACATGCGCCAATCGAGACCATGGATGCTGTGTATGAAGATATCGGTCGTTTAGAACAACTTGATAGTGATAATACATTTCGATGCAGCATCCATGAAAAGGATTATTTAAAAAAAAAAAAAAAAGAAAGAGTTGCGCATTACAAAATGTATTCAAATTATATAATTGGTGGTTAAAAAATCAGATATAAATGTATTTTTTTAAAGCAATTTACATCATTAAAAGGAGATTTAATTTCTTTCCTCTCCTTCGTAGCAATTTTATAAAATTATGAACTTTCGGAATACATCGTACGAATCTAGTTTAACGTTTTGCAAGCTTTAAAAAATTTATATAAGTCAATGAAATGAGATGTGCGATGAGGGATGGGGAGTTGTGGTGTGGTGACATTGATCATAGTACCATGTATATAAATTATTTTTTTATTGCATATTATATATATATTAATAATTACATATAATCATTGGGAGTACAGATATTTCCATGGGGGGGGGGTGTATTTAATGCCGCTGTTATGCATTGTATACAATTTTCGAAGCTGCCACGGAAATATGTTCGGTTGTGGCATAACCGGCAGGTTGCCAGGGCATGGGCCCGTGCATAGCCCGCCACTAGCATATGCACGGGCTCTCGCCGATACTCCGCTGCTTCCTGTGGCGGAAGTGCGTAAAAGCACCCCCCCCCCCGCAGATTCTAAAGCCTTCATCTATGTGTTGGAAACAAATTCCTCCCCACAAGCATGTACGCTGCCTGATCATGTGGTAGACATCAGTTGGCAGCACCGCCTCCGCATATGTGTTGCTGCCGATATTTCTATCATCGTATGTGATGACTCCGGCTGTGGGATAAGAATGTTCATATTAGAATATTATGTTTTGAGGTTGTTAAAATATGGTACGGACTATTTTGATAAAAAATAAATTGTTTCTGCTTACATACCAAGGTCCCACCTATCTGCAACCATTTTCACTTTTCCTTGTTTTGCTGTTTCGTAATACTGTTTTCACTATTATAAATGGCGCGGGCTGGTCGTACAACGGTTTATATAGTAAATTATTCAGGTGGGGGATAACTTGGTCTTCTTAGGAACGGCGGTGGTACTCGCTTGTATCTGCTAACATTAGTAGAATTGCATGCTCCAAGCTTCTCCCACAGCATTCTGCAAACTTTGCGTTCTTCGCAATCGAGAGCATCATTGTGAGACAATGTTACCGAGGTCTGTGTTTGAGTTACAAACATATGTATATTGGTGCGTCTAAGGCGGTATTTTATAATGCCCCATGGTAAGGTCTCGGTTGAATATGGTACAATATATCGTTTGTCGTCGTGCGGACTCGGAGCAATTTTTGTTTCTGATATCGTGTACACTTCATGCAACGTGGATCTTAAACACGATTGGTGGCAAATCTTTTCAACCTCGCCCATCAAACATTGCACATAATCATCGAATGTTATAGTTCGTGCTACAACATTACTCTTGACACCTTTCACCTTCTTCGTATCGTTCTTGCCATCGAGTTGCATGGCGTACATCTTTGCTCTCAGTCCAACAAATTCGGTCATGATCGCACCATTATTTTCGTCATTTTGCCTAGCGGCCGCGAATTAATCATATCTCGCGGAGCGCGGTTGCTCGAGGGCGCGGCCACCTAGCGGCCGTGCGTGGCATTGCCGGGCGTGGAGCTTTAGCCGCGACGGAGCTCGGTCCGCGGCCCAGGGTGTGGATATGTGCGTTACATCCCCCCCTTTCTTCGGGAACGCGGACGCTCCGTCGCGGCGGGTTGTCCACCGAGCTATATTTGTTTTTTTTTTCCTTTTTTATTACATCTACAGCACGAAAACTTATGACTACGGTGATCCACCGGGATTTTACTGGCTAGCTTAACCTCCGGGGGGGGGGGGGGGCTCGGTAGGACTACTAGGGTCCTGTCGAGCCGGAGTTCCACCAGCAAGGTGGTCAGGGGTGTCGGGACCCGGTATCGGCGGCCCGGCGTCATCCGGTCGGGAATGAACCGGACGGCCTTACCGGGGTTGGTCCAGGCTGGCGGGGGGTGGTGCGGGCGGCGGTGGGTGGAGCGGTTTCGTTGACCGCGGTATCGGTCGGTGGGGTGGTGTGGGGTGCGGGCTGCTGTGGGGCTGGCCTGGGCTGTGCAGGTTGGTCGGTGGGCCTGCTGGTGGCAGGCCGAGGCGGTGTCCGGCTGGCTGGCTGGTCGGTGGTCCGGCGGGTGGCCGGCTGGCTGGCTGGTCGGCGGTTCGGCGGGTGGAATTTCCACGTCCTAACCACACACACACACACACACATGAGGAAAGTACGTCGTGCTCAGTACGCGTTTTAATTTTACATAGTCTGATGAAAGATATTTTATATGTACCCTTATGCTTTCGTTACGTCTTACGTGTCCGTGTGCTCTTCGACAGACATTCCTTGCAGATCGTCGTCGGCACATAATTCGAGGGGTCTACAATTTCTTGTACCTATCTCGAGGAAATGTCGTCAATTCGTTGAAAAAATCCCAAGCTAATATTATTAATTATTCAGGAATTATTCGAAAAATAAGAAATAAAGGTTTAATAATTTATAAAAAGAAAAAAAAAATGTTTCGGACGCGTGGCCAACGCCGATGACTCCTCCTGACCGTCGGAAGAACCCGGGCTCGCACCGGTGGTCGCCATGTGCGCCCACCGACCCTCACCGGGCTCGTACAAGCCCCTACAATGTAATATGGTTTTTCGGCGGAGGTGTAGTGGCGACGAAGTCGCTACATCACCCCCCTGCTAGTAATTAACTTAAAGGGTATAGCCGAATAAGGGGGTCAAATGTGCCCTTGAACCAAATTTGACATACGATGGATCCATCGATAGAGCATCAGAAAAAAACATTCTGTACCAAATTTGAACCCTCTATCATGTTCGGAAGGGTAGTTATTGGGAAAATTCGGATTAGCGAATTTGTGCCTATTTCCCCTATTTAATCGAGTATGAAAATTATGACTATTGAGATACGTGTTTGAGAATTTTTTCCGATTTTTCGATTTCAAATCCTAGGTGTGAAAAATTAAAAACGCAGAAAAATACCGATTTCGTATTGAAGCTTTCGAGACACTAGATTTATATAATTACTGTAAATGCATATTGTCATTGGTTATGTCCCTGAATTTTTCAGATTTTTTGGCAGGGTGCGCCGTAGTAGCAAAAATGAAAAACCGATTTTTTCGGCGTTTTCGCGTGAAAAAGCAACTTATACTTTGAATTTTTGTATTCCCTTTAATAGATAACTATATTCTGTGGTTTTAAACATTTCCATGTTGAGTAAAACAGTGTATACAAGAAGAATAGCAATAATAGGTCTAGATATTAAGCGTTCTATTCGCATTGTATTCAGAAGTATCAGCTTTATTTCCAAGATCTGCGATGGTGCTGTGAGTTAGTTGCTTGGCTGCGAGACGGCTGCAAACAGTTTGCCGCGCGTTCGCGCCCTGCTACGGTACATTTTTTTTTATTATATTAATTTTTTTTTTCCATTTCTAACTAAACGACAATGAAAAACTATTAGTTTATTAATATTTAAAAAATATTTTTACCTAAAATATATGCAAAAACAATTATGGAGCAGTTTCTATTCCATCATTTCTCTAGTCGTATATTTGCTTAAATACCCTACTGTTTCATTTTTTCTACGTTAAATGAATATACGTACTTAGTTTTAAAATCGCATACCTTTAATAACTTTGAATAGTGGAAGAAGATTTCTTCAATAAAAAGAACATTAGCAGTCTTTGCATATAGTTACGGATATCATGATGACAAGATTTATGATGTGCAAGGTTTATGAATGTTTACGTCTATTGGCAGTCTAAATTACTTATTTCTCTTACTCGAATACCTTGCAGTTAGTAGTGATTCTAGTATTAAAGATAAAATAGGTGATTTTACATTATCAGAAGAACGTCTTAAAATATTCACTGGATTATATGGGAAAATCTAATTCAACTTAGAGAAATGATGAAGTCCATGAGAAATACGGAAAAACGAGCTGTGACACAGGCTATTGTTGTCTTTTTATTTAAATTGCGTACTGGAAATTCGAATAGTATGATAACTTCAATTTTTGGGATAGAGCGCGAACAACAGGTATCCGATTTTTGTAAAGCAGTTAGGAACTCGTTTGAAAAATATATTTTACCATATCATTTCGGAGTCGCGGCTTTTTCTCGTCAACATTTAATAGAAAATGAAACGTCCATTATTGCTAAACAGTTATATAATATAACAGACCAGCTAGCACTTATTTTTGACGGTACATACATTCGCCTTTGTTGAAATGTGGACATGTGTAATGGAAATGGATAATAAGAGAACAATTTCTCGTCTAAAATAAGTAATTTAGACTGCCAATAGACGTAAACATTCATAAACCTTGCACATCATAAATCTTGTCATCATGATATCCGTAACTATATGCAAAGACTGCTAATGTTCTTTTATTGAAGAAATCTTCTTCCACTATTCAAAGTTATTAAAGGTATGCGATTTTAAAACTAAGTACGTATATTCATTTAACGTAGAAAAAATGAAACAGTAGGGTATTTAAGCAAATATACGACTAGAGAAATGATGGAATAGAAACTGCTCCATAATTGTTTTTGCGTATATTTTAGGTAAAAATATTTTTTAAATATTAATAAACTAATAGTTTTTCATTGTCGTTTAGTTAGAAATGGAAAAAAAAAAATTAATATAATAAAAAAAATGTACCGTAGCAGGGCGCGAATGCGCGTCAAAAAGTTTGCAGCAGTCTTGCAGCCAAGCATCTTACTCACTGCACCATCGCAGCTCTTTTTTTTTTTTTTTTTTTGTTTTGTCGTGGGGAAAATCTTCGAAAGACTCCCCCCCCCTCTTTGGGGAGAGGCGGGAGGGGTGTGTGGGATTCCCCGCGCCCATTATAACGGGCGCGGGACATACCCACTAAAAACCCCACGGTGACCCTTCCGCACGATTTGAGAGGATACCGGGAATCGCTCGAAACATACTTCCGGTATCCTCCCCGTGCCCGCGCTTTGCGCCCACCCGCGGGGGGGCAAACGGTCCCCGGTAATCGCCCTGTCTCATAGCGGCAGGACGAGGCCACATCGTCCTGCCGCCATCCGTCCCGGGGCCGCGTCTAGTGGCGGCTGCGAGCCCCAACTCGCAACCGCCGCGACCCCGTTTCTACCCCTCGGAGGCCGGCAGCTCATGGCCGCACCAGGCCACCGAGGGTGCCGCTCCGTGCGCCGGACCCGGACAGGAGGCACTGCCACCCCATCCGGTCCGACCCTCCGCCGCCTGGCGGGAGGGGGCTCCTATCAGGACCCCCCTCCCAGCCTGGGTCATGCGCCACGCCGAGGGGGCCGCCCGCGTCGCCTGACGCCCAGGCGACGCTCTCTCGCCACCAAACGAGCGCGAGCCTCAGCGCGCCGCTGACGCTCGCGCTCCCTTCCCGCGGTCCCCTTCTGCAACATTACGATTTTCGCAGAAGGAGGCCACGGCCCTCCATCTTCTCCTCACTGCCGAGCATGGCGCGTACCATCCCCGGCAGCGAGACATCCCGCCCGATGAAGCCGACCAGGACACGGCGCTCCCCCTCACACGCAGTGCATACCTCGAGGGTATGTTCCGCCGTGTCCTGCTCAGCGTCACAATGGCAGCAACGCGCCGTCGGCTCCTTCCCTATCCGGCACAGGTATCTCCCGAAGCTGCCATGCCCCGAGAACACCTGTGCCATCCTGTAAGTGAGGCTTCCATGGCCTCTGTCCAGCCACTCACATAGGAGTGGCCGAACAGCCCCGACTGTCCGGTGCCCCGCGGTAGGCAGAGCCAACCGCTCTTGCCACGCGCGCACCACGAACTGCCGGGCCTGGCGCTTCAACTCGCCCTAGGCAGGTTCCTGCACACCCGGGACCGCCCCCACCCCAGTGCGACGGTCGACGCGGTGACGATACATCGTCGCGTGCGACCGCGCGAGGAGATCCATGGGCGGCATCCCCACAAGAATCGTCGCCGCCTCATGCGACACGGTCCGGTACCCGCGGACGACCCTTAGCGCCATCCGCCTCTGCACCCGACGCAGCATCGTCATGCTGCGCCGGGAGGCCACAGGTCGTCCGCCCAGATGGGGGCCCCGTATAGGGCCACCGACTGAACCATTGCCACATAGAGGCAGCGAACTCGGCCCGCCGGGCCCCCCAGGTTGGGCAGAATACGGCCCAAAGCACCGACCATCCTTTCCAACCAGGCAGCGGAGATGCTCCTCGAAGCGCCAGTGGCTATCGAGGATCAGCCCCAGATACCTCAACTGGGGCTTCACCTCGATATTTGCCTCACCCACCCGGATCAGAGGGGGTGGCGGATCCTGCCGAGGTGAATGGAACGCTATCACCTCGGTCTTATGGACCGCCACCGTCATCCCCATCCCTCTGATCCGGCCGACGACGCGTTGCGCCCCTTCCTCCGCGAGACGCTTGGCCCTCCTCCAGTGCGCCCCGACGGCCAGCACCAGTGTGTCATCTGCATAACACACGGCGCTGACGCCGTCGGGGAGGTCGGCCCGCAACACTGCATCGTACGCGATATTCCAGAGGAGTGGCCCGAGGACCGACGCCTGCGGAACACCGCAGTACACCTTCCTCCGCATATGACCATCACGGACCGGATACTCGATCCACCTGCCGCGGAGATAATCCCTGATGACCGCACCGAGACAAGGGGGGACCCGATGATATTCGAGCCCCCTCCTTATCTCCTCCCAGGGCAGGGTGTTAAAGGCGTTGGCAATATCCAAGGATGTTGCCAAAGCCACCCCTCCCCGGGAGACGGCCGACTCCGCGAGGGCCCTGACACGACCTATCGCGTCGATGGTCGATCGACCCTCCCGAAACCGTACTGGCAGTCGGCCAGGCCGGGGGCACCCCGCGACAGGTGCTCGACGAGGCGGGCAGCAGTCACCCGCTCGAAGAGCTTGCCCACCTCGTCGAGGAGACAGATGGGCCGGTATGCGGAGGGAGACTCCGCGGGCCGACCCTCCTTCCGGAGGAGGACCATTCCCGCCACCTTCCAACTGGGGGGGAGTCGCCCGTCCCTCAGGCATCGGTCGAACATCCGCCTGAGGTCGGCCCCAAGGACGCCCTGGGTCAAGACCCAAACCCGGCCGGGCACACCATCCGGCCCCGGGGCCGTGTTACGCGCCCCGAGCCGTCCGATGGCCGCGGTCAGCTCCCCCTGAGTGACCCCCAGTTCGGCCGCCCACTCCCTAGGGACTGCCGCCTCCGCCGGAGGACGTGGTCCCCTCACCCGAATTGGGAAAAGAGTATTGACCACGTCCTCCAGCAGCCGGGGGTCAAAACCCTCGGTGACGGGGGGCGCCCACGGGCGGAGCTACTTTAGCACCACCTTGTACGGGCGTCCCCAAGGATCGTCATCGAGGGTCTGGAGGAGATCCTTCCATGCCCGGGTCTTGGCCCGTTTGATGGCGGCCTGCAGAGCAACCCGCGCCATCCGGTATGCCTCATACAGGTCATCTGCCCTCGTTCGCGCCACGCCATTGTCCGGTCGTAGACGACGGCGCGCGCGGGCGTACTGGCGTCGGGCGCGGACACTCGCGACCCGCAATTCCGCGATCGCGGCCGACCACCAGTACACCGCCCGGCGAGGAGAAGCTCGCCCGACCCGGGACATCGACGCGTCTCAAATGTTTGCGACTAGTACCCCGAGACGGGCAGCCTCCTCCTCCATGCTCGGCAACTCGGCCGCCACCTGCGGCCAAGTTGCAGCGAGGGCAGCTGCCATCAGGGCGTCCTTGTCCAGGCGCTGAAGCGCCCAGCGGCGCGGTGGGGTGCCATCCGGGAGGTGGTGCCGGGATGCTGCCCCGGCGGCAGAGACCTCCATCCGGATATTCCGGTGATCTGAGAGTGTCTCTGCGTCCGGGACCACCTGCCAACCCGACACCATGCGCACGGCGTTGGGGGTCGCGAATCCAACATCCACGATAGACCCCCCATATCGCCGCACGCACGTGTGCTCCGACCCCCGGTTCAGTAACCGAAGGTCGAGCCCCGCCGCCCAGTCGCCCAGGATCCCGCCGCGAACGGTGGTCCTAGGGGATCCCCATGCCACGGACTTGGCGTTAAAGTCCCCCAGGACCAGCACCGGCCGGGCCGCGCATCGCTGCACGCATGCCGCGACCTCGGCCAAGTACAGCTCGAACGCGGCGTGACCGCTGCGGGGCGAGATGTAGCACCCCACTACGGCGACTCCCCCCCCCAGTCCACGGCGACGAAACCCCGACCGCGTTCCAAAATGGAGAACGGCGGGGACCCGTCGCCACCTCCCCATACCGTCGCCACCAAACCGTCTGCGTCGCCCACCCAATGTGGGTGATCAGGCACGCGGTAGAGCTCGGCGGCGACCGCCAGGCCAACCCCCCACTCCGCGAGGACTTGGGACATCATGTCCTGTGCCGCGCGGCAGTGGTTGAGATTGGCCTGGAGGAGGAGGCGGGGCTCCGTTATTTAACGGCCGTCCCAGCCTCCTCCCGGTTGTCCGTCCCCGTGGCACCGTCCACCTGCATTGTGGACGCTGCCAGCGACCGCGGTGCCTGAACCGGGGCGGGCCCCTTCTTCTTTCGCTTCCGGGAGGGGGGAGAGCACTTTTTGCTCCCCACCCTGTGATCAGCTGGCCTCCCCATGTCCGCACATAGCGGGCAGTGGGGGGCCGCCGAACACTGGCTCGCGCGGTGGTCATTCGCCCCGCAGCGGTAGCACTGACCGCTGCGGTCCACCGGCGAGGTGCACCACTGCCTCACGTGCCCCAACTCGAGGCAGCGGTGACACTGGAGTGGGCGCGGAGCGAGTATCTCCACTCGTGCCGAAACCCACCCCACCAATACCCTCCCGGATTCCCCCACCTTTCTAGCGGAGGAGAGGGGACACCGGGCCCACACCGACCCCAGGCCGGAAGGAGACCTGCGAATTTCTCCGATCCGCGCATCTCCCTCGGGGCAATCACCCGACATCGCTAGGGCACGGGACACCTCCTTTTTTTTTTTTTTTTTTTTTTTCGTGGGGAAAATCTTCGAAAGACTCCCTCCCACCTCTTTGGGGAGAGGGGGGAGGGGTGTGTGGGATTCCCCGCGCCCATTATACCGGGCGCGGGACCTACCCACTAAAAACCCCACGGTGACCCTTCCGCACGATTTGGGAGGATACCGGGAATCGCTGGAAGTATACTTCCGGTATCCTCCCCGTGCCCGCGCTTTGCGCCCACCCGCGGGGGGACAACCGGTCCCCCCGTTAATCGCCCTGTCTCATCGCGGCAGGACGCGGCCACATCGTCCTGCCGCCATCCGTCCCGGGGCCGCGTCTAGTGGCGGCTGCGAGCCCCAACTCGCAACCGCCGCGAACCCCGGTTCGCCCCCTCGGAGGCCGGCAGCTCATGGCCGCACCAGGCCACCGAGGGTGCCGCTCCGTGCGCCGGACCCGGACAGGAGGCACTGCCACCCCATCCGGTCCGACCCTCCGCCGCCTGGCGGGAGGGGGCTCCTATCAGGACACCCCTCCCAGCCTGGGTCATGCGCCACGCCGAGGGGGCCGCCCGCGTCGCCTGACGCCCAGGCGACGCTCTCTCGCCACCAAACGAGCGCGAGCCTCAGCGCGCTGCTGACGCTCGCGCTCCCTTCCCGCGGTCCCCTTCTGCAACATTACGATTTCGCAGAAGGAGGCCACGGCCCTCCACTTCTCCTCGCTGCCGAGCATGGCGCGTACCATCCCCGGCAGCGAGACATCCCGCCCGATGAAGCCGACCAGGACACGGCGCTCCCCCTCACACGCAGTGCATACCTCTAGGGTATGTTCCGCCGTGTCCTGCTCAGCGTCACAATGGCAGCAACGCGCCGTCGGCTCCTTCATTATCCGGCACAGGTATCTCCCGAAGCTGCCATGCCCCGAGAACACCTGTGCCATCCTGTAAGTGAGGCTTCCATGGCCTCTGTCCAGCCACTCACATAGGAGTGGCCGAACAGCCCCGACTGTCCGGTGCCCCGCGGTAGGCAGATCCAACCGCCACGCGTGCACCACGGACTGCCTTGCCTGGCGCTTCAACTCGCCCCAAGCAGGTTCCTGCACACCCGGGACCGCCCCCACCCCCGCGCGACGGTCGACGCGGTGACGATACATCATCGCGTGCGACCGCGCGAGGAGATCCATGGGCGGCATCCCCGCAAGAACCGTCGCCGCCTCATGTGACACGGTCCGGTACCCGCGGACGACCCTTAGAGCCATCCGCCTCTGCACCCGACGCAGCATAGACATGCCGCGCCGGGAGGCCGCCAGGTCGTCCGCCCAGACGGGGGCCCCGTATAGGACCACCGACTGAACCATTGCCACATAGAGGCGGCGAACTCGGCCCGCCGGGCCCCCCAGGTTGGGCAGAATCCGGCCCAAAGCCCCGACCATCCTCTCCAGCCGGGGGACATCCAGCCCACATATGCGCATCTCTGTGCGCTTCGTGAGCCGGGCGACTCGGACACCCCGCTCGCCCAGCTGCTCCTGGAGCCTCTGGGCGAGTCGGTCCGCCTTCACGCCGCCCTCTGGACCAGGGATCTCCAGCAGGAGACCCCCGGTCACGGCCCTCTTCGCCCTCACGGAAGCGATGCCAAGCTCCTCCACGGATATATTATCCCTGGCGAGCTGCATCGCCCCCGCGAGTGTCAGGTCGCCCCCCTGAGGAACGGTCAGCGTCACTGCTGCCGTTTTAGGGGGGCGCCCTGGTCGCATCTTCGCGGCCTTTCCCTTGGCCGCGGGCGGCGAGGTAGCAGGTCGCGGCTGCGAGGCCTTCCTCGCCGCCCTCTTCACCTTCCGCCCTACCACCTCGCTCCACGACACCCCCCTTGGGATGGTGCCGCAGAGGACGCGCGCACCGGGGCCGCGACCCGCGGCACCGGAACGGCCACGGTGGGTGGAGCCTTCCCTCCCCCCACCTTTGCCTTCCCCGCCTGAACCGACTTTGGTCGGGGAGGCATCGCCTTCTTGTTGCTGACCGCACCTCCGCGGAGGAGCTCCTCCCGGAAGGCGGCCAGCTTACTATCCATCATGTTCCCGATCCTCCTCAGAAGTTCGTCCTCTGAGGAGGATGGGGAACTCTGCACGGGCGGAGTGCGGATGTAAGGTCCCCGCAACACCGCCGCCGCACTCCGCTTTTTTTCCACGACCGTGGGTCGTGGTGGTGGAGGCGGAGGAGGAGGGAGGATAGGAGGGAGGGCTGCGCTGTTCCAGCGCGCCTCTGCCCTCATCCTCCCCCGTCGCTCTTCCTCCACCAGGAGCTGCAGCCGGGCATTTCGCCCGCTCAGCTCCTGCGCCGCCTCCCCATATTTTGCGCAGCCTCTCGCAGGGCCTTAGCCACGCTGCTTTTCTGCCCCTTTAGAGAGCAGGCTGCGGCAACCTTCTCGACCCGCCTCAGGGACGAGGAGATCCTCTCGGATATCTCCTCGGTTACCTCGTCCCTGAGACAGCTCAACATCACAACCGGGCTCATCGCCTTGCCCACTTCGTCGACCGCCTGCCCCGTCCGCTTCCTCTTGGAGCCTATGTGGCTCCTCGTGGAGGAGAAGGACGAGAGTGACGCAGTCTCGTCGTCCTCCTCCACCTTCCACGAAGCCAGGCCAGGCGCTGAGTGGGGCGCGAGCACCGTCACTCCAGCCCCAGCACCGTCTTCGTCCTCCCCAACCGAAACTACCTGTCCCATCCCCGTTTTAATTTGTGAATCCATATAATTCCCACGCGTAGGTCGGAAATAAAGGTCCACCCGGGCAGAGCCGCCTTACCCGGGTAAGCCTAATACTCCGGGGGTTCGGAAGGTGCCCCGGAGGTGGTCGCTTGGGATTGGGCCTTCTCCCCCAACCATGCATCCCATCGCCGCGCACCATAGCTTAGGATTGGAGGGCGATTTTATAGAGTCGCCATACTCTTGGCCCAGGCTGTTAAGCCAAGGCCCCCGCTTCTCCTGCCGTCACGTACCAATCACAAAACCAAAAAAAAAGGAATTGTGAGTGGGTCGTTGTGACGACCAACAGGAGGCTTACGGTGTGATTAGCTTCAGGTACCTCGGGGTCGCTACGCCCCGTACTGCGGCCGACGATTGCCGGACACAGCCCCTGAGGGGCCGACCATCGCAGCTCTTGGAAATAATGCTGATACTTCTGAATACAACGCGCATAGCACGTTTTTTTTTCTTGACTTATTTTTGCTTTTCTTCTTGTATACACTGTTTTACTCAACATGGAAATGTTTAAAACCACAGAATATAGTTGTCTATTAAAGGGAATACAAAAATTCAAAGTATAAGTTGCTTTTTCACGCGAAAAACGCCGAAAAAATCGGTTTTTCATTTTTGCTACTACGGCGCACCCTGCCAAAAAAATCTGAAAAAATTCAGGGACATAACCAATTACAATATGCATTTACAGTAATTATATAAATCTAGTGTCTCGAAAGCTTCAATACGAAATCGGTATTTTTCTGCGTTTTTTTTGCGTTTTTAATTTTTCACACCTAGGATTTGAAATCGAAAAAAACGGAAAAAATTCTCAAACACGTATCTCAATAGTCGCAATGCACCAGATTTTTTTTTCATAATTTTCATACTCGATTAAATAGGGGAAATAGGCACAAATTCGCTAATCCGAATTTTCCCAATAACTACCCTTCCGAACATGATAGAGGGTTCAAATTTGGTACAGAATGTTTTCTGATGCTCTATCGATGGATCCATCGTATGTCAAATTTGGTTCAAGGGCACATTTGACCCCTTATTCGGCTATACCCTTTGAGAGAATCCCGCTTGGTACTGTCCTCCGCTCACTTGAAGTCCCGCGGAAGGAATGCGGGAGAAGTAGAAGGGGCACACGTATTCCCACGCACACATTGGTCTCTAGCTCGCTATTCGTCGCGGCAGTTACACACACATGCGGACTGACTGACGAGGAAGGCAGCGAGATAGAAAGAGATAATGAGAACACGTGGCGGACAGAGCCCCCATTGGCGTAGTGTAACTTATATTACTATTATACAAATTATATGTAATACAAGACAACCATATGCTAGGAAAGTATAGGTTATGTAATTACCAGTGGAAGCATAATACTATTATTTAATATTTAAATCCTTTTAATACAAAAATTATATTTTCTTTTTACAATACAATAATAAAAATATCTCAATAAAAAATTTAGAAATAAATAAAGAGGTGATAACAACTCTATATGTGTGTATACATACAAATATAAATATAAAATTTCTACATACAGTAGAACCTCGGTTATCCGAACCTCATTTATCCGAACTGTTGATAATGTAGAGTCAATGGCCGTCGAGCACCCGCGATACTGATACGAACCGTGATAAGCAGATGTCGTAACATGCGATCGATCGATCGTGAAGATCGATACACTATATATAGAATACGCACCTGCTCTCGATCGTGATATTTCCAAGTGTAACGTTATGAGAAAATATAAATATATTATGTATTCCAAAGTTGTCTATAATAATATAAAAACGCACTCGCTGATCCAGCCACTACGCTCCAACACGAACGAAATATTGCTGAACCTCAGATATACAGACTCGTGACTGAGCCTCTATTATCCGGACAGTGGTCGCGCGCCTCTCAGTTATACGAACCCGTATTCTTAGGTATACGAACCCGTATTCTTAGTTATACGAACGCGTATTCTTAGTTATACGAACGCGTATTCTTAGTTATACGAACGCGTATTTTTAGTTAAACGAACGCGCATTCTTATACAAATGCAATATGTAATAGGAGCTAACATTTGATACAAGATGAAACATTTAATACAATTAATAAATTTGTAGATCATTTTTACATATTGTTCACAATTTATTTTAAAACATTTATATGTATGTACATAGACAAAACAATTAGGTCTTAATAGCATAAGGAAAATAATTGATAACAATAAATATAATTAGTTTTTATCCGTTCACAATTTTTGAACATGCAAGTTCTTTTAAGTTTTGGAGACATTTTAATTCACACTCAGCAATATTCGATTCTGGCTGTGCTTTGAACCATTTTATTGCAGTCTTAAAAGCAGCTAGTGCATCGGCATCGGTGGGAACTTCTTCATTGATCGCTAATTGTGATTCTTCTGACTCCTCTGATTCTTCATCATCAATTACTTCCTCTATTCCGTCAGTTGTTGCATTGTGTCCTGTAAATTTGTCTACTAGTTCTTCGTCAGTTAAAATTTGGAAGCCGTGATCGTTTTTATCTCTTCCAAGCCATTCGTTGGTATCTTCAATTTCATTATCAGCATAACACGGAATGGTTCTTGCAACCTGGTGAATATTTAAAATTTCTTCTTCATCGTCCCTGCTTCTTCTTTCGCACCTGCACTTCGTTGTCACGAAGGAGTTTTCTCCATGCGTTGCGAAGATTGTCCCGTGTCAGCGAGTTCCATGCTTCATTTATTATATTGCAACAATCCTTCAATGTTATATGCTTGACAAACTGAACTACATTTTGATTCTCTTCAAGCAGTATTTTTGTAAGTAAATTTTTACGATATAATCTTTTGGTCTTCTCGATAACGCCCTGATCCATTGGTTGGATTAATGACGTTACATTTGCCGGGAAAAATATAACACGGAACATTTCATCGGTCAATGTATTCAATTCTGCTACAGAATGTGATGGAGCGTTATCCAGTAGGAGTAACACTTTTCCTTTATTAACTGTGGTTTCCTGATGCCGTTTAACCGCTGGAATAAAATCGGAAAGATACCAGGCTTTGAAAAGTTCCGTATTCATCCATCCATTATTTTGTGCCTTATAATTGACCGGAAGATTACTAACATGCTTAAAGCACCGGGGTTTCGCATATTTCCCTATCAAAAGTAACGGGAGTTTATGTGTTCCCGTGGCGTTGGAACAAACCATAATTGTCACCCGATCTTTTGAAATCTTATGACCAGGTGCGGTAGTTTCTGCACTTGAAGCAAGTGATTTTCGGGGCAATGATCTCCAGTACAAGCCAGTTTCATCGGCATTGTATAGACAGTCTTCCGAATATTTATGCTCTCCTATGAAGTCTGATAAAAATTTCTTAAATATTTCAGCAGCTTCCATGCCCGCTGAGAGCTTTTCCCCTTGAATATTCAATAATCGTATCCCATGGCGTTTTTTAAAATTTTCCAGCCACCCATTACTGGCCCTGGAATTGTCATTGCCTCCCATCTTTGAATTCAACTGCAATGCTTTTTCGCATAAAATTGGACCGCTGATGGGTGTCTTACAGAAAGTAAGTCTGTCTGTAACAGAAAGAGACACGAATAGGCGTTAAATACCTGTGAACGTGAATCACGCTGTGTGTCTTACTTTCTTCCGCGCTCGTCTGGTCTGTGCTTGTCGCACCCAGGAGCGGGGATCTCAGCCGCCGCGATGCGCAGCTAAGCTAGTGGACTGTATGTGTGAGCGTTCCCGTTAAATCGGGAATCGCTTGCTTATTATTGTCGTGTACGAGATTTCTGCTCGTCTAATTTCACGACTGCAATTCTGACTGCAATTTAAGACTTTGATGTATGACTGTCGCAGGAAAAGGTGATCGGAGGGAGGTTGTAAGGCTCCAACCTTTCAGCCGGTCCCCGGCCCTTCACCGCCTTCGTAAGTGCGTACGGCACTGTGTGGTGCAGGCTTGCCAACGGCGCCCTTAGGTCGACTTACGGTTGTGCCTGAGACCACGTTGCTTTGTCGGATGCTCCGTCCTACGCACAGGGACCGTACTCCCTGGAGATGTTTGGACGTGTCCTAGCTTTCGCCGATAGCTGGGGTTTAAAAAGT
The DNA here is from genome assembly GCA_030068185.1 of Colletes collaris. Classification (NCBI taxonomy): domain Eukaryota; kingdom Metazoa; phylum Arthropoda; class Insecta; order Hymenoptera; family Colletidae; genus Colletes; species Colletes collaris. The sequence goes on along the minus strand of JASGYR010000306.1, from coordinate 91,768 downwards.
GTCCCGCTTCGACTGGAAGACGGCAAATCCACCCAGGGTATTATTCACTCCTGTATGGTGGGTTCGAAGCCGTTTCTGACAGCCAATTGGAGGAAGGAGTTTGTATCTCGATCCTCTAGTGCACGATGATTCCACTCAGGGTTTCTTCCCACACCTGGATTATGGAGTCGTGCACTAAGAAAAGTGCGAAAAACCTCGCACCTATAAATTGGGATGAGCTTAGCCCTCTATCCCTGGGGAAACGATGGAGTCCACTCAGGGTTTCTTCCCACACCTGTTTATGGATCGATTCCCCGGAAGCACTCGAATTACTTCAAGCCTATTCCGAATTAAATAAGTCTGTTTACAGAGCTCGGTCGGGTACCGACTGGCTCGATACGATAACTCGTGAATAATTCTTTTACAACTCCGAAGGTAGTCGAAGAACTCGACTCGGATCGGGTTGCTCGAATTATTCGTTTATTCGACTGCTGAGCGTGTTCGGATACCGAAGTGCTCGTGGCAGTGGTTTGATAGCGAGTGACGGACGAGCACGAGCTGCCAAAGTGAGCGCGTGAGTGGGGAGAGTCTTCCGTCACGCGGCGCTGTCGCCGTGTCTCTCGTCCGTCTCTGTCTATTATATAGTTTTCGTACCTTCTCTAATCTCGGGCGTTTAAACCGCTTGTTTCAAAATTGAACGTTAATTAATCGTTCGCGTGACTTTGCAGAAAACCTCGAGAACCGTGTTTTCTGTCCTCTAATATTTTGAATAGCGGACGCGTCGACCTAGAATCTTCCTTGTCGGTCGCGTAACCGAAAACAAACCGGGTAACGAATTGTTTCGGATTTAAATTAACTATCGCATTTTAATCGATATTTAAACAATCTCCCTTCGTGTCGAGGTTACCAAAAAAAAGTAACCTCGCAATGGGCGTGACCAAGGTCAGGAAAAGAAAAATTTTTAATAATTTTTGCGAGCCCGGGGTTTTCCGCGAGGCGGTTACGGGCCCAGGTCAGCGGTTGGTGCCCAGATATGTCATGCGGTACCTGAGTCGCCATAAAACACCTGGCACCGGTTGTCGATGTTATTGCAGGTAGTAAAGTCATGATTTGGAAATGAATTTATTAATTAAATAGTGGTCTTAGGGGCACTAGGTTGTAAGCAAAAAACCTTGACTGTTTATGAATGTTTAGAGGCTGTGACTCTACATCCGCTGGCTTTATGAGTTTACTGTTGCGCTGTAACACTCGCGTTACCGTGTCGTAACATTCGAACTTCAGTTATTCGACCGTCAGCCCCTCTTATCCGAATGACTAAAAACACGTTGGAAGGGATAAGTACCTGAACCTATATTATCGGACCACCTCGGTTATCCGAACTGCCTTGTCCCCCGACGTGGTCGGATAAACGAGGTTCTACTGTACTTAAATATACGCAATATTACATGTATAATATTGTATGATATAACATATATAAGAAATGAGAACAGATCTAAAATAATGTATTATTTATTACGCTGAAGCATTCAAGTCTCGTTGAAATGTATAAAATTTTGTGCGGTGTGACCGGTGTGTGCGATGTACCTGTTAAAATAATTTTTGATTTCAAAGGAAACTGTATATACGAATTGTAAAAAAAATATAGTGTGTATTTTGTTACCTCATTCATTATTTGAACTTGTGCTGGATTCCGACTCAGCATCAGATTCATCTGTTGTCAGCAAACTCATACTTTTGACGACATTTTCTATTAGTCCATCTTTCTCCCAATATTCATTTTCCAATTTTTCTACGTGCTCGCAACAATTATTCCAAAAAGTATTAGTAATTCCGTTGAGCGCTTCTGCGGTATATGTCTCCAATTCATCCTTCGTTAATATCGAAATATTTCTTTCTCTTAATTGTCTCTTCATTTCGGCCCATACTAATTCGTTGGGATTCAAATCACAATTATATGGCGGCAAGCGTAAAGTATTGTGCCCGTGTAATTTCATAATTTCATCAATTTTAAAAGTTTTCTGTGGTTTATGATTTTCAATTATATCAAGTAATTGAAATTTCCTCATTTCAGAAGAAAATGTAATATTATTTTCTGTTAGCCACTTAATCATGGCAGCTTTTGTCGACGATTTCGTCGGTGGCTTATTCATTTGTGTCGAATGATAAGGAGCGTTATCCATAATGATGATTGAATTTTGGGGGACATTCGGTAATAATCTTTCGACAATCCACTTCTCAAATTTCTCTGCATCCATCTGTCTATGGTAATTTCCAGTTGTTAAATTCGATTTATATACTAATTCAGCTCCATTAATAAACCCATTTTTTCCTCCGGCATGAACAATTATTAAACGATGTGAGGAACTCTTGCTTTTTAAAATGCCAACAATATCATTATTTTGCCAGCATTTACCAAAGGACAATGTATTGTCCACCCACGTCTCGTCTATGCACACTATGTTCCTATTTTGTGATTTATAATACTGAATTGCATGTAAATACTTGCCTCGCCAAGCAACAATGTCCGGTCTTTCGGTTAAAATTTTTCGGATGCTGTGGCATTTCTTCCACTTAAAACCCATACACTTCAACAATCTGTATAAAGTGTCCAATTTCCACGGGAACACAATCCTCTCTTGAATGGCCACCAATAATTTTTGCCCGTTGGCACAGTTCTGTGCACTGTATAAAAATCGAAAATAATACTTTTGATTATTTTCTCATCTTCAGCGGAGCAAGTAAATTTTTTCTCTGCCTTCGGACGTCTTTTCCCGGGTGACGATAATTGCCCCTCCTCGCTGCATGATGCATCTTCCTTCCGAATGCGCGACACAGTTTTTCTTGACACACCACAGTATGCAGCAACACGGGCGTTTGCTTGATCCAGAGGGTATATCAATTGATTAGAAACTTTTTCTTCGTCACACCGTTTCAATACATGCCGAACTATATTTCGAGCCTCACTATGGATGGTTTGTCCTTGCTTACGTTCCATAATGATTTTTGTATTTAATTTAACCAATTAAAAAACGATAAAATTGAAATAAATGTAAATGTAATAAAAATGTAAATAAAAGGAATATAATATAAAATATAAAATTTTAAAAACTATAAGACTAGTAAAATATTTAAGCAAAATAGAAGTAAAAAAACTAAAAAATTATAATATAAAACTAAAACTATGATAAAAAACCACACAAAAATGAAAACTATGCCGTAAAAAGTATAACTAAAACTAAAACTATGATTAAACACTTATACAAAAATTACACTAAAAATAGAACAAAAATACGAGATATTATAGGTAAAACAATAGAAAACTATGCTCTAGAAATGATAAAAAATTGAATAATAAATTAAATAATAAAAATCGCTATGAATCGCTATACAGAAAAAACGCTTGAACTTGGCTTGCAGAGGACTTAGAGGAATATGCAGAGCTCGGAGATGTCCCTCATATATAGATCGAAATTGTTTATATAAACGGCAAATAGTGACGCCATGGTCGTCATAGAATTTCTTAGAAACGATAAGAAACTGGGACTCATTGTAACAAGTGTGTATTATTGTTTATGTTTAAACATAGGAACGTTGACACGAGAAGGAAATGTTATCGTTGGTGTCGACGATGGAAGTGTTTATGCTCAGATGAAATGCGTATTGATGATCAAAATATTTAGGTTTAGGTCAAAATGCATTCGAGGGTCTGCTCCTCGAACGTGCGTAGTAAACGGGGTCCCCCGTCGATGACCTCTTTTGTTTATGATGTGTAGATAGGAATTGGGAAGACTCGACTTCGATAGCAGAAAGACACTGCATCGAACTTGGGTCAAGAGTAATCGGTACATGGTTTTTTATGTTTGTGACTTAATGCTTTTTGAGGAAAATAACTAGAGTTAAATCAGATTTTGTCAGACAAAATATTTGATTCCATTAAGTAAAACTAATTACAGGTAACCCTCCTATAATACGGTAGATAGGTTCCTAGAAAATGCCGTGTTGTGTGAAACCGTGTTATATGAGACCCAGAGCCAGTACAAAAAGGGGAGTTACGCCCCGAAAATTTATTAAATATAAATGTTTTTTTTTTAATTCTACATAAGCAACTTAATTTTTATGAAAAATGTAAATGTATATATAACACAAAACAAAAAAAAACAAAAAATATTATTTTAATTTAACGCAACCTTAATTTAATAAATTATAATTTGTTTATATTTTTTCATGTCAAGCCACCATAGTTCATTATTCCTTCGCGTCATTATTTTAAGGTAATTTAGTTTTTAAATATGTTAAGCAAAACTCATGTTATCCAATGCTATAGAAGTATAGTGTTGCACAAAGGTTTTCGCAATTTTCTTATCGTTTTAAAGCGAAACCATGTTATAAGATGCCGTGTTGTAGGAGGGCTACCTGTATATCTCAAAATCATCTTGATTACTCCACTTATAAAAAAATTGCTAGTATTACATATTATTCCTTCCCATATTAAATAACACTTATGAGATAAAACAGACATTTTATACATTAAACATGAACGAAACCTCAGTAGTTTATGGGGTCTCCAAGCTTTAAATTTGTATATATACTGAAATAGGGGCACGAATAAAATCCGTTCCTACGACTATGTCACACGGCGTGGCCGAAGGTTGGAACATGCGGCTCAGGGAGCGTTAAAGGTGGGGAAGGGCGGTCCGACTCCCCTTGCCCCTGTGCCGTCTCGCGGGACGTCAAGTGAGCGGAGGACAGTACCTGTCTGGGAATCGGACTCGCCTACCGGACCGCGTGGCACCAGGTGCTACGCTAGGCACTGGCACAGGCAGCAGCGAAGGCTGCATTATGGTTGCAGGACTTTGTGCTGCGCGCGGTACTGTCTCGGTCATGGGAGGCATCGAGACCCTCGCGGGTATTACCTGTGGCTGATCCGGTGGTGTTGCAATTTCTTCCGCTATAGTGTACGCTGGCTTAAGTCTATTGCTGGAAACTACGCTATTCTTATTACCTATCTTAATGGTTACGACCTTATCCGACCTACTTACGACCTCGTATGGGCCATCGTACGAAGCCTGTAATATGGCTTTCGATGAGTCTCGCCGCAGAAAAACATGTTTACACTGCGCTAGGTCTTTGAATACAAAATTCGCGAGTTGCCATGTCGCGATCCCGCAGTCGGTCCGATATTTTGAAAATGGCGTCGCAATTCTTTGGCGAAAACGGTGGTGTCGCGACTATCCGATGACGGTGACAAAATTTGCCTGGTAGGCGTAAAGGCTTGCCGTAAACTTAATCTCCGGACGTTGTCTTTAGGTCTTCCTTCCATGCTGCGCGTATGCCCAACAGGATGGTCGGAAGCACTTCTGTCCATCGGTTATTTTCGTGGCATCGGATCGCTGCCTTCAGTTGGCGGTGGAATCGTTCCACCATGCCATTAGCTGCTGGATGGTACGCCGTGGTGTGCAGGTGCGTCGAACCTATCAAGGAATTTAATTCCTTGAATAGGTACGATTCGAATTGCCGTCCTTGATCCGTGGTCACACGTACGGGCGCTCCGAAACGGCAAATCCAGCCTTCGTAAAAGGCCCTTGCGACGGTAATGGCTTCTTGGTCGCGCAAGGGTATTGCCTCAAGCCATCGCGTAAAACGGTCTACGCACGTCAAACAATACCGGTACCCTTCGGAAGCAGGTAAAATGACGATGTCTAGGTGAACGTGCTCGAAACGTTCTGACGGACGGGGAAAAGATCCGAGCGGCGCGAATACATGTTTGCTGATTTTATTCCGCTGACATGGAATACACGCGCGGGTCCATTCACGACAATCGATTTTGATTGACGGCCAGACGTAACGCTGTGTTATGCATTTGACCGTCGCGTTAATACCTGGGTGCGCGAGACCGTGCAGTGCGTCGAACGCAGCCCGTCTAAAAGGGGCTGTAAGGAAAGGTCGCACGAAGTTTGTCGAAACGTCGCAGTAAATTTTCGCACTCGAACCAAGAACAGATAACTGTTTGAAGGTAAGGTGTTTAAATATGTTGAAAACTATTTAAATTTGCGTTCGTCCGTGAAATATTATTTCTCGACCAGAGAGTCCCGTATCCGTTTGTGTACGTGACATTCCGGAAGGTTAGGCTGTCGCCGAGTTCGTTCGGCGTACAGACAGTTTAAAACCGCGGCCGTTTACGTGTTTTGTACGCTGACCGCACGCGAAGATTAGCTTCAAAACCCAATTAAAAGGCAAAGTGACGTCAGCATAGAGAGAGAGAACCCTATCGTTAATTTAAAAGAGATAGACAATCAGATTAAACAGCGCCACGTCGCGACGACGAGGCGCGACCGAGTCTTCGTCTGTCGATGTTCGACGATTTTGGAAATTATTCACGAGCCGACTGCCAACGGGAGCGGATCCCAGACGATCTCGCTCCTCAAAGTACGCGCTCCGCCGAGCAAGCAAAAAGCTTCTCGGCAAGAAATAATTAATTTAGGACTCTGTGAAGAATTCTCATCGTTGCTGCGATTTGAGATTTCAAAAAAAGAACAATCCCTTTAAGCGAAGGAAGTGGTCTAGTGCACGCAGCGCGTGACGTGACCGCGGACGCGAGAAGTTGATTGTACGTTGCAGTCGTTGCCGCGACCGCGACGTAAGGGACTCAGGGTGCACGCACCTAGAATCCCTTTAAAGCTATACGGCTTTGGAGCCTCCCAAAGGTCCTACCGATAGTTCGGTACCGCCTCGTGGAGAGCTCTCCGTGCAAAGGTCACTGCGAACCCTATCCGAAAAACCCGTTGGTGTACGAGTCGACCGTACACCCACCGGCGGAGTTCGGGTTCAAAGCGCCTCCCACTCTTCACGCCGCCTACCACATACGGTCCCTGTACAAACGGTCGCCGGGTAGGCTTTATAGTGAGGGTGGACCTGCTTGGGATTTCCTACTGTAAATTCGTTGACGGCACAGTCCCCGAAATAATCGGTCGCTGTGTAGTAGTTATAAAGCGTTGTAGGAAATTCCCTTGCACGACGTACCTACGTCGATCTGCGCGGTGAGCGTGCTCACGGGATCCACACACTTGGAGCTTTACGACCTCCATTTGGTGACCCGTCCGTGGCAACACAGAGCCTCCGACAGTTACGAGTCAATTCTCCGCTGTTCAGGACGAAAGTCTCGTCGATCGTTTTAATTAATAACGATTTGCGAGCAACAATAAAATACAGTCCACTTGATTACGCTTAACGACAGCTGATCTCCCCCCTCCAAGCGCGACGATAGTCGCGAGGAGAGCGAGGCGAACAGCTGACGAGCGTGTTTACGATACGTGCAATCACGTATTTAATTCTGGTCGATCCTTTGTTACAGGAATCAAGGGCCAGGACCACAGCCAGGGCAAAGCCAATAGGGCAACCCGGCCCGACAATAAAACATCTTTTAATTTTAATAATTTTCAATTTTTTTTATTTTTTTATTTTTCTATTTTTTTTATTACTTTATAATATAAAAGGCTTGTCGTGCAGCGAACAGCAAAAATACAAATAACTTGTGTCAACTTGACTTTCCCTGAACTTTCCCTCATCCGGACCCCGGTTAGAACCCTTAGATTCTAACATAAGGCCTGATTCACCCTTCATCAAAGCTCGCAATTCGAGATCGATTGATTGTGCTGTTGCCAGCGCTACGAAATCTAATTTCTTTTCTATGGTTTCGATTCGTGACAAAGCATCTGCAACAACGTTATCGCGACCGGAAATATGTTGTATGTCGGTTGTAAATTCGCTAATGAAAGTTAAGTATCTGATTTGTTTTGGGGTATGTTTATCAGGATTACTGGAAAATGCGAAAATTAAAGGTTTGTGATCTGTGAAAACTGTAAAATGTCTGCCTTCGAGAAGGTGGCGGAAATGCTTTATCGGTCGGTATATGGCGAATAGTTCTCTGTCGAATGCAGAATAATTTTGCTCGGAAGGTGAAAGTTTCGAAGAAAAGAAGGAAAGTGGCTCTCAGTCTGTTAGAATCTAAGGGTTCTAACCGGGGTCCGGATGAGGGAGTTGCCAGGGAAAGAGAAGTTGCTCGGATTTGATTGTTCTTTCGTTTGTCGCTTAGCGACAAACCGTTTATTTTTACAAATAATATGAAAAAAAAACTAAAAAATCAAATAAACAAAACTAAATATGTGGGATTTAGTATTAAAAGGATGCGGTGATACAAGAAATTCTATTCCGTCGGTAAACGATATAATTTAAACTCTTTATTTCTCTGTGCTACACTCTTGACAAGACTCTGCACCGTCTCTCGTCAGCTGTCTCCTTCATGCTATTGACGCGTTGCCCGGGGTTATCGCTCTCTCTCACTGACTCATTCACTCTCTCTCTCTCTCACTCTTATCCTCGCGTTCGTTCACTCGTCATTTGGCAGGGCCGTCGCACAACCGTCTTACAAAAACGTGTAAGAACATTTGTCGACTCTTTTAACAGAGTTCAAGCGCCGATCAGCCGCGATGATTATTTTACTCCTACAAATATAATTTTTGCCACGGCCAGGGGGGTGGAAGGCCTCACCGGTGTTGCCCTGGCTGGGTCGGTCCTTGATTACTGAAACAAATGATCGACCAAATTAAATACGTGCGTGCACGTAATGTAAATACACGCTCGTCAGCTGTTCGACTCGCTCTCCCTAGCGACTATCGGTGCGCTCGGAGGGGGAGATCAGCTGTCGTTTAGCGTAATTTAGTGGACTGTATTACGTTGCTCGCGGATAGTTTTTTATTTAAACTATCGACGAGACTTTTGCCCTGAACAGAGGAGACTTGACTCGATTCTGTCGGGGGCTCTGCGATGCCACGGACGGGTCACCAAATGGAGGTTGTAAGGCTCCAAGTGAGTGGGTCCCGTGAGCACCTTCACCGTGTGGGTTGACGTATAAACGTCGCGCGAAGCGTGTTTTTCCTGCTACACTTTATATCTACTGTACAGCGACCGTTAATATCGGGACTGTACAGTAAGCGAATTTACACAGAAAAACCTCGGGCTGGTCCAACCGCACTATAAAGCCTACCCGGCGACCGTATTCACGGGGCCGTATACGGTAGGCGGCGTGACGGAAGGAAGCGCTTTGAACTCCGAACTCCGTCGTTGAGTGTACGGTCGACTCGTACACCGACGGGTTTTCGGAGAGGGTTCGCAGTGGCCTGTACACGGTAAACACTCCACGAGGCGGTATCGAACTATCGGTAGGACCTTTGGGAGGCTCCGAAGCCGTATAGCTTTAAAGGGATTTTGGGTGCTTGCACCCTGAGGCCCTTACGTCGCGGTCGCGGCAACGACTGCAACGTACAATCACTTCCTCGGACTATGGAAATATTTCTGCCATTATGTTAAAAAACGCGATTATGCGATTATTAAAATCGAATTTTCGTCGAAATTGGAACTCCGCTATGTATCCGGAATAATGATATTCACGTGTTCCATAACGCGGAACGTTTGCTCGTGTTTCCCGCCATACACGCTCGATATTTTGAGTGTGTGCCCCTGTATCCGGATCAACAATGTTGATTTTATGATTCACTCTTAAGTGTCTGTAGCCTTCTTCATTTAAACAATTGTAAGATTTCCAACAGTCCGACATGATTGTTGTTCCTGGTTTAATCCATTTTTTTATAACGGAAAGTAAAGTTTCGCAAGTTCGATTTGGTACTGTTTCAATGAAAACTTGCTTACTATCTCGTTCAATTCCTCCAAACACCCACTGTCCAGTAACAAGACGGCCCTTTGTTGTATTTACGCTTGCCAATCTTAGCTTCGTCAATTTCGACGACTTTGTTTTCGCCTCCCATTTGAACCGAAGATTTTTCGACCCATAATTCACACAACTCTCTGCAAAAGCTTGCTCAATTAACTGCTGTGTGTGAAGAAATACCTAATTCTTGTATCAAAAATGTTTGTCTGGGTGGCCGAAGCATTATATGGTATGCAATAAACCGACAAATATTGTGAATTGGCATGTGTATATTTTTAAACCAGGTATTGTGAAGTGCACTAATTCTTGACATACGCTGTTGTTTTACGCGTTTCTTGTTTCTGTTCAATCTATAGAAGGTGTTATAACACGCAAACACTAATGTTTCACTATTAAACGTCATTTCCGTTTTGCATTTCGCGCAATTCATTATTCCATGAATTACTTTTTGTTGAATTAAAAACTCCAGCAAATTGTTATAATCATTGCAGATATTTAAAAATTCGTACAATTTCATTTTAAACACTCTCGGTACTGAAACAACACTCTTGATACAGAAAACTAAAGTGATATAAAGTCTGTCACGTCGTGATGTGTGTACAACAATACTGAATAAACAGACGAACGTCGAGCCAAGGGCTCGGCTGCATACAATGTACATATGTAGGTATGGGCAGAATGCAACCGATAGTTTTTGGCAAATATCTCGGCAACGAAGGTCGAGCGGCGGTAACATGTATAGGAAAAAGTTGTTCAGAATTATGCCCCGACAACATATCCAAAAATAATTGAAATCGGTGAGGAAACACCTGTTCTGCATAATTACCTAATTATCACATCATTCGTGTCAAAGATACCTCTGCGATCAAACATGTCGCCATTATCGAAATCCAAAAGTAAAGAAACCATAGCCGCAAGAAGCGACAACTTGTTGAGGAATTGCATGCCCCGGCTCGAAGACATTTCCCACGGAGGCGCGTCATAGTCCATGGATACGATGATCTATGGCAAGCTGATGTTGTAGAAATGCGTTCTTACTTGCGATTCAACCAAGGTCACCGCTATATACTCACCGTCATCGATGTGCTGAGCAAGTATGCATGGGCGGTCCCGCTCAAGACTAAAAGTGGTGCCGAGGTGACAAAAGCGTTTGCAAAGATATTTAGATCTTGACAAAGCATGGCATTAATCATTATTCAACGTATTCGGTGATGAAGGCCTCCGTCGTAGAACATTTCAATCGAACCTTGAAGAACAATATGTGGAAACTGTTTACGCTCAATGGAACCTATAAATGGATCGATGCGCTACCGCGTCTACTTGCAGAGTATAATGCACTAAAACATAGAACCATCGGAATGCGTCCTTGCGATGTTACCCCTGCGATCGCTGATAAGCTGCTTGCCACCGTATACAACAACATAAAGATCGCTGCTCCAGCGAAATTCAAGTTGGGCGAGTTTGTGCGCGTGAGCAAAGGGTATAGCCGAATAAAAATGTACCGTAGCAGGGCGCGAACGCGCGTCAAAAGTTTGCAGCAGTCCCGCAGCCAAGCATCTTACTCACTGCACCATCGCAGCTCTTGGAAATAATACTGATACTTCTGAATACAATGCGCATAGCACGTTTTTTTTCTTGACTTATTTTTGCTTTTCTTCTTGTATACACTGTTTTACTCAACATGGAAATGTTTAAAACCACAGAATATAGTTGTCTATTAAAGGGAATACAAAAATCCAAAGTATAAGTTGCTTTTTCACGCGAAAAACGCCGAAAAAATCGGTTTTTCATTTTTGCTACTACGGCGCACCCTGCCAAAAAATCTGAAAAAATTCAGGGACATAACCAATGACAATATGCATTTACAGTAATTATATAAATCTAGTCTCGAAAGCTTCAATACGAAATCGGTATTTTTCTGCGTTTTTAATTTTTCACACCTAGGATTTGAAATCGAAAAATCGGAAAAAATTCTCAAACACGTATCTCAATAGTCGCAATGCACCAGATTTTTTTCATAATTTTCATACTCGATTAAATAGGGGAAATAGGCACAAATTCGCTAATCCGAATTTTCCTAATAACTACCCTTCCCAACATGATAGAGGGTTCAAATTTGGTACAGAATGTTTTTTTCTGATGCTCTATCGATGGATCCATCGTATGTCAAATTTGGTTCAAGGGCACATTTGACCCCCTTATTCGGCTATACCCTTTAAAACCATCTTCGATAAAGGCTATACGCCGAATTGGACAACGGAGGTCTTCAAGATAGCCAAAGTACAGGCAACTAATCCCGCAACGTATCTGCTCCTCGATTCGTGTGGAAAACCTGTTGCCGGAGGATTCTACGAACACGAGCTGCAGCGCGTCAACGATCCTAATGTGTATCTAGTGGAAAAAGTGTTGCGTAGGAAGGTAGATAAGGTATATGTTAAGTGGCTAGGGTTTGATAAATGACACAATTATTGTTCGCGGGGCGTTTTTAGACGTTGCGCTAGATTTTCGGTGATCAAGGACACGACAGATCCCTGATCAAGGAGAGCCCGAACTCGTTGTGTTCGTCCGCTAGGACAGTGTACGTTGACCCACGCGGTGGTTAATAGGACACGCGAAGTTAGTGTTGTTGATCGCGTGACGGACAAGGACGGTACATGGTTATTGTTCGCGGGGACGGTTGAGACATCGTTTGCGGGAGAGTTTGAAACGACGTTCGCGTGGTTTAAATGCAATAATGTATGATGTCGGTTTTGACATTTTTGACAGGAATATATGCTTTTGCATTCTCTTTGTCGATGTAGAGTACTCAGACAATTTATGCAACGTCTTCCCTTTTTCACTTATTCAATGCGTTGGGATACAGGTTTTTCGCGGAAGACTGGACATTGATTAAGGCCGTGATTTGTGCGACACAATGGAAATTGTTGTGCGTGTGTTTGTTTAGGGGCAACTTTTCCGGTTGTGGGCCCGGATTTCGAGACGAAGATCGATTCGAGCGACCGGATTCGCGTTTCAAGAAACGTGTCGAGATCATCGAAGCGGGGAAATTCCGTAGCAGTCCGTAATTGACGTTCCCACGCACGACTTGAATTTCGATCGAGGCAATTTACTATTAAACAAACTAGAATTTCATTTCATTGGTCAACGGCGCAGCCTAACTTTTTTAAAGCCTGGATAGCCATGTTCGCACGATTCCGTATTTCGCTGAGCGCGGGTTTTGATTCGACGGTAGTACACGGAAGATTTAATAACGCTTGAACATGCACGGTTATGAGCCGACGTTTGTTTTCGTAGCGCCGAACGAGAAAATTCCATGAGATTTGAAAATTACTATCACTAATCGGGAGGTTACGGATGACATCGAGAGCTTCCTTATCAACGCAGGAAAATAAATATTGTAATTTTGTTACCTCGGAAATCGCATTGTTACGAACTATCATGGCTTGAAATCTGCCACGGAAGCTTTCCCACTCGTCGAGAGCCCCGGAGAACGTAGGCAGATGAAACTGCGGCAAGCGATCCACGGATGCTGATAGTTGTTGGGGTTGCTGGTCCGGATTCGCTTTTCCACAGTGACGTTCTCGCTTTGATTTTTCCTCTGGATGGTTGAGGATTTCTGCCATGTAGTCGGAGGTGGTTAAGTAAACCTCATGAGTCACCATAAACTGCTGCGACGGGAAGTAATCGTACTTCTTCTGGTGTTCTGGGGTGACAACTGCCACTATTTTACGGTGAATGCTTTGAGTCTCCTTGAAAGAGCTGTCAAGTTTGGCAGTACGGTTATGTACTGTTGGAATGGTATAATTGGCCTTGTCGATCTTTTTGAAATTATCCAGTGCGCGAAGAACAAAGTACATCACGTCTTGTTGTTGGATTATCAAATTGTCTATCTCACTCATTTTCGCGGCAGAACAATACGTTTGTTTATTACGGTGATATCCTCAAGGTTTTGCGCGAGGTCAGAACCGTTACTAACGGTAACTTTACGGTACGGCACTTAAATTTTGCACAAAGAGAATCGCTCCGATCCGGTTCGAAGGACCAAATCTTTCGTGATAAATGGCTCACCGAATTTTTTCGAGTCGGCCGATCACTTTGAGTTCGCTAGATCTACCCTAGCAAGGATACGGAGCGAGGAATTTCATCTTTACAGCCGCGTGGTTTTGTGCAAGAAAGATGTACACATTTAAAATGTTCACAATATTATTTAATCACAAACAACACCAATGAACACGATAGTACTGGACGACAATTCAACGAACGGTGGTTTACGGTAGAAAATACGAATCACGCTGGTGGAGAATCACAATGAGAACTCTTTTGACTGCGGGCGCTCCGACTCCTTACACAGCTCTGGCCCCGACAACAAAATACGGTTATCGATCGCACGCTTGATCCGATCGATGGTGCGGCGACAAGTTTAAATCAGCGTAGAGAGAAATACCGCGGGTATGACGTCGTTGACGCCTCGCAGAGTCGCACCAAGGCTCGGGAGCACCCGGGCTCGACTACTTTTCGGAACATATACAGGGTGTTCGGCCACCTCTAGCAAAAAATTTTAATGAGCGATAGTAGAGGCCAAAATAAGACGAAAATCAAGAATACCAATTTGTTGATGGAAGCTTCGTTAAAAAGTTATTAACGTTTAAAGTGCCGCCCTTACTGAATTTTTTTCTTGAAAATGCGCAAGATTTCGGGGGTATGTCTATTCACCAAAAATGACTGTAATTGAACCCTACAACCGAAAATAATTTTTGCACAACGATTTGCAATTTTTTAATTTTCTCGAATAATTTCACACCTTCTCTATTTTTTTCTCGAAAGTGGGCAGGATTTCGTGGGTATGTCTAATGACAAAAACTGATTGTAATTGACCCCCGCAACCGAAAATAATTTTTCCACAACGATTTGCAATTTTTTTTCTCCGTTGAAAAAGGCACCTAATTGGATTTTCAGTAAGGAATTTTTTTCTCGAAAGTGCGTACAATTTCGGAGGTATGTGTAATGATAATAAATGATTATAATTGATCCCCGCAACCGAAAATAATTTTTAGAACGATTTGAAAAAATTTTTTTCGCCGAAAATTTCAGCACCTACTCGATTTTTTTCTCGAAAGTAGATAGGATCTCGGAGGTATGTGTACTCACCAAAAATGATTGTAGTTAACCCCGCAACCGAAAATAATTTTTCCAGAACGATTTGAAATTTTTGAATTTAATTGTTAATAACTTTTTAACGAAGCTTCCATCAACAAATTAGTATTCTTGATTTTCGTCTTATTTTGGCCTCTACTATCGCTCATTAAAATTTTTGCTAGAGGTGGCCGAACACCCTGTTATATATATATTTTTACAAACTTTATTAATATTTATATTTGAGGACTTTACGTTTTTCTTTCAAACGCTACTATTACGAATATATTGTCATTTCAAGATCCAAGTTCACCATTTTCTAATAATTTGAATTTATTTTATGTCAGAGATTTTAGCGCAGTGATATGTATTTCGATATATTTTAATCGCTCGTTTACGTATTTCTTGTTCGCACTCGTGACTCGCTTAGACAAAGACTACTACACAACAGAGGACATTTACGCTTATTATATACCTATTTACATACATATATCTATATTCGACCCAGAGATGGCGGTATCGGTATTGATCATGTAGGGCAATAGCCTACTATATGTGCTGTCGTACGAAGAGTATACTCGTTTGAAATAAGTACTCAGTATGTTGTCCAAGATGGACGCAAAACGGGGACTTTTTATTGTAACCAAAACTGCGCACACGTCCGTCTCTGACGAGAGCGGAGAAGCCAGAGAGCTGGTGCTTCTCTCTTGTTTCGAGCGCCGCCGTCCGCGGCAGCGCTGCCAACTTCAAGGCGTCCGCTCAACCTAGGCGCGACCTAGTGGAAATGGCGACGCCGGTGCCACATTCCCTACACACTCCCCCCCGAGTGTGAACGGGCAGACTTATGCGCGTACTACACGACATTACATCTTAACACTAATTTAACAAAATCCTTATACACTACTATTATACATATATATATACAGATGTGACGGTGATCACTCGCACGTTTGCCTAATCGGGTTGATGCGGACGTTTTTGGCACGCGCATGCGTTTGCGGAGAGGTACGCGGGGTAGAGTTGGACGTATCGCTAGCTAACGCTTCCACATCTTCGCGTATGTGGTACGCGGGTTTAACATTTTCAATTGAAACGGTGCGCGGTTTCCCGTTTACATCAATTTCCAAAATGCGGTCGTTCGGACGGTCTAGAACCTTATGCGGGCCGGTATATGGCCTTTCTAGCGTTTTTTTAGCGATGCCGACGCGTAGGAACACGTGTGAATAGGTTTCGATATCCTTAAACAAGAAAACGCGCCTTTTGTAACGCTGTCCCACCGGGACAGGTTTTACATTGCGCATATGCGTCCTAATGCTTTATCTTGTACAGCTGTACTGATTGCCGCGTAATAGAGGTCAGGGTAATTTCTATGACTCAGCTCATCAGCTCGAGCTAATGACACTAGCTTGAGAAAGGGAAAGTTATCCTTATGTACTTCCCTCAAATCCCTTAACTTAAGCAACATTTCCCTCGCTTGGTTTGCTATGGGTGCTAACTCTAGTGATCGATTATGTGATGTCACAAATGATTCCATCATTAGGATTGATTTCATCCCATGATATATTAGAACCATTTTTACCTGGTCAATGACAGCAGAGAATAGGGGGGAGCTACCCTCCTCACAGGCTCCATTGCACATTTCAGAAAGATGTTTCGCAAGTCAGTTCTCGGTTTTATTCATTCTTGCCACACGATACACGCAGATAAAGGATGGTCTATGTGACGACTGACAGTGTCTTCTATGCTGATGGCAGCGCAGAGAGCTTTCCATCTTTTTTCTAGATATTCCTTATTTCCATCACTTCCCAGTCTAACCTCTTTCCCCAACGTCATGAGCTCGCTCATGGCAAGGAACGCAAGGAATTGATCCCGAAGTCCCTGGCGAGTTTACCCGACTGAGGTTAGAGAGTTCCAGCAGCTTGGCACACCCGCATAGGAGCCGGCACTGAGGAAGTTTTCTCTTAAGTAGTCGGGAAGTGACTGCCGAACATGGGCGAGCGGGCCCATTTTTATATCCGGGCTGCGTCCGGTTCGAGCCAATCAGGGACCTGAACGTCGCGGATTGGCGCGGGCGAAACTGGTGTCGGCGTGCGCGTTCTTCAGTTTCGCAGAAATGGCAGTGGTTTTCGCGTAGGCCGCGTCGTTTTGATTATTGTAAATTGTTCAACCCGATCAACGGTTCTCCCGTGATAAAGTGAGAGAAGTGTCAGTGATTTGCGTTTCGCGAGAGTGTTCTCTCTCTTCCAAGTGCGTCAGAGCTGCCGGCTCTGGTGGGGAGAGAGGCGATCGGCCCCGAGGAGGCTAGCGGCGAAATGTTCCCCCGTATGTGACCGCGCATGCGCTGTGACAGGCACCGAGCCGACCTGCGACGGGAGCGAGCGGACTGATCAGTCCTGTTCTGTGCGTTATTCCAAACAGGGCTCAAACTCAGCTACCTGTTAGCTCCTTCTGTTCTGCCGCCTCCTTTTTGGCCTAATCTGAATTTGTCTCGTGGCATTCCGAGGCCAATTCGGACGTCGCTCTTCCTTTTCCTCTCGTGAGTCCGGTGCTTCTGTGTTCCTTTTAGGATTAGTCTCGTGGTATCCGAGGCCCCCGTTCGAAGGAACACCGAATTTCTTACCAAAGAATCCCGAGCACGTGTTCCATCTCGGGATTTCTCCGCGTTTGGGAATTCTTTTCCCTGTTCTATCGAGGCTGCCTCCCGTCTCTTGTCGGCTCCCCGTAGCGCGGCTCTGATTTGTACGCGAAATTGATTTGTTAATTCTACCATATGGCCGTTTTGAGTTTACGCTATTTTGTATTTTCATTGGTACTGCGTGACTGTATGTATGCCGGCGACTATACGCTTCGCAGCGGCTTTACTTTAAATAAAAGTTGGACCCCTTGCCGGGTACTCTGTGTGTTTGTAAACCAACAGGTCTCGCGTGATTTTCCCGACTTCACGACTATCCTTCCCCAGCATTCTGTGTGCCACGCCCTGCATGGCACATTTTATGGTCCTTCGAGCCGGATTTTAGTCAAATCCTAATCGGAATTACTTGAGATACACGCGTTAGTCGTATAAACGGTGATTAAACGGTCCTTTGTTCAATTTAATCGGCACTGTGTCCGGTCCTTTCTGTGTACACTCGCGCTCGAGTTTACCAACATGACCTCTGTCTCTACCGTTTCGAATCCTGTTGCCGCGATGTTCGCGGAACAAACGCTCAAATTGACAATACTTTCGAATTTCGTAAGAAATGTTAAGAAGAAAGGCCAAGGGAATTTTTCCACAACATTCCTTCGCGGCCGTTTAAGCATGCTGACTACGCTGTGGGAACAGGTTCAGAATTTCGACGGTTGTATCGTTTCTTCTGTTCCTTCTTCTGAGCAATTCAATTACGGTTATTTTGCAGAGGATAAAATTAGCGTCGCTTCAGAAAAACTACCTCGAGGCCTTCGATTACTCTGAATGATCAGCTGGCTCCTTTAGCTCCCACTCCTTTATCGCCCATTGGGGGCACAATTCTACCGCGGAACATTTGCTCCTCAACCTGGCCCTTCGGCCACTATCAAACTTCCGAAGTTGGACTTGCCCACCTTCAATGGGGATTTTAAGAAGTGGCCCCATTTCTCTGATCGCGTTCTGCGCGGCCGTCAAGAACGTACAGCACCTTTCGAAGGCGCAGAAGATGCAGTACCTTGATGCCTGTTTGAGGGGAGAACCAAAGGATCTTATCGAGAACCTCGAGATTTGCGACGCGAACTTCGATATAGCCTGGGCATCCCTAATCTCCGAGTACGCGAATCTCCGTGTGCTGGTCTCGGTACAGTTGGACAGACTTTGTGACCTGCCGTCTGTGCATCACGATAAATTAGACTCTCTAAAAAAGGGGAAAGCGGAGGTCGTCCAATCGGTGGCCGCTCTGAGGAAACTCAAATGCCCGTAGAGGAAGTCTGACTTCCTGGTAGTTCATCTAGCCGTTAGAAGGTTTGATACCGCCACTCAGGCGTGACTGGGAAAATTCGTTAGGAGATTCGCGCGTACTACCGAGACTCGAGCAGTTGACCGCCTTTTAGAACAAAAAATCCGTGCGTTACTTATGACGCAACCCCATCTCTACGGGTCCCAATGTCAGGACGCACAATTCCGTTGAAGCGAAGCCTAAACTGGTGTCTTCTTGCCCCTTCTGCAAGAACGATCATCCGCTTTATTCATGTCCGAAATTCAAGGATATCAACCCTCGAGCGCGGTATGAATTTGTAAGAGGGAAACAGGGCTGTATTAATTGCCTATCCTCTAAGCATACATCACGTGCTTGTCCAAGCAA
Source organism: Colletes collaris (assembly GCA_030068185.1). Classification (NCBI taxonomy): domain Eukaryota; kingdom Metazoa; phylum Arthropoda; class Insecta; order Hymenoptera; family Colletidae; genus Colletes; species Colletes collaris. The sequence continues at coordinate 72,622 of JASGYR010000306.1, read as the reverse complement.
ATTTTCATGCAAGCATTGTAGGAAGCCTCAACATTCGCTGTTACATTTCGAAAACTCAAATAACGTGACGGTTAAACCGAAACAACCAGGGGAGGCCCAGAAGGACACCCTGAATATAGACGCAACGGCGTGCCGTACCGTTTCTCTTGAACAGGAAACTAATTTAGCTAAGCATGCCCATACTTCGTGTAGGGTATCTCCGCCGACTTCGGAGTGTCCAAGGTCGGTCCCTGTCTTATTAGCTACCGCTTTGGTCCGTGTGCAAGCAGGCGGGCGGATCTCACGCGATCGTGCGGGCCTTGATTGACCAAGGGTCCAGAAGCGACTTTTATCTCGAGCCCCTTAGCTCACGCTCTAAACCATCCGCGCTATAAGGTCAGCACAACTGTGCATTGGGTAGGCGGCCTCGTTTTAGGCTCGCTTAAACACGGCGTTTCTCTAACACCTCGTCGCGAAGCGGCAAATCTGTCAAGGTTCAAACCAACGCCTACGTTATCCCCAATATTGCCGCTTACACACCGCCTTTGGTGTCTCACACTTCTTTCGCGGAGTTACGCACCTATTTCTTTGCCGACCCTGAACCAGGTTCTCAGAGGAAGATCGACTTGCTAATAGGAGCGAACGTTTATGGTCAAATAATACGCTTAGGCGTCAAGCATCTCTCTGCGGCTGCTATCACAGCGCAGAAAACAGTTTTCGGATGGATCCTTTCCGGTCCAGTTCCGCCTTCGATCATAGGACCCACACCCTTTCGGTGAACCTCTTCACTACCCTGGATTCACTTGATAGCGCCATTCGCCGGTTTTGGAAAGTCGAGGAGGTCCCAAAACAAGTTATCCTTACGCCGGCAGAACAAAGGTGTGAGGATTTTTTCGTTAAAACGACCAAAAGGTCTAAGGATGGCCGATTCGTTGTTAAATTACCATTCAACGTGGACCACCCTGCGACGCAGTTAGGGGACTCTTTCGAGATCGCCGCGGCGTCCTTGAATCGCCTTAACAGACGCCTCATCAAAAACCCACCGTTGTTAAAACAATACACTGAATTTATCAACGATTACAAAGAACTCGGCCACATGTCCGTCTCTGGACTCGGCCCCACGCGCTTTCCTATACATTCCTCATCGGGGCGTCCTACGGCCAGACAGCCTCACAACCAAAATCAGGGTGGTTTTCAATGCTTCTTCCGTGACAGCGAACGGAGTTGCTCTAAACGACCTGCTGCATGCGGCCCTCCTCACAACAAGATCTCAATTCCATCATCCTACGTTGGCGGTTGCATAGGCACGTCTTTAGTGGCCGATGTGGAGAAAATGTTTAGGCAAATCCTTGTCGATACAAACGATCGAAAGTTTCAGTGTATCTTGTGGCGCGGAGATCCTTCCGATCCTGTTCAAGCCTTCTCACTCAACACCGTTACATACGGGCTCACATGTGCACCCTTTTGAGCCATACGTTGCCTTCAAGAGCTGGCAAAGCTCGAAGGCGAGAAGTACCCTCGGGCGGACCCAATTCTCTGGAAAAACACTTTCATGGACGACGTCTTCATGGGCGCGGAAGATGTGGAGTAACTCGACTCATTAAGAGCCGAAGTTTGCGGATTATTAGCGGCTGGTCAATTTTCGCTGCGCAAATGGGCCGGAAATTCCCCTGAGTTACTCTCTCGCATTCCTGTGGGCGAACATTCTCACGCCATCGATCTCTCTCTGTTCTCCCAAACCGATTTGAAAGTGTTAGGGATAAAATGGACACCTCAGGACGATCACTTGGTTCAATTGGTCAACAGTCCGACCATCGGATACCCCATTGACCAAACGGCAATTACTCTCGCTCGTCGCCCAAATCTACGACCCTCTGGGATGGCTCAGCCCACTCATAATACGGGCTAAGATCATGATGCAAGCTTAATGGTTAGAAAAGGGAATGGGACCAGGCAGTCTCTGAAAATACCATGCGAGCATGGACTTCATTCTGCCTCGACTTGCAAAAACTAAAGGAGATCAAAATCCCGCGATGGCTCCATTTTACCTCATCGTGTATCTCGATAGAATTACACGGGTGTTGTGACGATTCGTCATCAGCCTTTGCCGCTGTGGTTTACTCCAGGGTAGTGGAGAAGGACGGTACAGTCACCGTCTCTTTATTAACGGCTAAATCGTGGGTGGCACCGCTTAAAACACTGTCTATTCCAGTGCTGGAAAGTAGGTGTATAAGGAGAGTTCTGAGCCATGGTCCCAGAGGGGGGTGCGGGGGAGGGGGGAATCGAGGGCCAGGGGGGAGTGGGGTGGGGGCCCCGACCCGTTGGGGAGCGCTGTGGTGGGGCCTCGGTAATTAGGTCGGTAATTAGTATCAACGGTTGGTAATTAGGTCGGTAATTGATATCAATGGTTGGTAATTATCAGAAAGAGATAATTGTCAGATGTCGGTAAAAGGGGGAAAGAAATTAGATGTCTTTTTTACTATTTTTTTATAAAAGTGATATATTTAATCTTTATTACAATTCAGTGAGAGTAGAAAATATTTAGAACTTATCAGAAAGAGGTAATTGTCAGATGTCGTTAAAAGGGGCGAAAGAAAATTTTGCTATTTTTTATAAAATTTATATATTTAATCTTTTATTACAATTCAGTGAGAGTATAAATTATGTAATTACAAAATTAGATATATTTTTTATTTAATTATTAATAGCATCGTATAACATATTATCCACTGCAAATGTCAACAGCTCGCAATCCGCAGGAGATTTTTATCATAATATTCACGAAGGATTTTGACGGCCTCTATGTTTATGCGCAATACTGTTCCGTTTTAATATAAGTTACAAATTGTTTATATTTCGCTGACATAGTGCGTATTTTGACACATCCACGAATACGCGTGCTCGACACACAGTTCCAGTTCGAATAAAAATAATACAGTCGATGGTTTCATATATATGCAGGCATCATACAATTTCATTTGCACAAGGTTCATGCCACGCATTGTAACCACCGTAAGCACCAAATCACAAATCGTTAATGACGTTGGAGAAGGAGCTGATTTTACATGTTGTTCGATATCCTCGCGTTTCTGGATCAATGCCGTCCATGTTGAGTGTGGCAACAACAACACATTTCCTCGAGTATCGCCAAGAATAATTTCCACAGCGGACACAGGTCCTACCGCGATTCTAATATCCAGGTATTTGTATGCCGTGGATGTGAGGGCAAACCTCCTCCCCAGTATATAAGGCGTGGAACGTTGTTTCTTGCTATCGCAAGCTATAGAAAAAGTATGGTAAAGAATGAAAGGTAAGTAATAACGCTAAGGAAATGATGATAATAACACTTACTCGCGACTTATGCACACCGTTTCACGAGAAATGTAGTAATTCATGTTTGTAGAATCCATAACGTTTCACGACGACGGCGACGGCGATACTATCAAAACGAGTGTGCAGCACATAAAAAAAATATGTGTATCATGCGAAGCGGGTGGGGCATAGTGCGGGGGGGAGAGGAATTTTTGATGTCACGTGTTCTTCTGCGAAAAGTGCAATGTTTGCAAATACCTTTTATATTACCATGAACACGTGCAAAAATGCAACCTCAGCAGAACGTATAACATTGACGAGCATTATGGGTGCGGGAAAAGAAATTAGATGCCTTTAAAATATGATATATTTATTAAAGCAACAAATGATTATAAAACATTACTTTTATGGATCCATGAATTGTGCGAGTTATTGAGTCCTAGCCATTTTACGTACACACTGTTCCCCTTCTTTACGTAATACTTTTTCAACCAGATACACGTCGGAATTAGCAACTCGTTGCAACTCGCGAAAAGTGTAAGTTATGCAAAAGCGTTTACAGATTACCTTGAACACGTCCAAACTTGCAACTTCTACAAAGCATATAACATTGCAATCGACGACGGGGATTTCTTTAATATATCGGGAGCATCACCGAGAGCATCATCGGGACACAGATTTTGTAATATATCGCAAGCATCACCGAGAGTATAATCGGGCACAGATTTTTGTAATATATCGCAAGCATCATTGTGTACGGCAACGCAAAACGGTAGTATGAGTCATCAAGAGCAGGAGCTGTACGAGCAGGCCGCTCAATTAAGGTCGAAGGATGAATACAATTTATGGGAACATCGGTTTGATGATTATCTCAATTCGTTGGAGGAACGAAGTCGAATAAAGAGACCGCGACTCTCAATCGGTGAAAAACAATCGCTGATTGCTCGTATCGCTAGATTGGAAAGTCTGAAAGATTCGACACGCATTCGATTTGTACATGTGGGTGCTGGACACAGGTGCAAGACTCAGATGGCGTGAAATTGATACGGCTTTCGTTAACCGTATATTGACAGGTGTGGTGATAAATTCTAACCATATAGAGAGCCCCGCAATTTTCTCGAAGATGCTAGGGGACATTGTACTCGATCATGTGTGGAACATTGTGCTGAAACATGACAGAGTAAAAATAAATACTATATTTAACGGTGAATTTGTGGCTGGTAATAAATGTGCAAACAAAAGTGTTAACACAAAATATTGTGAACTGTTTCGCTTGTCTGACCTACGCGAATGGTATGATTTACGCGTCATCGAACCCATTCTAGCATCCTTAGACGAGTTTCAGGAACGCGATAGTGGGTGGGCGCTGTCGCGTATACTTAATTTAACTGTTAATGCAAATAAATTTATGCCGATGAAGGCAGGATGTACCATACAATTACCGCGTGAGATACAACTAAAGAAAGCTGTAATCAGCGTATGCTCGACGGACAATGCATGTTTCGCATGGTCAGTGGTGGCTGCTCTGCATCCAGCCAAAAATCACATTGTATATCGGGCATCGACATATCCTCATTATACAACAGTGTTGAATATCCAGGATATTGAATTTCCAATGACTTTGAACCAAATTAAAAAGTTTGAATATGTTAACAACATCTCCATGAACGTCTATACCATTGAGAATAAGAAGGTGCTACCGATACGAGTCGCCGATAAGAAGATGGAGAGGCATGTCAATTTGTTGTATTTAGAAGGAGCAAACGGCGTGGGACATTTCGCATGGATCAAGAATTTATCTCGTCTCGTGAGCACGCAATTGAGTAAAACATAATGGTCGAAAATACTTTTGTGATAGGTATGTATAAAATAAATTTTTAAACATTTTTTTCTTAGATAAAAATTATGTCTCTTATCACAGATAAATCCATAATTATGTCTCATATTGCAGATGCTTGCACTACTTGAGTTCAAATGAGAAGCTGAAGCTCACACCATGGATTGTGAGAAGATGAATGATTGTGCAATCATATTACCAAATGATGATGGTAGGAAGTGGCTCAGCTTCAGCAACTACAGCAGGAAAGAGCGTGTTCCGTTTATCGTGTATGCCGATCTGGAATGCATCCTGGAGAAAACGGATACTGATCGAGAAGCGCCAAGATTACACATACCAGCATCATCGTGTATTTAGTGTGGGATACTATGTGCGGTGCTCGTACGACGACTCGTTATCTACGTTTCAATATCGTCGCGATCCTGACTGCGTGTCATGGTTTGTGAGACAACCCCAAAGATTTGTCGCATCGTGTAAAGTCCATTTTATCGACCAATGTACTATGGAAAGGACAATGTTAAGTCATAGAGGTGTTTACTGACCCAGAGCGTACAGCATATGCTATACACCGTTTGAAAGGTCTCGCCAAGGCGAATCGACTGATGCCATTTTTAACTTCGATATCAGATGGGATAATGTCGAAAAATGGCCTCAAAGTTCGAGATTTTGCGGTTTTGAACAAAGAAACCGGTAGTAAAGCCCATCCGGCCCGAGGACCTCAGGTAGGCACCTGAGGAAAAACCGAGGGTGTAAGCGATACTCTAGCAGATTGGGACGGCAACTGTGCCCCACCACCTTCATTTCAGTGCCGTGTTGGGCCTGCGTTTTGCCGCATGGGCCCCGTTCCAAATGCCCAGGCGAAATCAGCTAATGGATCATTTGTTTTTCATTAACATAATATATTCATGGTAGACAATTCGCAGGTATAAGTTGTGAATGTGCAGGTTAGTATTCAGACTAATGTGTCACTTACAATAGTCAATGGAGTGACATTTCATTGATTGAACGAAACATAATGATGTGAATACTGAATACTAACCTGCACATTCCCAACTCATACTGCGAATCGTCTATCATGAATATATTATGTTCATGAAAAACAACTGATCCATTGGCGATTTCGCCCTGGGCATTTGGAACGGGGCCCATGCGACAAACGCAGGCCCAACACGGCACTGAAATGAAGGTGGTGGGGCACATTTGCCGTCCCAATCTGCTAGAGTATCGCTTACACCCATCGGTTTTTCCTCAGGTGCCTACCCGAGGTCCCTCGGGCCGGATGGGCTTTCACTACCGGTTTCTTTTGTTCAAAACCGCAAAATCTCGGACTTTGAGGCCATTTTTCGACATTATCCCATCTGATATCGAAGTTAAAAATGGTATCAGTCGATTCGCCTTGGCGAGACCTTTCCAACGGTGTATAGCATATGCTGTACGCTCTTGGGTCAGTAAACCCCTCTATGACTTAACATTGTCCTTTATCAACTGAACAATTGCAAAATTTTAATACTGCAGCACACTGTCACATATGTGAAAGACCGTTTGCACAAGATGACAAACGGGTACGCGATCATTGTCATTTGACCGGTCGGTACAGAGGCCCCGCACATTCAAATCACAATCTAAATTATAAAGACGCATTTGTCATCCCGTGGGTTTTCACGATTTATCCGGTTATGATTGACATTTTATTATCAAGGAGATAGCCACAGCATTTGAGGGCGACGTCAACGGTATTGACGATAACAAAGAGAAGTACATTTCATTTACAAAATACATTGAATGCACGGATGAAGAATGGAACTCGCGCAAGCGCATAAAATTGCAATTCATCGATTCTTTAAATTTTTAAATACAAGTCTCGAGAAATTGGCATCTTTTCTTAGTAAAGATAAACTTCAAATTACACGGTCTGAGTTTCAAAATTATCTACGGAAGATTTTGATTTATTGACACGGAAAGGGTGTTCCGTACGAGTACATTGACTGTGTCGAAAAGTTGGAGCAATCATGTTTGCCATCGCGCAATTCATTTTACAGTTCCTTGACTGGCGATACAGTATCCGAAAATGACTACGAACACGCCGTCAACGTGTGGACGCGGTTCTCCATTCAAACGCTCGGCGAGTATAGCGATTTGTATCTAAAGACTGATGTCTTGCTGTTGGCAGATATTTTTGAAAATTTTCGCAATAGTTGTATCACAAGTTACGGACTCGATCCTGCGCACTATTATACTCTGCCAGGTTTTACGTGGGATGCCATGCTGAAGCATACACGTATCAATTTCGAACTTCTTACCGATATCGACATGGTCCTATTCATCGAACGTGGTATACGCGGTGGTTTAAGTCGATGTTCCAACAGACGCGCACGAGCCAACAACAAGTACATGCAGTCGTACGATGCATCGCAACCGTCGTCATATTTAATGTATTTCGATGTAAATAATTTGTACGGCTGGGCAATGTGTCAACCATTGCCATACGCCAATTTTCAGTGGGTCAACAACAAAGATATAGATGTAATGGCCATAGCGTTAGACTCAACGATGGGGTATATTTTGGAAGTCGATCTGGAGTATCCACAACATCTGCATGATGCACACACAGATTTACCGTTCTGCCCAACGCGCGATAAACCGCCCGGCAAGCGCCAGGAAAAGCTTCTCGCGACTCTATACGATAAGAATCGTTACGTAATACATTACCGCAATCTGCAGCAATGTATTCGTCACGGCCTTCGCGTAACTGAAGTTCACCGCGTATTACAGTTTTCACAATCGCCATGGCTTCGCGATTACATCGAACTAAATACAAAGTTTAGAACTCTTGCCACAAATGATTTTGAGAAAAATCATTTTCAAAAGTGTATCTGTGAAAAACGTAAAAGTAAAACAAGTGAGAAGTGAAAATGGTTGCAGATAGATGGGACCTCGGTATGTAAGCAGATAGAATTTATTTTTTATCAAAATAGTCCAACATAATATTCTAATATGAACATTCTCATCCCACAGCCGGAATCATCACCTATGATGATCGACACATCAGCAATACATATGCGGAGGCGGTGCTGCCTACAGATGTATACCACCTCATCAGACAACGCACCTGTTTGCGAGGAGGCATGTGTTGGAAAGACACCGATGAGGGAGTTCGAATATGCGAAGGGTGTTTTCATACACTTCCGCCACGGGAAGCTGCGGAATACATAAGAGAGCCCGTGCATCTGCTAGTGGCGGGCTATGCACGGGCCCATGCCCTAGCCACCTGTAGGCTATGCCACAGCCGCATGTATTCGAGGGGTAATTTTGAGAATTGTGTAACGTGCGTTACAGCAGTATTACATACCCCGCCCATGGCAATACCAGCGTGTCCAGTCATTGTATGTGATTATTAATATATTTTTCCATTATAAACATGTATGCAATAAAAACTATTTATATACATTGTACTATGATCAATTTCACCCCCACCGCATTTCACCCATCCCTCATCACACATCTCATTTCATTAACTTATATAAAAAGTTAAAATACATGGTTAAAATGGCATGAGACACTTTCAAAAGTGGTACCCCTACTTTGTTAACTGATATGGAGTAGTCGAATAATCGGTTTAAAGAAGAAGGAGAAGTGATACGGCTTAGGCAATGATACATGCAAGGAAGAATGGAGATGGTCAGCAAAAGATTTCGAAGAACAAAGACATCCTATTTTGCAAGCTATGCATCTTTCGAGATATACGTTTACATGCATGAGCCTGGAGATGCAGCGAGATCAGTTCTCAGTCGACATTCGACGGATAATTACGCGCAATGGTTAATACACGAATTGTACCGGCATTTGAAGGATTGCCCCGGCGAGGCGATGAGGAGGTATGTACATACCAATGTTTATGTCATTTATTACATGCGAATATTATATCAGTTTTTGTGGGTTCTAGAACGATCCGTCTCCACCGCCCCTCCCCCCCATCGCCGCCGGAGACGCCGCCGCCGGAGACGCCGTCGCCACCGGAGAGCCCATCGCCGCCGGCGAACTTGGTCGAGCGGGTGGAGAGAATACATTTTTTTTTTCCACATTTCCGGTGGCCGCGGATGCTACAGCCATTCGACAGCGGCGATAGGCCACTAAGGCTACCCCGTAGCGTCCCGCGGCTTGCGTCGCCGCCACCTTCGCCGCCGCCTCCACCAGAGGATTCATTTTTATTTTTTATCTTTTATTTTTATTTTTATTTTTTTATTTATTTATTTTTGTATTTTTAATCAATCTTTAACACATAACAAAATATATATATATTCATTTCAAACATATATTATTTCTCCAATTTTATTTATTTACCTGTCTTCCACATTCTCTCCTCGTATAAATCTAAGGCTGGACCGTGTACGAAGGAGGGAAAGAAATTAGATCTCTTTTAATGATGTAAATTGTTTTAAAAATACATTTATTTCTGATTTTTAACCACCAATTATATAATTTGAATACATTTTGTAATGCGCAAATCTTTCTTTTTTGGAAAAAACAATCCTTTTCATGGATGCTACATCGAAATGTATTATCGCTATCAAGTTCTTCTAAACGCCCGATATCTTCATATACAGCATCCATGGTCTCGATTGGCACATGTTCCTCCACCAAATCTACCAACCAGTCTCGTTTTTGGGATCCTTTCACATATACGAGAGTACTTGATCGTCACCCACAACTGCCGCTGTAATCAATTGTTTTGCTTCGTGGTGTCGAACGAAACCATCCTCATTCCATGACAATCCATGGACGTTCTTCGTCACCCAAGCAGCCTGGGATTTATCGGCTACAGACAACGCACTCCAAGTAAATGGTCTTTGGAATATATAGTGTGCGATAATGCTTCCTTTTCTCAGCACTGCAACTTCCTTTACGACAAACTTGTCGTTGTGGAAGAATCCTTGTATGTCAACAAACGTTGGTACCATCGCAACAATATCTTTGAAACTATACCGCAATATGATGTGCCCAGCTCTTAAATACTACAGATACTGCTGATGCTGCAATTTATGTGATTCTGTGCACAACGTTGGACAGTGGACAGTATTCGACGACACGATCATGCAAAATAAAACAATACGCGATAGTATTTGTTGGCACGTTTTCTTTACAATCAAATTCTATTCGCACATCTACGGTTGCGCTCTTGATTGATTCGTTCTGTCGCGAGCAATCAATTACTACGACCGGTCCATGCAACGAAAAGTTGTCTCTGCTGCAATGCGTTTCGTAACAGTCGTATCCGTAATAAGCTTTACGAAAACGTGCATACATATTAAAAAGAATAGCATATCTGTTTTTATCAAAATCGAGATTCAAGTCATCGTATGGATAAAAGTCAGAGTTTAGATAAAGTTTCACGTTGGTCAAGTTACATGCATCGAAGTTGCTCGCATCTTAAGACATGATGTTCTGTCGACCAGTCTGCAGCGCAAAAATTACGTATCGCGGTTTCTCCAGCTGAGTTGCAGTTTTAACGGCCCACGAATGTTTAGTTGTACTTTGCAATAATGGGTACTCGTACAGGTCCCACGAACGAAAACTCATGCTTAGGTATTGCCCGCTTTCCAAAATCCGCAACATCGATAGTTCGTTCGTATTGTTCGGTATAATGCGAGGCATTCGCCACTGTATCTTTAGTAATTCGATCTCCGGCTCCAGCGCGGAATTTGCAACGACGCTGTTGTTATCGCTGCGAGCGCGTATAAGAATGAGCTCATGACGAGCATTGATTACTATACGCTTGTAATCTTCGCAAAAACCCAACAACATGTTTAGCGGTACGCAAAATTTAAAGTAACCTGTCGGTATGTTTGACTGTGTGACCCATCCTGCATTCCGTAAAATTAGCGATTTATCAAATGTTGATGACACGAAGGTTTTGATGGTACTTGTTATTCTAACTGTTTAAAGATTGCATAATGCCGAGCGATTAGCCTCGGCCGCAATTACCGTTAATCCTGTTAACGTACAATAACCAAGAGATTATCTCTAATTGGATTTGTATGGCGAACGGTGATTGAAAAACGCGTTTATTATGAGTTTTTCTGGCATCGGTAACGGCTCATTACCAATCGTTCGAGTGTGCTAACGGTGTTAGTGACGTCAGTACCGTGAGAGAGTAGTGCGCCAATAATGTGACAAGGAGAGACGGCCGAAATTCAGACAGCGCCACGGAACGACCAGTAAGAGTACCACGGCGACGTCTTCGGCTGTCAATCCGTATCATTCTTACGGCGACTTCTGACCGAGACGCATCGGCTCTGATCATATTTCGATCAGAAGTTAATCGCGATCGAAGAGGAAAAATCCTCTTGCGAGAAAGCCATAAAGACTGCTGTATAAAAGGGTGTAGCGAGCCTTGCTCGAAAAGGTCGGAAAGTCATTCCCACCTTGCTTGGATAACACGATTCGCATCTCGATTCGTGCAAGTTCACCTGCTTCTCGTTCGAGTAAATCTCGATCGAGTTTAATTAATTTAAATTCACTGCACATTTTGGAGGGCTCGAGAATACACCAATAGGGTGTTCGACCCCTCCTGTGCGGAATTTAAAGGTCGATTCCAACGTATACACGTTGAATCATACAGAAGTCGGCGATACCGCCCATACTTCTGTGCGATTGCCCTTCGGCTTAGGAGACACCAAAAGGAGGCACCTACGTGGTGTACCTCCTGGTGGGCTCACTGGAGTCAAGTCCACGTCCATTTTGGACGTGTGATTTTTCGGTCTTCGCCTCCTTACTTCTACAGATCCCGCCGGTGTAACGTTTAGAGGAGCACCAGTGCGGAGAAGTAACGGAGTCGTGGGTCAGGCCCCCGCGTAGTTCAAAATACTGCAACGTATCACGTCGAGTAGTGTATTCGTGCAGTGAACAACGTGTTGTCGGGCTTCGCAGTGTAACTCTCGGCCAAACAAGTCATCTGTTGGAACGTGTTAAGAGAAGCCGCAGATTGACGGTCGTGCAGTGCACTGCAGTGCGACTCGACGCACAGACTCAGTGTGCATATTCACGGGAACAGTGCATTAGGAGCCTTACAACCTCCTCTTGCATCCCCGTCCACTGGGCAATCGACCACTGAATCGGCGAGGAAAAGAAGTTTAATTCTTTTCCAGCCAAAATACAGATCCACTTATATTTCGTAATTTACGAAAGTTTACATTTCTCCGCTCCGATACGTTCGAATTACGAACCAAGGAGCGCGAGCAAACGAGCGCGACGAAGATACGTATAACGTGTACGTGTGTCTAACACATAGTCGTGTTTTTCTGATTACAGGAATCTTGGCCTACCTCAAGCGAGCGAGTTCGGCGACCGAGCTAGGCAGAAACGAGGCCAAATTAATATTCATTGTTGAGTCTCGTTAATTCTGTTTTTTAATTGTTCATTGGTATTTTCTTTTGTTTTCGCTTTATTTTTGGAATAAACGGTCGGTCTTAAAGGCCGACGAAAAGAAAGCCATTTTTGTCCGACTCACTTCCCCTATAATACTCCCACACCTCTATCCGGACTCACACGTTAAAAGTATATATTCATTACTTTTTAACACTAACGTTTCTGTTACGATCGATCTCCACACCATTGAGTTCATATCGAATTTCATCAAACATAAACGCAACACAATTATTTCCGAGATATGCTTCCAACTCCTTGTTTGGCTTCTTTACTGTGAATCTTCCTTCAACGTATAGAAAGCTCTCGCTTGGCAACGTGCATAAATCCTGCTGTTGTATAGGTATTTGTATCTCATCGCTGTGACCAAACGTTGTGTTGGCGTATGGGTTATACGTATGAGTCTCCATCTTGACGATGCTGTCGTCAAAGATCGGTTTGCCTCCAATGTTTAAGATATTAGCCATTTCGTACAACAAAACCCAACGATTTCAGAAATTCAATATTCGATGCGGTGAGTTTGGCGGGTGATCGAATTGCCTTCTCGCCTGATAGTTTTAGACAGTCAATATTCGATACAGTGAGGTGTGCCGACGATTGAATTGTCTTCTCTTTGTTTTCACGTGTTGTCTGTTTCACCTGCTCCGCTTCGTTCAGCACAAGCATCTCCTACTACAGCCGTTGTCTCCGTACATGCAGTCGAACGGTGACCTGTTCCCCTCGAAAATCGAGCAATTGACCGTCTTGATCCGAAACGCGAATCGTTAAATCCGAAATGCTTCGCGCAGTGATTGGGAGGTAAATGATCTGTGCTGGTCTTTCCGATATCTTACATCCAGGTGGAACGGTGGGCGAAAACTCATGTATCGTGTGCACGCACTGGTTATTGCTGTAAGCACCAGCCGTGACGTTGCATTCAATGCGAATAATATTTACGTTCATTATATTGATTGGTGCATCAGATTCGTGCCATTTCCGCGGTTGTAGCACCCGATTCGTCGAAAACCCCAGCAACGAGCCGATAGTATTGGGTTTGGTAAAATTTATGCTGTAATCACACTTGATTTCGCTCTTCATCGTATTGTTGTTGGCTCTAAGCATCATGGGGGTCCTTCATTACCCTGTGAAAGCGATCGTTGCAAATACATGCGAATGTCGTCCAGCTCATAAGATCCCTCGGGAATTATGATTTCCTTATCATCGTTATCGTAGTAAAATTTATTATTCGACAAATTTATATTCGGTATAGTGTAATAAGTCTCAAAGTCCATAAGACCGAGCTCGTAATCACCATTGCTCAAATCGATGGCTGGAAAATAGCTTACTGCGAGAATGCTATTTTGACCGGTGAGCGTTAACGTCAGCGACATGTTCAAACGGATACTGGAGTTAAGGTGAGCAATGACTGTCCTTAAATTGATTGTCAACCGACTGCAGAAACTGTAAACATAGCTGTCCACAATTGCTTTGATTATAGCGCTGATAAGACATGTGATTATACTCGATTACGCTATTCTTCAAATATTGTATCAGTTCCTCGGCGGCTGAAGATTGCCAAAACTATCAAAATATATGGAACATGTTCCCCGTTTTGCGTACGCCACCCAATGAGTACCTGGTCCTTCAACAGTATCCAAATTTACGATTCCGCTCTCGTTCCTGCGTACCCCATCTGTTGGTAAAGTATTGCGCATAAAAATACCTCTGAAATATGGAATACGCATGCGCTTTGCGAGTTGCTGTAGTTGTATGTTGGTGGTTACGCCTTCAGGCATTTTAATTTTGACGTTTTCTTTTTTTTCTCTTAGAGACTCACCGCCAGCGTTTTTACTTCGCGAGATAAAGTCCATGACCTTTCATGGCGAGATTGTGACGTTTCATTTCTTCCAGCTGACGCTGCATTGCCTTCTTATCGTTCACAGCTTTCGCGACTCCTGCCGCCCCTACGACCAATGAGCCGAGAACCCCCAATAATGTTAAAATCTGTAGGATACACCTACGTTTTGCCATTGGAAGTATTCGTTTCTTCGAACCACTCTTCTTTTCTTTTTCAAACCCATACCGAATTTTGTCTTAGCCTTCATAGCCGCCCAAACGGTTGTAGCGGCAGCCTTTTCCCCGAGACTGGAATCTCTCGCGGTAATGCGTTCTCGCGCTTTCGCTGCTAGGATGTCGGCCGCGTGTCGTTTTCCGAGATCGTTATTTTGCGAATACGCTATATCATGCTCGCGGCACGCGGCGTCCAGCGGATTGATACCTTGATCGCCTCGCGCCAAGCGTTTCTCTAAATGTGTCCCAGGACCACAATACTGATAACCTGGAATATGTAATTCAATCGGAAGTGTGTTTATAACGCGATTTAATAGACCTTTTCCAATTTTTGTTGACATTCGCCACAGTTGTTTATCAATGGTGGTGAACTGTCAATGTGCATTCTGCTGACTCGACAGGCTATATTTGAACACTGATCGTTCCAGCTCTATGCATCGCTATAAATAGACCAGCTCTCTCGAATGGATCTTTCATTCGTATAGCACCCCGATAAAATATGCAGTTCGTACGCCAATCACCTATGATCAAAGTGACTAATGTAGACAAAAAGACACAGTCTGAGAAAGAGGTGCGCAAACATGGAAATATGCTGCCGACCTCTATACGCGGTATAATCTGCGGTCCATCGAATTGTGGTAAAACGAACGTGTTGATTAGTTTGTTAGAAAGTCCGTACGGCGTTCGTTTCGAAAACATATACGTGTACTCGAAATCGTTACAACAACCGAAATATCAATATTTAGAAAATATATTCTCATCGATAGACGAAATTGGTTATTTTACATTTTCGAATAACAGCGACGTCGTTCCGTCGAGCGAGGCACTTCCGAATTCCATTTTTATCTTTGATGACGTGGCATGCGATAAGCAAAACACGGTAAGAGAATACTTTGCAATGGGTAGGCACTCGGACGTTGACTGTTTCTATCTTTGTCAGACATACGCGAAGATACCGAAGCATCTGATACGCGACAACGCGAACCTGCTGATCATGTTCAAACAAGATGGTACTAATCTGAAACATGTGTACAACGATCATGTAAACACCGACATGTCATTTGAGAATTTCTGCACATTGTGTACCGCCTGCTGGCAAGAAAAATATGGATTTGTAGTGATTGACAAAGACAGTGCATTATGGAATGGTAACTATAGAAAAGGATTTAATGACTTTGCAATATCGTAACATGTCCAGTTACTTCCTATACGTTGACAAAGCAGTGTTCCAACATGAGCAGCAGCAATATTGAAGATCGTGAAAGGATAGCGAAACAGATTGCAAAAACGAGCGATGTGATTCGTAGAAAGTATCGTGAATTGAAAACTGGTAAAATGAAGGAAGAGATTGCACTGGAAAAACACTTTAAGCCTGTTACTGAGCCGCTGAAGGCAATTGCCAACAACACGTTAAAAAATTATGATGTATACAATAATACAGATATCGGAAGCGGGCCATTGTTCACGTCAAATATCAAGGAATCGGATAAAACACAATCACATTTATGGCTAAATCTTCCAAAACCATCACAAATAAAAAAAACCTAGATTAAGCAGTTTACTCGACGTGAATCCGATGACCTCTACACCGTGCTCTACATCGATTAGGACAGTACCAACAATAAAGAGCTCAGCAAGATTAAGCAGTTTACCCGATATGAACTGATGACCTCTATACCGATTAAGCCAGTACCAGCAACAAGAAGCTTAGCAAACGAAGATGTTTTTGATAGTCCAAAAAGCTTAGCAAACGAAGATGTTTTGAAAGTCCAAAAGCAGTTTCTCGACGTCTGTTCGAAGTCAACTGCAAACGTCGGAAGGTGAAGAAACGTTGCGGAATCACCTAGGTCCACTGAGTCAAAAAATACATCGCGCCTGTATTACGCGGTGATGTGAAGGATGGTATGGATCATGTGTACGGTGTTTATCTCGACAGTGATGGGCCGATGCTTGGTAATAAACGTGTTGACGTGGACAATGCCGATAACATAATTATCGATGGCATACGATATTCTGGTACGCCCGGCCTTTATGAATTGATATTTAAGAAAATTCCAGACGACAACATTTATACTGAGGCTGATGAACGCAAATATAGGGACATACTGCTGACCACGAGTGCGCATAAGTACAAACATGATTCGTATGGTAAAACATTAGGCAATAAAGGATACAAGTATAACTATGTAATCAAGCCATTATTGAAAGATAAAAAAGTTGGAAAGGGCATATCAAGCTCCATGAGATTAACTAGCAACAAGATTGATTATGTTCATTGGAACGATCCCAACGAACTCGTAGATCGGCTTCGACTGCTCGAGGCTTCGCGTCAAGCCGGTCACAATGCACATAACAATGAGATGTTATCGATTATCGAGAAGCTTCGCGAGGCAGAACTCATTATAAATTAGCCTGCACTTTGACGATGAAGTCAATCGATATCAAAATGCCAATCAACAAGTTTGGGTCATCGTTTGGAACAGTGGAATCATACTATCGCTGGAATGGAGTAGTCAGAAATTATGTACGTGACAATGCTCTTTGTATTGCTGGTGCCAATTACGATGCAAAGTCGCGCAAGATTCGACGGGTAGCACCACCTGTAGAGGATGGCGATGCTATCAACAAGCTGTACTTGCAAGAAAACATGACAATTATAATAAATCGACAAGATGAATTCGACAAGAAGATGATCATATTTCAAGATTACGTTCAGAGCTTGAAAGACCAGCTGAATCAATTGGAGAGGGGTATTATCGAATTCCGAAATCAAATACATCAATAGCTGGACGTTGGGACGTTGGGACGTTGGAACGTGGGGGACGTTGGGGACGTTGGGACGTTGGAACGTGGGGGACGTTGGGGGCGTTGGGACGTTGGGACGTTGGGGACGTTGGGACGTTGGGACGTTGGGGACGTTGGGGACGTTGGGACGTTGGAACGTGGGGGACGTTGGGGGCGTTGGGACGTTGGGACGTTGGAACGTTGGGGACGTTGGGACGTTGGGGACGTTGGGAACGTTGGGGACGTTGGGGGCGTTGGGACGTTGGGACGTTGGGGCGTTTGAAGGTCGATTTGATGTTTAATAAGACGTGTATGTCAAGTCTTGGCATCAGTGGCGAGTCATACATGGCTGAGAAAAAGAAAACCCCCAGTATTGAGATACGGCGTCTTGTGGAAGAATTGCATGCTCCGGCGAGAAGACATTTTCCCCGAAGACGCGTCATAGTATATGGATACGACGATCTATGGCAAGCGGACGTGGTCGAGATGCGTCCTTACACGCGGTATAACAGAGGCTTTCATTACATACTCACTGTTATCGATGTGCTGAGTAAGCATGCGTGGGCTATACCCCTCAAAACCAAGAATGGAACTGAGGTTTCTACTGCGATCGGGAAGATAATCGGAGACGGCGGAAGGTATCCGAAAAATTTGCAGACCGACAAAGGAAAGGAATTTTACAACGCAAATGTGCAAAAACTTTTGTCAAAATACAACATAAATCATTATTCAACGTATTCAGTGATGAAAGCATCAGTCGTTGAGCGATTTAATCGTACGCTCAAAAACAACATGTGGAAAATGTTTACCCTTAATGGAAATTACAAATGGATCGACTCGATTCAACATCTCGTATCAAAGTACAACGCGCGAAAGCATCGAACTATTGGTATGCGACCAATTGACGTTACACCAACAAACGCCGCTAAGCTCTTAACAACGGTGTATAGTCATGTAAAGATTGCCGCTCCGCACGATTCAAAGTGGGAGATGCGGTACGCGTGAGCAAATTTAAGACAATTTTGAAAAAGGTTACACACCGAATTGGAGCACTGAAATATTTACAATCGCCGAGGTACAGAAAACTAATCCTGCAAACGTATCTGCTGAAAGATGCTTATGAAAAACCAATTGCCGGAGGATTCTACGAACACGAGTTGCAACGAGGTGCTAATTCCGGCGTGTATCTGGTTGAAAAAGTATTACGTAAGAAGGGGAACAGTGTGTACGTAAAATGGCTAGGACTCAATAACTCGCACAATTCATGGATCCATAAAAGTAATGTTTTATAATCATTTGTTGCTTTAATAAATATATCATATTTTAAAGGCATCTAATTTCTTTTCCCGCACCCATAATGCTCGTCAATGTTATACGTTCTGCTGAGGTTGCATTTTTGCACGTGTTCATGGTAATATAAAAGGTATTTGCAAACATTGCACTTTTCGCAGAAGAACACGTGACATAAAAAATTCCTCTCCCCCCCCCCGCACTATGCCCCACCCACTTCGCAGGATACACATGATTTCGGTCGATTCGTACCGCGAATGTGATGTCATAGAATTTGCATGTTTGACGTGTTCAAGGTAATCTAAAAAACGCTTTTGCAAAAGTTGCACTTTTCGCAGAAGAACATGTGACATAAAAATTCCTCTCCCCGCACCTCGCTGCCCTTGATGCATCGTTACATTTTTTTTATGTGCTACACACTCGTTTTGATAGTATCGTCGTCGCCGTCGTCGTGAAACGTTATGGATTCTACAAACATGAATTACTACATTTCTCGCGAAACGGTGTGCATAAGTCGCGAGTAAGTGTTATTATCATCATTTCCTTAGCGTTATTACTTACCTTTCATTCTTTACATACTTTTTCTATATGTTGCGATAGCAATAAACAACGTTCGACGCCTTATATACTGGGAGGAGGTTTGCCCTCACATCCACGGCATACAAGTACCTGGATATTAGAATCGCGGTAGGACCTGTGTCCGCTGTGGAAATTATTCTTGGCGATACTCGAGGAAATGTGTTGTTGTTGCCACACTCAACATGGACGACATTGATCCAGAAACGCGAGGATATCGAACAACATGTAAAATCAGCTCCTTCTCCAACGTCATTAACGATTTGTGATTTGGTGCTTACGGTGGTTGCAATGTGTTAGAATTTGGAGGGCTCAAATATTAATTTGAGAACCTCGTCTAACGGGTGTCCGGATTACGAAGGAGTAGGACGTAGGAAAAGTAAATCGTTTGTTTCCTAATTGTATTTTCGCGTCTTCGATTTTCGACGACGCCGTTTATTTGGAAAAGAAACAATAAAACAAAACAAACGAAACGTATAAAACTTGTAATAATTCACGGCAAAATAAAATAATTCAGAACAAAAATCAGAAATGAACAGAACTTGTTGGCCGTTTGCCGATATTAACAATTTGAAAAATAATCGTCTCTCGCTCGACGAGTCGTCGGCTGGCGTCAGTCTTCTCTGTAACAAAAAGGACGGAACTTGGTGTAAATACACGGTAACGTTAGTCACGTTTTCCGTCCTCGTTCTGAAGTTCTCGCGCTCCTAGCTGTGCTTGTCGCACTCAGGAGCGGGGATTCTCTGCCGCTGCGTTACGCGGCGAAACAGGTGGACTGTATTTATTTATGTGTGCGTTTCCTTTAAACCGGGAAACAGCTGATTGCAGTTCTAAGGAAGACGAGATTATACCTCGATTCTTCCTATACTGCGTTATCTCGACCGTCGTAGGAAAGGGCAACAGATGGAGGTTGTAAGGCTCCAAATGTTGTCGAATCCTCGGTTTCTTACCGTCCTCGTAATCCGTCCGTGTACGGTGTGGGACTGTACCTTGTCTGCGTTCACAACGACTTACGGCTAGCGTACGTTTCCACTGTTGCTCTTGAGCGGTATTCCACGCACACGTTGGCGTATTTTCGAAATACCGCTTCAGCAGGTCGCCTGATGCTGGACACGTGATTTAAATTCCTAGCACCGACTGGAGGGCGGCAAGTCCACCCACGGAATACACCACGTGGTCCGTCTAGGTGGGGTTTTAACCGTTCGACAGTCAAGGGAGGTTCGTAGGTCAAACTCGAAACTTTGGATACGACCGATCGGTCCAACGATACGTATCCTTTTTCCTCAGTCTTAGGTGGTTTTACCACTGCTGCACTAGAAACGTTCGGAAATAACCCACGAGATTCCTCGTTCGAAACGGAAGTGTCGTTGGTACCGGATGGTATCCCAATCCGTTTAGGTACTGCACTTCTTTGCGTTTCCGACTCTTTTTCACTCCAGTTAAAACGTGTAGCGGAAGTATTTGCGTTACCGGATCGGACTCCAATCCGTTCTCGCACCGCACCTTCTTCACCACGTTCTTAACTGGCTCGAAGAACGACAAGCTCTACACAATTCGTTCTATATGATATGTACGGAGGAGCGGAATCGTATACCCATCTGCTCTCTGCCGTTTCCAAATCAAGAGTGATTCGCTTAACAAGGAGAGTCAAATTCGGAGAGCGATTTCCGACTGGCGGCGCTGTAGCCGAATTTGAGTTTGTCCTTGTCTATCTTTCGATTGTCTTTCCTTTTCTATCTTACGCGTTTCGAAACGTTAGCTTGAAATTCTGCGTAGTTTGGTCGATCGCGTGATGTTTCGAAGAAATCCGTATGTGACCGTTTTTGTATCCGGTCTTGTTTACGCGTAGCGGACATGAGCGCCGAACATTCTCGAGTATGTTACATACGCAGAAAAACAATACCGGGTGACGAATAATATTCTACTATTCTTGCACGTCGAATTAACGCGATATTTAAACACTGTTTAAATATCGCGTGAGTCCGAGAAGGAAAAACTCGGCCGCGATTCCCGTATCTATAATAAATTCGCGTAATTTTAGAAGGTTCTGCTGACGAAGAATTTTTTCATCGTCAGTTCAGTATACCGAGGCAGTTTACGTGTTTTTGCTAGCCAGCTTCACTGGAATTCTGGATTCGGAGAATAAATTCCAGAAATCGTGTTGTTAGCGCCGAGAGAGAGAAGAATCGATTTATCGAATCGAGATAGACGGCCGAAACGCGGCAGCGCCGCATCGTGGCAATGCAGCGCGTAGCCGCCCGGGCCCAGCAGCGCGATTCGTCGCTACGCGGTTCTGCGCTTGCGCGACGGAGCCCAGCCGGGCCGTCGCTGCTTGCAGATCGTCACGGTTCAGTACTGAGCCGTCGACGATCGGGAGCAGATCTGTTAGCGATCTCGCTCCATTTTCTCGCACGAGCTCCGAAGAGTCGAAGCCTTCAGCTCACTCTTTGTTAGTACGCGGACAGCAAGTAGATTCATTCAAGGAAAATCTCGTCCAAGCGACTTGAGATTTTTCGCGTGACGCGATCGTAGACGCAGGATTGTGATTGAACGTTGCAATTCGTTGCCGCGACTGCGACGTTGGGGAATCGGTGTTCAGCACCTTGAGACCTTTCCAAGTGAATACGGTTAGAGCCACTGTAACGGAAATATCGATATACTGATATTTCCTGGTGGTGGTTCACCGTTCGAAGGGAACGAAGAACCCACTCGGACCACCCGTCTGGTGTACCACATAGAGTGCACCGACCGGTGGAGTGGTAGTTTCGACGACCCGTTCAAGCCGTACGGCGTAGGAGCAACCGGAAGGTAGATACCCAGGTATTGGTATCCCTTCGCGGTGTTCACCGTGCACCGGGCTTTAGAGAACCCGCTCCAGTGATTCGGTCGTGAGGTGACAAGGTAGAGCACAAGCGACCACTGTGAGCAAAGGGGTTCGAAGCACCGTCCTTCCACCGCTACACCCACTACCAGTTGTGAGTTAACCACACTGGGCTGTGACCGTAGGGTGGTTAGTGATTGCAAAGGACGTCGTCCTAATTCGGCGAGCCGCAGGCCGGTTCCTCGTGAAGGGAACCGCCGACGAGGAACCACGGCGGGCTGCCGGGCGTTTCCTTCAGGATAAGGAAACGCTGACGAGGCAGCTGCGTGGGTAGGCCGCAGGCCGTTCCTGAGGAACCGCCGACGAGGTACCCGTACCAGGACGAAGCGTCCTCTTGCGTGGGTGGCGTCTGAACGTCACCCGCACGGTGAGCGTGCTCGCGGGATATAGCCATTTGGAGCCTTACAACCTCCATTTGGTTTCCCGTCCGTGGCATTGCTGAGCGAACCCGGTAGGACGAAGGACAATCTCGTCTACCCGGTGACGTGCGTCGGTGAAATCGTAGCGAGCGAATTTCACTGACCAAAACAAAATAATACAGTCCACTTGTTTCTGTGCCAAATCGGCAGTTAACTCTCCTTCGAGCACACCATACGGTCGCTCGGAGCGAGAGATAAACAGCTGACGAGCGCGTTAACATAATAGCTGTCCGCAGATAATTATACTTCTTGTATAATTTTTGTTACAGAAGACCTTAGAAGAAAAGGAAAAGAGGAGACGCGGCCGAAGGGTTGAGCCGTCGTCCCTATAAATTTTCTATTATTCTTTAAGTTTCTTTTTGTAATTCGTAATTTTTGATTTATATTTGTAATAAAAAGTTAATTGAAAACTTGTACCAATTCTCTCTACCCTATCTTCTTCCTCGTCCGGAACCACCAAGTTAGAGCCCCTGAGTGCTCTAACAAACACAATGCGTGGCATGAACCTTGTGCAAATGAAATTGTATGATGCCTGCATGTATATGAAACCATCGACTGTATTATTTTTATTCGAACTGGAACTGTGTGTCGAGCACGCGTATTCGTGGCTGTGTCAAAATACGCACTATGTCAGCGAGAAATATAAACAATTTGTAACTATATTAAAACGGAACAGTATTGCGCATAAACATGAGGCCGTCAAAATCCTTCGTGAATATTATGATAAAAATTCTCCTGCGGATTGCGAGCTGTTGACATTTGCAGTGGATAATATGTTATACGATGCTATTAATAATTAAATAAAAAATATATCTAATTTTGTAATTTCATAATTTATACTCTCACTGAATTGTAATAAAAGATTAAATATATCACTTTTATAAAAAAAGTAAAAAGACATCTAATTTCTTTCCTTTTACAGACATATGACAATTACCTATTTCTGATAATTACCAAATAATTTATTCTCTCACTTAATTGTAATAATAGATTAAATATATCACTTTTATAAAAAAATAGTAAAAAGACATCTAATTTCTTTCCCCCCTTTTACCGACATTATAAATTTTATAAAAAATAGCAAAAATTTCTTTCCCCCCTGTTTCGGTTTGGTAAAGAAGGTTAAAGGGAGAGGCTGGGATTTCTTCCAACAAAAGGAAGTTGACGCTCCGAGGAGAAATCGGAAAATTGGCGGAAATCGAAAGAGAACAGATCACGTCAATTATCTTGTATTTCTATACAATAGTCACAAGGAATTACTGCGTAATAAACAGATAACTTAAACACAATACACTGGTTTTAATTAAACTCGGTTTAAGGCGTTGAGAATCACTGGTTGGTTATAAGCACGTGTTGTCGGTTTGGTTGCGACACGGTAAGTAAATTCAAAAAAGCGTGCGCACCTCGTTAGCGGTCTCGAGGTGGCTAAATCGGCGCGAGGTAGCGCGATGGTCGCGGCCCATTGGCGCGATGCTTAACCGCTACACCCCCTTTTACCGACATCTGACAATTACCTCTTTCTGATAATTACCAAATAATTTATACTCTCACTGAATTGTAATAAAAGATTAAATATATCACTTTTATAAAAAAAAAGTAAAAGACATCTAATTTCTTTCCCCTTTTACCGACATCTGACAATTATCTCTTTCTGATAATTACCAACCATTGATATCAATTACCGACCTAATTACCAACCGTTGATACTAATTACCGACCTAATTACCGACCCCCCACCACAGCGCTCCCCCAACGGTCGGGGCCCCCCACCCCACTCCCCCCTGGCCCTCGATTCCCCCTCCCCGCACCCTCTGGGACCATGGCTCAGAACTCCTTATACACCTACTCTGGAATTATGTGGGGTCCTCCTTTCGGACCTCATTGTGCATGTACGATCCTCTCTGGGCGTTTCCGTCTCCGTACAATGTGTTGGTCCGACTCGGAGATCGTGCTCGCTTGGTTGCGCAAGCCACCTTCCACTTGGAAGGTGATGGTAGCGAATAGAGTTTCGCGAATTCAAACCGCTCTACCTGAGGCCGAATGGCGACACGTGAAGTCAGAAGACAATCCCGCAGATTCACCCTCTCGGGGAGTCGAAGTCGAGGCTATTCTCTCCAACACTCTTTGGCTGCAAGGCCCTTTGTGGCTTGCAGAATCCGAGGCCGCTTGGCCGGCCAAACCATCTGATCTATCAACAACGGTGGAAGCTAAGCCTGTCAGCTTGCACACAACTGGGCGACCCAAGGACTGGGAATTTCTGTTCCGATTTTCAAGCTGGTCACGTCTGATTCGAGTGACAGCTCACTGTCTTAAATTTCTGACAATTTTGAGATCAATGAAGGAACTCTCCGCTGGTTCCGGGAAGCCACTCCCGCTTCTATTGAACGCGGATGAACTTCGGGAGGCTACCCTCCGTCTAATCACCTTTTTGCAATCCAGGCACTTTAAACTGGAATGCGATGCGATTTCACAGGGGCGACCCATACCCAACTCGTCCAAAATCTCAGTCCTCAGTCCATTTCTGGATTCGAAGGGCATCTTACGCGTGGGGGGGCGCCTCCGCAATGCCTTGTTTGCGACCGAGACCAAGTACCCAATCTTGCTGCCTTATCACTTCGTCTCTGAATTATTGGTGCGACAATGTCATCTAAACACCCTCCACGGGGGGAACCTACTAACCCTCCGAACAGTGAGACAGCGTTATTGGATTATAAATGGTCGAAGCCTGGTCCGGAAGGTCATCCGTCAGTGTGTAACCTGTGCGCGGGTTAAACCGCGTCCTCTCGCCCAATTGATGCAGGACTTGGTTGTAGAAAGATGTCGACCCAGTAGGGCATTCTCTTGCATCGGCATAGATTACGCCGGACCCTATAACGTCCGTGACTCCGCAGGGAGAGGTCACAAAACGCATAAAACCTATATCTCGGTGTTCGTTTGCTTCTCCACTCGGGCTGTGCATATTGAATTGTGTTTAAATAACGCGTTAATTCGTTGTTAAGAAACGGCGGTTAAATTCTCGCGTGATCTATTGAAAAAAGGGGACATTTCTTATACGGTGTTGTCCTCAGTGTTCGCGACATTCCAGAGCCTTCTCTGCGTCGTAACCTGCTTCGGAAGCAATACCGTGCAGAAAAAATCCAAATTTACCTTCGATAATAGTCACGCGATCGGCCCAGTAACGGTTCCATGAGAACCGGTGTTACTACGCCGAAATAACAGAGAGGATTCAAAATTAATACGAGACAGAAAATTTCCCCTCTCGCGATCGCGGATAAGAGGGTCTGTCTCGAAAATCACTTGCTATCTGGTTCTCGACGAGTTCGCTTCTTCCAAGCCGACCTAGTCCATCACCGCGATCACGGTATACGCGAAATTAAATTCGTTTAATCGTGTAGTTACACCACAGAACCGAAACGGAACGAGATTAAGACTGTGGTAAATTCGAAAGAATTAACCTAGTCGGATTTCGTACCTCACGGTTTCGTGAGTTAAGTGATCGTGGTGTGTATAGAACCGTTCTGGAAAAAACGCAGTATTGAAACAATTTATAGTGAACAACCGGTGGCAGATCATAATCGTGTGTGCACTTTAATAGTGTTCGATTATCGCCACCCTTGTGTCGATTGTTTCAAATCAAAAGCGATTTCCCATATTAACAACCGGTGGCTGAGAACAATCATCGTAACACTTAAATAGTGTTCGATTGTCGCCACCGTTGTGTGGAAGGCACGTACCGCTGTAATCAGCTGTCGTGCAACGAGAACCGAGAAAAAACTTCTCGGTTTTCCTTGAACTTTGTGCGATTCAAACACTCTGATAGGGGCCTTTGGGCGTATACCCTGAGTGGGATTGTCGTTTCCGAGGGTCGAAATCTCAGTTTGAGTACCACCCCATAGGGGCCTTTATTCGGCGCATACCCTGGGTGCTCTCGGCTGAATTCGATTAGCTCGAACGTCGGTCACTCATCACCAGTGTGTACGGACACTCGGTGTAGAGCGACGTTCAAAAGGGCGCCGTGGTGTAAGCACCTTAACGTCCAGACGCTTCTAGCGCAGTTAAGGGCTTGCATCACACCGGTCCCTTAGTCACCTGCAAACGACGCTGAATCACGGAGTGGACAATTTTTGGAGCCTTACAACCTCCAACTGTTGTCACCTCCAGCCAAAATTCAAGCCAGCAGCAGTGGGAAGATCGAGGCTCTAATCTTGTCTTCCCCCTCTGCTGTTATAAAATGTGTCAGAACTGCAGTCGAACGTTGTTCGATCACACGAGAAACGGTTAATCAATCGAACGTTTCTCGATCACACGAGAAACGTTTAAAATACAGATCCACTAACACAGTTGCGTATCGCTGTGAAGGAATCCCGCTCCTGTTTATCATAAACAGAGACAGGAGCGGCGTGTGGATTGATCGCGAGTCAGACAACGCGACGAGCGTTGTCACCTTTCTCAACCAAATTTCGGTTTCTTTGTTGCAGAAGACCGAGACGAGAGCCGTAGTGCCTGAGGAACGGCCCGGTTTTTTCTATTGGTGGTGGGTTTTTCTAAAATATTATTTTTTATTTCTTTCTTTTTGTTTATTTAATTTTGGGTTTTATTTTAATTTTCAATTTTTAAATAAACGGCCTAGTCGCTTGACTAGGCGAAAGAAAGTTACAAGTGTACCATTCACTTTCCCACACATTCCCACTCCCTCGTAATTCGGACACCTCGTTAAAGGGTGAGAGCGACATTAACTCGCACCTATTTTAACAAATTGGTACACGACTATTCTACTCGCGCGTTCCTGGCTGCTCTCGATCGTTTTGTAGCTCGACGCGGGCTCCCCAACAAAATAGTTAGTGATAACGGGCGAAACTTCGTAGGGGCAGATAGGGAACTGCGGGCTAATTTCAAACGAGTTTTCTGTTCCGCCGAATTGAGGGATCGGTGTGCTCAGCTAGCCATACTTTGGCATTTTAATCCCCCACTAGCACCACATTTCAATGGCCTCCAAGAGGCGGGTGTCAAGTCTCTGAAACACCATCTACGCCGAACTTTGGGGGCATTCACACCCACGGTCGAGGAAATGTCCACCTTATTGTGTAAAATCGAGGCCATATTGAACTGGTGGCCTCTAGCGCCATTGTGCGAGGATACCGAATCCTTTGACGCATTGACCCCTGGGCACTTCTTGATCGGGGCCCTTTGAATGCCCCTCCGACGCCCACTTTATCGGATGAGCCGTTAAACCGACTCTCACGATGGCAGGCCATCCAGAAATTTTCGGAACAAATGTGGAAGCGGTGGAAAAACGAATACCTCGTCCACCTACAGACGCGTTATAAGTGGCGTCAGGTGGAGGAGCCACTAAGGAGAACGACATGGTGTTGCTCCGGAATGCAAACACTCCCCTTGTTCCTGGGAGTTAGGCAGGAGTCATAGAGGTGTATCCAGGCCCTGATGGTCTAATTCGAGTTGCCAAGGTCAGGACGGCCTCATCTTCTTACCTGCGTCCTATCGCACAACTGTGTAAATTACCGGTGGCGCACCCACCCCGCATTCTGGTCTCCTAACTCTGTGGTGGAGCCAAAGGAGCTCGACCCTACTTCTCTACAATAAAACAAAAGTTGGGTATTAATAAATCCCGTCTTAACTCTGTGAATATCAAACTCCAACGATAGTCATCTCCGATTATACCGAAAGGCTCTAAGCGACTCTGCTTTCGCTATCTCAAGATTCACCATCCCGGGATCTCTCCCGTTTTTGCTTTAGCCAGGTTCGTCTTATCCGCGCTTGCTGAGGCAAGCGTAGAAGACATTTCGTTTTTCAACTATATCCGGACTTCAAAACCTAAACATAAGAAAGACGGTTCTCGCTACAAGATGTAAACAACACCCCTCTCCCGTTGAAAATTGGTCGTGATACGATCAACAAAGGGCTCAGTACCCACCGAGTATCGGAGCCAACATGAGCTTCTTCACGCCAAAGGAACAAATCGAGTTCGATGCGCTCTTTGAGCAATGTTTGAATAATGCGACCCAGTGCCCCAATCCTGAAGAGGGGACCGTCGTCCACCTAAGGGTAAGCCCGCCTCAACCCTATCTCGGTTGAGCGAGGCGGATATCCGCCAGCGCATGCGACGGGCAGCGGCCGCCGGCAAAAGGGCAGCAAAGCCGCTGTTGGCCGATCCAGTTCCGCCAACGAACGCAGAGGAAGAAGGGCCAGCGACACCACCGCCGCCGCCATCGGCGTCCCCGCGGAGCGGACGATGCCACCTTCCACCGCCAGCACCAGCGTGCCTCAGGATCGTGGTGCCCTGGGAGGTGATCCGGGTACCGCTGCACGCCGTATTTAAACAGCGCCGCTACAGGTACCTGTCGGAGCTAGGGCGGTACCTGCTGAAGTTCGACGCTGAAGGCCAGCTGACTTCCCTTCAACTAACACCAAACCCAGCAGCGGCCACCTAAGCTACGCTTCTCTTTATTTTCATAATTCTAGTTTAGTTTACATTTGCGCTTATGCATTTTACCTTTTCAGTTGGTTCGTTGCTTTACGGTTTCTACCTATTTTTTCTCCTATGTACATAGCCTCTTTATATTGTGAATCAAGGCGCGACGAAGATGTCGCTACAACTACGCGTCCAATGGGACTTCGAAGGGCCACCGATGCGATTGCAACTGCTGAGCAGAGTCACCAACTCAGGCATCGATCGAAGACCCAAAAGTGCCCGCCCATCGCCTCTCTCCGCCACGGACGCTTGGGACTGCATTTAGTGATTTTGTGCGCCTCCGCGCAAGGCGGGGGGTCTGTTCAAACCGATCAACGGTTCTCCCGTGATAAAGTAAGAGAAGTGTCAGTGATTTGCGTTTCGCGTGAGTGTTCTCTCTCTTCCAAGTGCGTCAGAGCTGCCGGCTCTGGTGGGGAGAGAGGCGATCGGCCCCGAGGAGGCTAGCGGCGAAATGTTCCCCGTATGTGACCGCGCATGCGCTGACAGGCACCGAGCCGACCTGCGACGGGAGCGAGCGGACTGATCAGTCCTGTTCTGTGCATTATTCCAAACGGGGCTCAAACTCAGCTACCTGTTAGCTCCTTCTGTTCTGCCGCCTCCTTTTTGACCTAATCTGAATTTGTCTCGTGACATTCCGAGGCCAATTCGGACGTCGCTCTTCCTTTTCCTCTCGTGAGTCCGGTGCTTCTGTGTTCCTTTTAGGGATTAGTCTCGTGGTATCCGAGGCCCCCGTTCGAAGGAACACCGAATTTCTTACCAAAGAATCCCGAGCACGTGTGTTCCATCTCGGGATTTCTCCGCGTTTGGGAATTCTTTCCCGTTCTATCGAGGCTGCCTCCCGTCTCTTGTCGGCTCCTTGTAGCGCGGCTCTGATTTGTACGCGAAATTGATTTGTTAATTTACCATATGGCCGTTTTGAGTTTACGCTATTTTGTATTTTCATTGGTACTGCGTGACTGTATGTATGCCGGCGACTATACGCTTCGCAGAGGCTTTACTTTAAATAAAAGTTGGACCCCCTTGCCGGGTACTCTGTGTGTTTGTAAAACCAACAGGTCTCGCGTGATTTTCCCGACTTCACGACTATCCTTCCCCAGCATTCTGTGTGCCACGCCCTGCATGGCACAAAAGGTTACCTGTTAAATGTATTCTCCTTGCATGGAGATACACCATCATCTTGCATGATTGGAACGTAATAACCCATGGCACTAGTACTACACATTGTTTTTCAGAGCACTATTTATTCCGTCGAAATTCAGCGAGGCTACTGAGCGATTGATGGAATAGCGTCCGGGAGCCGGCTTAAATAGAGGTGCAATTGCTTCCTCCCACCACATTTTATTCTAAAGCTAGCAATTTTTCCATAATGTTTCTTTTTCAATCTTAACATCGCAGCATATCGCGCGATTGCATATAATTTGAGCCCCACATTCAAGGATAAAAGTCTCCACACGTGTTGTGTTTAAATATGTTAAATATATTTAAAATCGCGTTCGTCCGGGAAAGAATAAATCTCGACCGCGATTCCCGTATCCGTTTGTGTACGTGACACTTCGGAAGGTTAAGCTGTCGCCGGGTTCGTTTGGCGTACCGACAGTTTAAAACCGCGGCCGTTTACGTGTTTTTGTACGCCGACCTCACGCGAAGATTCGCTTCAACCGCCATTTAAACGGCTTAGTGACGTCAGCGTCGAGAGAGAGAACCATACCATTTATTGCAACGAGATCGACGGTCGGACTCGACAGCGCCACGTCGCGACGACAAGGCACGACCAAGTCTTCGTCTGTCAATGCTCGACGAATTTTGCGATTATTCACGAGCCGACTGCCAACGGAGCAGATCCCCGAAGATCTCGTTCCTACAGTACGCGCTATGCAGAACAAGCAAAACGCTTATCTGCAATTCTTATTGGACTTCATGTAAAAGATTTCTCATCGTTGCTGCGATTAGAGATTTCGAACAAACAATCTACCAAACGCATAAGTGGTCGTAGTGGCACGCCGCGCGTGACACTCATTTGGAGCCTTACAACCTCTATTGGTGACCCGTCCGTGGCACCGCAGAGCCCCCGACAGAATCGAGTCAAGTCTCCTCTGTTCAGGGCAAAAGCCTCGTCGATAGTTTAAAATAAAAAACTATCAGCGAGCAACGTAATACAGTCCACCAAATTACGCTAAACGACAGCTGATCTCCCCCTCCGAGCGCACCGATAGTCGCTAGGAGAGCGAGTCGAACAGCTGACGAGCGTGTATTTACATTACGTGCACGCACGTAGTTAATTTGGTCGATCCTTTGTTTCAGCAATCAAGGACCGACCCAGCCAGGGCAACACCGGTGAGGCCTTCCACCCCCGTGGCCGTTGCTAAAAATATATTTTTTTTGTTTATTTGATTTTTGTTTTTTTTTTTTATATTTTTTTTGTAAAAATAAACGGTTTGTCGCGAAGCGACAAACGAAAGAAAAATCAAATCTGAGCAACTTCTCTTTCCCTGTCAACTCCCTCATCCGGACCCCGGTTAGAACCCTTAGATTCTAACATGTTGAATGTAATATAATCCCGGGGGGGGGGGGGGCGTCGAAACTTAGAATTATGCGGAATCAGCAGAAACTGTGTTGAACGATCTTGCGCACTCATTCGTCACACGCGTGAATCACGGACAGAATTATGCGATATCCGCAGAAACTGCATAGAACCATGTTGGGACGGATTGTCATTTTTGCATGCAATGCATTCGAGGGAAGGGAACACCGAAAGAGTTAGGCAAAGATACCAAATCGCTGTGCTGGTATAAAAACACGCTCTAAACTGCGCGTAGTCTCAAATAGTTGTAACACGTTGCATGGAAAATACGATACATTTACATTCCATTTTCAACCATGGAAGAATTCGCGAGAGTAGAAGGTCAATTGTTGGATCGATCTGAACGATTGATTTCACGGGAAGAGTACCTCGCGTGGGAAGAACTGTGCGACGAGTGTATCGAATCCTTAGATGAACACAGCCGAGTGAAACGCCCGCGATTATTGATCGGCGTTCAACAATCGTTGATTGCTCCGAATCGCGCGACTCGAAGGACCGAATCGTACGTTGCGCGGCCGTTTCGTACGCGAAAGTGCTGGACATTCTAGTAGAGGACTTTTGTGGCGCGAAATAGACACTGCGTTTGATACTCGCGTATTAACTGGTGCCGTCCTAAATTCGAATTATATCGAACCGCGCAACTTCCTCCAGGAATGCAGAGACCATTGTGCTGGAGCATGTGCGAGACGCTTTGAAGAAGCATAAGCTCAAAGTGAACACAGTATTTAATAGTGAATTTGTGGCTGGCGACAAACGCGCGCGCGCAAGCATCAACACCAGAAACCGCAAACTCTTTCACGCACCTGATCTGCACGAGTGGTACCAACGATACATCATTGAACCCATCCTGGCATCACTGGAAGAATTCCAGAAACGTGACAGCGGATGGGCGCTGATACAAATCCTTAGTTTGACGATTAACGTGAACAAGTATAATCCACTCCGCGCGGGGTGTCACTTCAAGTTGCCGCGAGAAATCATGCTGAAGAGGGCAACAATAAGCATACAATCCTCAGACAACACATGTTTCGCGTGGGCAGTTGTGGCAGCTCTACATCCAGCTAAAAAATATCATGAACGTTCAGGTTCATACCCGCAATATACATCGGTCCTAAATCTCCAGGGCATTGAGTTCCCAATGTCCCTGGAGCAAATTGACAAATTTGAGCTGCAGAACAAAATCTCGATAAACGTATACAGCTTCTCGGCGGAGAAGAATGAAAAGAGGGATCGACATGCCAACCTGCTCTATACGTCGGAACAGGGAGGCAGCGATGTAGGGCATTTTGTCTGGATCAAAGACTTATCCCGACTAGTGAGCGCGCAGTTGAGCAGACACAAAAAAAAAAAATACATCTGTGACCGGTACGTATAGAAATTTATGAAATGTTCCCATGAAAAAAGATTGAATAAAAAAATTTTTTTTTGGTTTTGAAGATGTATGCACTATTTTGGCTCTGCCGAGAAGTTGGACACCCACACAATTGACTGCCGCGAGATAAACAAATGCGCCATCCTGTTGCCCAGCCAGGACAGTAAATGGCCCATTTTCGACAGTCGAGGTAGGAAGGAACGGCTCCCCTTCGAAATATATGCCAATCTGGAGTGTGTCCTGCAAAAAATGGAGGACACCCAAGAGGATGCGGAGAACCGCAAATTGTGCATGTACCAGAAACATGAGGTACATAGTATTGGTTATGTTGTGAACGTTTTGTTTACATTTTATTTTCTTCGTTTTTAAATGATCCATAATTTTATTAACATATATTAAGTCTATATACGTCATCTGTACATTGAAATAAAAGTCGCCGAGCGTTGACAGCGCGTGCGCTGCCGCGGGCTCAGCGCCTCTCCCCCCAGAACCCGCGGGTGCCATGGGTGGACCGAGCAGCTCTGGCGCTCCGGGAGTGGGGAAACGGAGAGCGAGGAGAGCCGGCGCGTATCGGCTGATCGATCTTTTCGGTCTGTCTAGTTTCGACCAGCGATAAAGCGTCTAGTTATTGATCTTGTCGTTCCGTCGATCTTAGCCTCCAGAACAAGTTGGTAATTTTCCGGTCGCGGAAAACCCAAATTGTTCGAAACAGGTTATTATATGCATTGCTCGTACGATGCATCGCTGTCGACGTATCGATGTCACCGCGACGCGGATTGCGTTTCATGGTTTGTCAAAGAGTTGCAAAATTTTGCGAATTTTGTTAAACCCATTCTGGCAAATAACACACCCATGCTGGATTTAACAACTGAGCAGTTGTCGGTATTTTGCAATTCGACACACTGTCATATTTGTGAAGAATTATTCGAGGCTACAGATATACGAGTCCGCGATCATTGCCATCTATCCGGGCAGTTTAGAGGCCCAGCACATTCAGAGTGCAATTTAAATTATAGAAAATGTGTTTATATCCCCATAGTTTTTCATAATTTATCCGGCTACGATTCCCATTTTCTTATCGAAGAAATAGCTACAGCTTTCGAAGGCCACATTGCTGTATTACCCATTACTAAAGAAAAGTATATTTCATTTACGAAAAATGTCGAAGATACGACTGAAGAATCAGACTCACGAAATTGTATTAAATTGCGATTCATCGATTCATACAAATTTTTAAATACCAGTCTCGACAAATTAGCATCATTTCTTAGCACAGATAAATTAAAAATTTACGATCTCAATTTGAAACATTATCCATCGAAGATTTCTATTTATTGACGCGGAAGGGTGTATTTCCATATGAATACCTTGATAGCGCGGACAAACAGCTGGACCCATGCTTACCGCCGCGCGAGTCTTTCTACAGTTCATTAACAGGTGAGACTGTATCCGAGACCGATTACGCGCACGCCGAAACAGTCTGGCAGCGTTTCGGCATTAGAACCTTGGGCGAATACAGCGCTTGTACTTGAAAACAGATGTCTTGTTATTGGCAGATATTTTTGAAAATTTTCGCGAAAGTTGTATCCAAGAGTTACGGATTAGATTCAGCACATTATTATACTTTACCTGGTTTCACATGGGATGCTATGCTAAAATACACCATAATTAAATTCGAATTACTCACCGACTTCGATATGGATATGTTTATCGAACGTGGTATACGTGGGGGTTTAAGTCAATGTTCAGGAAGATACGCACAAGCCAATAACAAGTACATGCAATCTTACGATGCATCGGAACAGTCATCGTACTTGATGTACTTTGACGTAAACAATTTGTATGGTTGGGCAATGTGCCAGCCCTGCCATATGCAGATTTTCAATGGGTCAAAGATGTTGAAAATTTTGATGTGTCTTCAATCGCTGTCGATTCGCCCACGGGATACATTCTCGAGGTAGATCTAGAATATCCGCAACGTCTGCATGATGCTCATGCCGATCTGCCGTTTTGTCCGACGCGTACCAAACCACCTGGCAGCAGACAGGAGAAATTACTCGCGACGGTATACGATAAGCAGCGTTACGTTATACATTACCGCAACCTGCAGCAGTGCACACGACACGGTCTTCGTATTACAAAGATACACCGTATCCTTCAATTCGCTCAATCCCCCTGGCTCCGCGATTACATCGAACTCAATACGCGGTTTAGAACAAACACGACAAACGATTTTGAAAAAAATTTGTACAAATTGATGAACAATGCGGTATTCGGTAAAACTATGGAAAATGTACGAAATCACGTGGATGTAAAACTTTTGACACGTTGGGAAGTGCGATATGGCGCGGAGGCAATGATCGCGAAACCGAATTTCCGGAGAAGTGTTTTTCGGAAAATTTAATACCTGTCGAATTGCGAAAACTTGAGGTGAAATTCAACAAACCGATATACGAGGGCATGTGCATTCTGCACATATCCAAAATTTGTTTGTATGTATTTCACCACGAGTATATGTCTCCACTCTACGGTCAAAATTGCCAAATTCTATACACAGACACCGATAGCCTCATATATCACATTCAATGCGAGTATATCTACGAAACCATGAAGCGGAATATCGATAGGTTCGACACAAGCGATTATCCTATTGACAATGCATATAATATGCCGCATGTAAATAAGAAGGCCCCAGGGCTGCTGAAGGACGAAAATAACGGTGCGATAATGACCGAATTCGTAGGTCTCAGAGCGAAAATGTATGCACTCCGTGTAGATGGCAAAAAAGTTACGAAAAAGGCGAAAGGCGTCAAGAGCAACGTCATAGCTAGGACGATAACTTTCGACGACTACGCGGAGTGTTTGCAAAAGGAGATCGAAATGGTTCGCAGGCAATCATGTATACGGTCGAAACTACACAATGTGTACACCATTTCGGAAGCCAAAATCGCTCTAAGTCCACACGATGACAAGCGGTATATCGTACCCGATTTGACCGACACTCTGCCCTGGGGACATTATAGAATACCGTTGTAAATCGAAATTATCGTATTTATTTATTAACTCCCTCTTATAAATAGTGGAATTATTGTGTAAAAAAAATAAAATTGTTCACATCAATATGTATCATTGTATTTATTGAATCATGTATTATTATGTTACAATACATTATTTTTATTTATCCAAGAATTGTGTGATTTATCAAACCCTAGCCACTTAACATATCCCTTATCTCCCTTCCTACGCAACACTTTTTCCACTAGATACACATCAGGATCGGTGACGCGCTGCAGCTCGTGTTCGTAGAATCCTCCGGCAACTGGTTTTCCACACGAATCGAGGAGCAGATACGTTGCGGGATTAGTTGCCTGTACTTTGGCTATCTTGAACACCTCCGTTGACCAATTCGGCGTATAGCCTTTATCGAAGATGGTTTTAAATTTGCTCACGCGCACAAACTCGCCCAACTTGAATTTTGCAGGAGCAGCGATCTTTATGTTGTTGTATACGGTTATCAGCGATCGCAAGTGTAACATCGCAAGGACGCATTCCGATGGTTCTATGTTTTAGTGCATTATACTCTGCAAGTAGACGCGGCAGCGCATCGATCCATTTATAGGTTCCATTGAGCGTAAACAGTTTCCACATATTGTTCTTCAAGGTTCGATTGAAATGTTCTACGACGGAGGCCTTGGCCTTCATCACCGAATACGTTGAATAATGATTAATGCCATTGTTAGAATGTGGAGGGCTCAAACACAGATTTGAGAACCTCGCCTAACGGTGGTCCGGATCACGAGGAATATCAGGATGGAATGTTAAGCGTCACACGTTATTTATATTTCCACGTCGTCGAAAAAGTTCGACGACGTCGTTTATTGTTGGCCCTTTAAATTACTACAGCCTTTCTTATCGTTATTAGGCGTGACAAACTCGCCTGTCTGGCCGGCGTCTGGCAGCTGCTCGTGTCACGCTGTTCTGGAAACAAAGAGACGGAACTAGGTGTAAATATACGGTAACGTGAGTCACGCTATCCGTCTCGTTTTAATGTTCACGCTCTCCAGATTGTGCTTGTCGCGCTCAGGAGAGGGAAACTCAGCCGCAACCTTACGCAGCTAAGCTTAGTGGACTGTATATATGTTTGTGTGCGTTCCCTTTAAACCGGGAAACTTCTTATTGCAGTTTTGGGGAAGACGAGATTCAACCTCGTTTCTTCCTCGACTGCAGGTCTCGACTGTCGTAGGAGAGGGTAACGGGTGGAGGTTGTAAGGCTGCAACCGTAATCGGTCCTCGGCCCTTTACCACCTTCTTGCGTGCGGGCACGGTGTGATGCACGCTCTAGACTAGCGGCGCTGTAGACGAATTTGAATTCGTCTTTGTCCAACTTATTATTGTCGTACCTTCTCTTTATACACGCGCCGAAACGTTAGCTCGAAATCACGCGTAGTTTCGTTGATCGCGTGATGTTTCGAAGAAATCCGTATGTGACAGTTTTTATAACCTGTCTTGTTTTCGCGTAGCGGACACGAGAATCGAACAGTCTCGAGTCGGTTACATACGCAGAAAAACAATACCGGGTGACGAATAATATTCTACTATTCTTATATGCATCGAATTAACGCGATATTTAAACAGCCATAGTTTGTCAAGAGTTTCTGCACATCAGCGTTGGAAAATTCTTTTCCTTGATCGGTTTGCAAATTTTTCGGATATCGATCTCTAAATATCTTTGCAAACGCTTTAGTCACCTCAGCACCACTTTTTAGTCTTGAGCGGGACCGCCCATGAATACTTGCTCAGCACATCGATGACGGTGAGTATATAGCGGTGACCTTGGTTGAATCGCAAGTAAGGACGCATTTCTACATCATCAGCTTGCCACAGATCATCGTATCCATGTACTATGACACGCCTCCGTGGGAAATGTCTTCGAGCCGGGGCATGCAATTCCTCAACAAGTTGTCGCTTCTTGCGGCTATGGTTTTCTTTACTTTTGGATTTCGATAATGGCGACATGTTTGATCGCAGAGGTATCTTTGGCACGAATGATGTGATAATTATTGTGTACATGCATTATGTGCTACCCATCGTCCCAAAATAATTCTGGACATGTTCAACCGTCTCGCATGATTCTCCATCGCAATTCTGCTGCGGGATAGGATTCAATGTCTGCGACATCTTTTGAACACTGTTTTGCAACGTTAGCATATCTCTCTGACACACAATCAGCATCCTCTCAATTCTTCCTGCAGCTCTCTCAAAAGTTTAATGCTCTTTTTCCACATATAGTTTATTGACAGCATCGCTGTCGGCAGCGGGATTGTGCTACGCGTCGTATCTTGCGTGATTTTGCATCAATGTCGGCACCGGCCACGCAAAGAGCGTTGTCTCGCATATCATTTCGAAGCAAACCGCTCCATTTGTAATAGTCCATTCTAGCTGCTCCACTCTTCTCGAGCGATACCTAAATTTGTTGATCGGCATCTCAATGCATACAGTGCACATCATCGGTGCGCGGTTTAATTTATAATGAGGCCTACCTCGCGGAGTTCCTCGATAATCGATAGAATTTCATGGTCATGCGAGTTGTTACCCGCCTGACGCGACGCTTCCAACAAACGGAGTCGATCCACCAGCTCGTTGGGATCGTCCCAGTACACGTAATCGATCTTGTTATCATTTACCGTCATGACTTGCGGAACCGGCAGGCCTTTCCCTGCCTTACTGGTCGATACACGGGGTAGTAGCGGCGCAATTACATGTTTATACTTGTATCCCTTGTTACCCATTATGGGATTTTGGGCGTTATGGCCACGTCTGTGAGCATTTGTTGTCAGTAGTATACTTTTGTATTTTTGTCTATCGACATCTGTGTATATGGCGTCGTCGGGAATTTTCTTGAAAATAAGTTCATAAAGACCGGGAGTTCCTCCATATTTTACACCATCTATGATTATATTATCATCCTTGTTCATATCGAAAGCCTTATCCCCAAGCATCGTTCCACTCTTGCCAATGTATACGCCGTACACATGGTCCATGGTCGTATCCCTATCACCACTTAGTATTGCACGCATGTATTTTTGCCCCAATGGACCGAAATGGTTGCGAAATGTTTGTTGCCCCTCGAATGTTTGGAATTCATGCCTAATAGATGTTGCAAATGACTCATCGGCAGAAGCTTCGTAAACGTCTTCAGCATTGTTGGTGATCGATTGTACATCGGGAAATGTATTTATTGGTGCAGGCGGAACCAGGGAATCGTTTCACATGACATTCGGTTGTTTCCGCTTCGATAGAACTGGTGTGGAGGTTACGAGCGAATTTTCCGATGACATGTATAATCGTTTTCTATTTCTCTTATGTGATGTGTTCCCTTTCGGTTGGATTTTTGGTTTATGTGTTAATGTTTCATTCCCTTCAACGTTCGTGCTTGTCAGCGATGGTATGTCAGCTTTTGTTGCTGTTGTATTTTCCACAATATGTTTTAAGGGCTCAACAACAGGTTTAAAGTATCTCTCCAACGCGATATCTTCCTCCATCTTACCAGTCTTCAAAGCCTGATGTTTCTTGCGAATGGAATCACTGGTTTTTGCAATTTCCTTCGGTATTCTCTCGCGATCCTTAATCTCCAGACTATCGATATCAATCATTGTGCCGCAGACGTTGCTTTTCCACCGACGTGTCGATGACGATTGACCATCTCACGGTACCGCAAACTCGTTAAATCCCTTTCTATAACGTCCATTGGACATCGCGCTATCCTTGTTTATCACCACGAAACCGTACTCCCGTTGCCGACAATTACGACACAAAGCGCAGAAATCCTCGTAAGACATGTCAGTGTTTACGTGATCGTTGTACACATGTTTCAAGTTGGTACCATCCTGCTTAAACAGAATCAGCAGATTTGCATTGTCACGTATAAGATGTTTGGGAATTTTGCATACGTCTGACAGAGATAGAAACAGTCAACGTTCGAGTGACGCCCCATTGTAAAGAAATATTCTCGTATCGTATCTTGCTTGTCGCATGCCACGTCATCAAAGATAAAAATGGAACTCGGAAGCGATTCGCTCGGTGGGATGACGTCACTGTTATTTGAAAACGTAAAGTAGCCAATTTCATCTATCGGAGCCAATAAATTCTCCAAATACTGATATTTCGGCTGTTCTAACGACTTGGAATACACGCACACGTTCTCGAAGCAAACGCCGTGAGGACTTTCCAACAAGCTCACTATCACGTTGGTCTTTCCACAATTTGATGGACCACAAATGATGCAACGTATAGTGTTTGGTAGCATGCTACCATGTTTGCGTCTTTGTTTCGTAGACATCATTTGCGATTTATCGTCGAAATTTGACACGCGTACCGTCACTGGTTGTCGTACGAATCGCATGCTCCC
Source organism: Colletes collaris (assembly GCA_030068185.1). NCBI lineage: Eukaryota > Metazoa > Arthropoda > Insecta > Hymenoptera > Colletidae > Colletes > Colletes collaris. Next base: position 32,222 of record JASGYR010000306.1, on the reverse strand, counting down.
TCTCTCTACGAACCGCGAAATTGATTTTAATACGTCGAAGCGACGACGCGCCCTATTTATAGACCCGCGTCGAAGCAAACCAGCTCAGTATTCGAAATGCTTCTCGTTCTGTCGTATAATTATGACATTCGAGACATAACCTCTGAGCAGCTAAAATGTATACCAAAGATTATTCTACTCCAAGAATTTGACAGACACATTGACCAGTTGTGGGACAGACTCCCCGAACATATACAAGCCGATTTTGAGGTTCGGCAGTATCGTCGGTGTCTGGTACATTATAATCGCACTTGGCAGCGAACGCATATCGACGGTCCAGCACCACTGATTAAAAACTGCAGTGAATGTCGCCGACGAGAATAAATAAAGGCGGTGGTTTGTTAAATCGAGCGATAAACGCGCTACCTATCGAAATACATATCCCAGGATACCAGTTTTGTGGTCCAGGAACTCATCTGGCAAAACGATTGGCTAGAGGCGATCAAGGCATCAATCCGTTGGACGCAGCGTGTCGCGAACACGATATTGCATATTCGCGTAGCAACGACCTCGACGAAAGGCACGCAGCAGATAACGTACTCGCTGACAAAGCGCGAAAACGCATCGTTGCGCGAGACTCGACTCTGGGTGAAAGAGGAGCTGCTACAGCTGTTTGAGCAGCTATGAATGCCAAGACGAAAATCGGAATGGGGATGAAAACAAATCCCCGCAAAAGGACTGTAAGAAAAGCATCGCAAAAGCGGATTCTTCCAGTGGCCAAACGGGGTGGTATATTACCACTTCTCCTGCTGATAGGTGTTCTCGGATCATTAGCTGGCGGAGCGGCGGGGATCGCCAAGGCGGAAAACGATTCTTCCGGGGAGGGGTGGTCTCCCGGTGAGGGGTGGCTTTGGCAATATCCTTGGATATTGCCAACGCATTTAACACCCTGCCCTGGGAGGAGATAAGGAGGGGGCTCGAATATCATCGGGTCCCCCCTTGTCTCGGGGCGGTCATCGGGGATTATCTCCGCGGCAGGTGGATCGAGTATCCGGGCCGGGATGGTCATATACGGAGGGAGGTGTACTGCGGTGTTCCGCTGGGGTCGGTGCTCGGGCCACTCCTGTGGAACATCGCGTACGACGCAGTGTTGCGGTCCGACCTCCCCGACGGCGTCAGCGCCGTGTGTTATGCAGATGACACACTGGTGCTGGCCGTCGGGGCGCACTGGGGGAGGGCCAAGCGTCTCGCGGAGGAAGGGACGCAACGCGTCGTAGGCCGGATCAGAGGGATGGGGATGACGGTGGCGGTCCATAAGACCGAGGTGATAGCGTTCCATTCATCTCGGCAGGATCCGCCACCCCCTCTGATCCGCGTGGGTGAGGCTAATATCGAGGTGAAGCCCCAGATGAGGTATCTGGGGCTGATCCTCGATAGCCACTGGCGCTTCGAGGAGCATTTCCGCTGCCTGTTCCCCCGGCTGGAGAGGATGGTCGGGGCTTTGGGCCGGATTCTGCCCATCCGGGGGGCCCGGCGGGCCGAGTTCGCCGCCTCTATGTGGCAATGGTTCAGTCGGTGGTCCTATACGGGGCCCCCGTCTGGGCGGACGACCTGGCGGCCTCCCGGCGCGGCATGACTTTGCTGCGTCGGGTGCAGAAGACGGCGGATGGCTCTAAGTGTCGTCAGCGGGTACCAGACCGTGTCACATGAGGCGGCGACGGTTCTTGCGGGGATGCCGCCCATGGATGTTCTCGCGCGGTCGCACGCGATGATGTATCGTCACCGCGTCGACCGTCGCGCGGGGGTGGGGGCGGTCCCGGGTGTACAGGAACCTGCTTGGGGCGAGTTGAAGCGCCAGGCCCGGCAGTCCGTGGTGCACGCGTGGCAAGAGCGGTTGGCACTGCCTACCGCGGGGCACCGGTCAGTCGGGGCTGTTCGGCCACTATTGAGTGAGTGGCTGGACATGGTCCATGGAAGCCTCACCTACCGGATGGCACAGGTGTTTTCGGGGCATGGCAGCTTCGGGAGATACCTGTGCCGGATAGGGAAGGAGCCGACGGCGCGTTGCTGCCATTGTGACGCTGAGCAGGACACGGCGGTACATACCCTCGAGGTATGCACTGCGTGGGAGGGGGAGCGCCGTGTCCTGGTCGGCGGCGTCATCGGGCGGGATGTCTCGCTGCCGGGCATGGTACGCGTACCATGCTCGGCAGCGAGGAGAAGTGGAGCCGTGGCCTCCTTCTGCGAAATCGTAATGTTGCAGAAGGAGACCGCGGGAAGGGAGCGCGAGCGTCAGCGGCGCGCTGAGGCTCGCGCTTGTGTGGTGGCGAGAGAGCGTCGCCTGGGCGTCAGGCGACGCGGGCGGCCTCGGCGTGGCGCATGACCCAGGCTGGGAGGTGTCCTGATAGGAGCCCCTCCGCCAGGCGGCGTAGGGTCGGACCAGATGGGGTAGCAGTGCCTCCTGTCCGGGTCCGGCGCACGGAGCGGCACCCTCGGTGGCCTGGTGCGGCCATGAGCTGCCGGCCTCCGAGGGGTAGAAACGGGGTCGCGGCGGGTGGGGGGTGGGGGTCGCCCCCCCCCCAAGACGCGGCCCCGGGCCGGCTGGCGGCAGGACGAAGTGGCATCGTCCTGCCGCTATGAGAGTGGACGATTGCCGGGGGGACCGTTTGACCCCCCGCGGGTGAGCGCAAAGCGCGGTCACGGGGAGGTACCGGAAGTATGCTTCGAGCGATTCCCGGTATCCTCCCAAATCGTGCGGAAGTGTCACCGTGGGGTTTTTAGTGGGTAGGTCCCGCGCCCGTTATAAAAGTAATGGGCGCGGGGAATCCCACACACCCCTCCCGCCTCTCCCCAAAGAGGTGGGAGGGAGTCTTTCGAAGATTTTCCCCACGACAAAAAAAAAAAAAAGAAAAAAAAGGTCGCGAAGAGGAGCATCTTGTCTTCAGCACCATGTGTGTATCTGCGAAGACGGAAGATTGGATTAAGGCCCAGGAAGAGGATGAGGAGACCTCCTCTAAAGACCTCCTCTAAAGAAGATTGCAGTTCTTCAGATGATTAACAATGGCCCTGCAGCAAAGAAGACAACACCCACATCAAAGATCATCCAACATACGCTTCCTCTTTTTGGAATGCAAGAAGTATAATGCGGCGTGCGGAAGAACTCGAGCTTATTCTAAAAGACATAGACATATTTGCTTGTGTTGAATCTTGGTTAAAACCCAACAAAAATCTTCAATTTACAGGTTTTTATACATATAGAAAAGATAGAGTGCATTCTCCTGGTGGCGGAATCGTGTTGTTGATTCGCAAAAATTTAGCCTTTACGGCGATCACAAATCTATCTGCTCCCGACGTCTCTCTTGAGATTTGTGGTATAAACCTCACAAACGTCAATCCTTGCCTAAAAATTATAGTGTGCTACAGAAATCCAGGTCCCGTACTTTCTCAGCTTCAATGGGAACAAATCATAAGTAATGTAGATAACGACGAAAATTGTATAATTATGGGGGATTTTAACTCACACCATAAACTATGGAATTGTTCCAATACTGATAGCAACGGCCAAAGACTTTTACAAGCCATTCAAAATTATAATCTCTTCCTGCATAATACAAATACATCTACACATATAGATGTTTACAGAGCCAAAATGTCAAACATAGATCTCATTTTTTCTACATTGAATATAGCGGACAAAATATACACACGGTTTCACGACGAAACTTGGGGTTCTGACCACTATCCTATTTTTGTGCATATTGACGCCGAAAAAACTCTTTATCATACAAAGTCCTTCAAACTTAATTCTGTTCGCACTGACTGGGAGAAAGTACTTTTACACTTAGAAAATTCCTATACAGAATTCTACTCCTCCGAATATGACCCGCTCTCGGCGAGCGAAAAATATAAAATGTTTTTCAATTTAATATCTAACGCTATACGGGAATTCACACCAAAAAAGAAGGTCGCTGGTCACCTTCTGCACAAAAATCCAGTTCCGTGGTGGGACAATGACTGTAATAAGATCATAAGATTAAGAAGAGCTTCGTATAAGAAATGGGAACATACAAAGGAATGCCATGACTTAATCAATTATAAGAAAAAAGGTGACCAAGCAAAAAAAATCTACACAACGAAAAAAAAGATAGTTTCAAAGAGTTCATAAAAAGCATGAATATCCGTAGTAATACAAAGTTCTTTTGGAACAGAATTAAGGTTCTTAAAAATAAATGGGTCAACACAAATCCGACACATGTCTCAGAAAATTTACAATGTGACAATCGAGTTTTAAATGCTCTTAATAAAATAAGCCCTCCATGGGTCCCGACTGATCCTGGATACAGTCCTGCTTCCGAACCTAATGAATTTCTTGATGCACCTTACAATCTTACAGAATTCAATGTGGCACTAGACTCGCGTAATCCAAAGTCATCTCCAGGTTTAGACGGAATTAATTACGAAGTAATTAAAAAACTACCATTCAAATATAAATTACTCCTCATAGATATCTTCAACCAAATGTTTTTCACAAGTGATTATCCTACTGAATGTGTTTAAATATCGCGTTAATTGACGGGTTTGAGAACCGTTAAGAGAATTATCTAATTTAACGTGAACCATAACTGAGAACCGTAAATTCCTCGTACAGTTTTTGCTTTCGCGTACACGACATTCCAGAGACTCTCTGATGCGTAGATCGGTACACGGACCAATACAGGTTAGAAGAACCACACACGAGTTTGTTTGCTCTCAGTCACGTGATCGACCCAATACCGTATACTTGGGATCGATCGTCGAAGATCCATAAACAGAGAGGGTATCGAAATATTAAAATTGAGAAGAGATAGATATCGAAGAGCAGGGATAGCGCCGCGAGAGGGTGATTACCCTCCCGTGGCCGTGACTGCGGATGTCTATTCGCTTCGAGATTCGAATTCTGGTCCTCGCAGCGAGCAGATCGACGAACGAATCCGCTCCGCGACGAAGCCAGATTCTCCGAAAGGGTTCTGAGAACACTCGAACCTTTCGTTGAGACTAATCGAATGCTGCTCGCAATTAATTAAATCGGTGAGGCATTTTTCCAGTCCCGATTAAATGACTATATAAATCTCGCCGAATTCTTCACGTAGCGCTTGTGTTTCGCGGCCGTGAGAGGCGAATCGAGGAAACTCGGCTCCCGTTTGTCGAGATTTCAGTCCAAACAGACTGTGGGTTTTCGTCTCAGATTCACGTAGCGCTTGAGTTTCGCGGCCGTGAAGCGAATCGAGGAAAATCCTTGTTTCACGTATGTCGATAACTCCAGTCACAGCCAAGGGCTAAGGCCCAGTCAGTGCTGACGGCTCCACGGACTGCTGCATTTGACGCGGTCGTGAGAGACTGGTTATATCACGGACTGCTGCATTTGACGCGGTCGTGAGGCTGACTTTCCAACGTCTCGCTGAACTCAGCGGTCGTCGGAAGTACAGTTTCAGCCAGTGGCTACGGCCTACTCAGTACTGACCTTCACACGGACTGCTGCATTCGACGCGGTCGTGTGAGGCTGATTTTCTCCACGTAGCGCTTGAGCTTCGCGGCCGTGGAAGAGCAAATTGTCGCACGTACTGCTGCATTTGACGCGGTCGTGATCGACATTGAATTGTCCGCACGGTTTTGAATTTTCACCCCAGGGTAACCTTTGGTCGATACCCCGGTGGGCTTGCCGTTTCTCGTGTCGGAGCTGGAGAAATCCGGATTCTTCCCGCTTCCGACACGCTCGAGCAACGCTCCTTGACCGCCAGTGTGTACGTACCCTGTGCGCAGAGCACCGCAAAAGAGCACCGTGGTGTACGCTCCTTTAAACGTAAGACGTTTCGTGCGCCGTTAAGGGCTACACCACACCGCGCCTTGTGCGCATACGAGAACGGTGAGAAACTGCGGATTTGAGCAACATTTGGAGCCTTACAACCTCCGCCTGTTGTCCATTCCTGCGGCATTTCAACCATCGCAAAACTAGCGGAGAATTGAGAAATTAAATCTCTTCTTCCGCACTGCGATCGAACGTTTCTCCGTTTACGAGAACGTTCACATATACAGTCCACATAGACATCGCTCAGTTCGACGAGCACGGTCTGTTATTCCCGCTCCTGAGTGCGACTAGCACAGACAGGAGCGTGCGAAATAAAGCGAGACGGGCAACGCAACAAGCGTTACAAGGTATTAAAATCCAGCCTTGTCTTTCCTTGTTACAGACCAAACAACGAGGGCTGAGGGTGAGCGGCAGCCGTAGGTCCCCACCGTCTGACTGACGTCGAGGTGGTTTTTCCCCCCTATTCTTTTTGTTACTAATAAATTAAAATTTAAAATAAATAAACGGCTTGGCCGCGATAAGCGACCAAGCGAAAATATAAATCAAGTGCATCAATTTTTAATATACCTTTTCCTAAAGTCCTTTCCCTCGTAATCCGGACCCCGTTAGGCCAGGATAACTCCTGGCATTCTAACAGAATGGAATCAATCCTTTATTCATTTCACTAAGAAAACAGACAACAAGAGCGTTCGACCTATCGCTCTTTCTTCATGCTTTTGTAAATTGTTCGAAACCTTAGTTAAAAATAGACTGCAATGGTGGTTAGAACATAAGGACTTATTACCGATTAATCAAACTGGTTTTCGCAAAGGCCTATCATGTATCGATAACTTGGTCAATCTGTCTTTGTACATAGAAGACGGCTTTATTAATAACAAAAGTACACTGGCCGCTTTTCTAGATATTCAAGGGGCTTTTGATAATGTAAATAATGATATCCTGATTGATAAAATAGCTTCTATAGGATGTTCAACGCTCCTAATAAAATTTATTAGATTCCTTACGTATCAAAAAGAGATATTCACAGGTGTCATAAAGGACGAAGTCAGAATTGTATATAAAGGTGTCCCGCAAGGAGGAGTACTTAGCCCTCTTCTTTTCATAATATATATCTCGGAAATAACTGCGAAGTTACCCAGAAATATTTCTGTTTCTTTATTTGACGACTACTTTGCAATTTATTCTAAAATCTCCGATCTTGAAAAGTGTACTAAATACATAGAAAAAGCTGTTGAATTTATCCAAAAAAGACTTTACGCCTTTTGCCTTGAACTCTGTCCGCCAAAAACAACGCTGCTCCTTTTTCAACAAAAAAATATAAAACCTGGCCAAATTGAAATTAAAATAGACGAGCATTTCATTAAATCAGGTGAGGTCAACTCGATTCAAGGTATTATGTTCGATTACAAGAAGTCCTTTGAATCTCACGTAACTTACGTTCGAAAAAAATGCATGAAAGCCCTTAACGTTATAAAATTTTTATGTGCAACCTGGTGGGGATCAGACCCAGAAACACTTCTAACGCTCTACAAAAGTCTAATTCGCTCTCATATTGATTATGGGTGTTTCATCTACTATCCCAAGACCAAAGAGCAAGAGAAATATTGGAAAAAGTCCAGTTTTCGGCATTACGGACTGCCCTAGGCTGTCGCATCAGTACTCCAACGAACATACTGTTAGCAGAATCCAAATTACCATATATCAATGATCGTACTAAATTCTTGTGTAATAATTTCCTTATTAGAGCCATTTCTAACACCTGCACACAATCCAACAAAACAATAAAACAATTTTACTACAAGAATAAAAATAAAGCTAGAAACCTCAAAGGGCTGATGGAACATTGTATTATCAATATTTTTAGTTCAATTAAAAATTTATCCATAGAAAACCAGTACAGTATCTACCGTCATGAATATAGTACTATCACTACTTCAGTCCCAGTCAATACCGAAATTGGCTATTTACTTAAAAATTGCGACTATCCAAATTCAACACTGGACAATTACCTATCAAATAGTCCTTCCTATTCAATTTATACTGACGGTAGCAAAATATCAGGAGCCAATTCGGTTGGGTCAGCTTGCTTCTGTAGTGAACTAAACGTATCAATTGTAAGAAGTTGCCCTACTACCTTATCGGTTTTTACTGCAGAATGCATTGCACTGAATGATGCTCTAGATTTAACTCTTCTTAACACAGAACACAATTATACAATCCTATCTGATTCTCCCAGTGCTCTTCTTTGCCTCCAGCACCCGAAGACAGACATAAGAATTAACCCTTACATCCTCAAAGTTAAAAAAAAAAAAATGAATTCAGACTAAGAACGGTTAATGATAGCCATATAGAATTTATTTGGATTCCATCTCACTCGGGTATTTGGGGCAACGAAAGAGCTGATGCAATGGCCAAATGTGTCACTATAGAACATTCCGATAAAAATATCAATATCCCAATGACAGATTTCAGAGAAATTTTAAAACGAGACTGTATTTCAAACTCCATAAGACGCATTAAAGAACAAAGGAAGGAGAAAGGAAAGGAATATTTTTGAATTCTTTTATAGAGAACTTAAGAAACCGTGGTTCTGGGGCAAAAACTCACACGTGAGTTTACTACTACAATCAACCGTTGTAGATGCAAGCACTACAATCTTGCCGCTTCCCTGTCTCGAATTGGCATAATCAACTGCGCGAGATGTAATTGTGGCGCCGAGAAGCAGAGATCTTAATCATGTTGTTTTCAATGCCCTCTGTACCAGGCACAGAGAGTCGAACTCATGGAGGGGTTCAAAAACGCAAATCTGTATCTCCCTCTGGACATGAGATCCCTTCTTGTAAGGCCAAACATTGTAGCATGCAGTCACATACATCGTTTTGTTAAAAAATGTAACTTACAAATTTAAGTTATTCACACCACATTACTCTTGTAAACCGTAATACTCATGTATAGCTATATAACTCTTACGAGAGTTTCACGAAGCTAATTAATAAAAAAAAAAAAAAAAAAAAAAGAAGAGGATGATGATCTGCAATTTATTCGGCAGTCGAAGATTGAAGAGAATAAACCCACTTGGCAAGAGGTTTCAGCATTTTCCCCTGAAGCGAAGTACTTCTGGAAAACCTGGGATTCATTGGAGGTACATTATGAGTTATTGTTCCGGAGGTGGGAATCTGCTGGCGGAGAGGAGGCCAGTCGGCTATTGGTGGTACCGAAGAGTAAGATTACCGAAGCCCTCCAGGAATGCCATGATACGCCTTCTGGAGGTCACTTCGGGGTGAGGAAAACTTTGGCGAAAATACGACAACGCTTCTTTTGGCTGAATCATCCAAGGGATGTGGAGGATTGGTGTCGCCGGTGCCATAGCTGTTCCGCGAGGAAAGGACCGGCGGAGAAGGGAAGAGGAACCGTGAAGGTTTATAACGCAGGAGCACCTTTTGAGAGGATAGCGCTCGACGTTGTTGGTCCCCTGCCGAGGTCTTCCGATGGGAATAGATTTGCGCTGCTTGTGATGGAATATTTTCGAAGTGGCCAGAGGTGATTCCACTTCCTAACCAGCGAGCGACAACAATTTCCACAGCGTTGCTGAAGGAAGTGATAAGCCGACACGGAGTTCCGCTCGAGCTGCACTCCGATCAGGGTCGGAGTTCTGAGTCAAGCATCTTCAAGGAGCTACTGAAGATACTTGGAATTAAGAAGACGAGGACAACTCCATTACACCCTCCAGTCGGACGGGCTCGTAGAGGCGGATGATAAGAACCTTGTTGCGATATCTGTCTCAGTTTGTTGCAGAACACTAAAAAGGACTGGAATGAATGGATTCCAACGTTCTTGCTGGCTTATCGTTCTTCGCAACATGAAGTGACACAGAATACGCCGTCGATGGTCCTCACGGGACGGGAGCTGCGCCTTCCTCTGGATCTTCTAAGAGGAGCTGTTTCTTCTAAGGGGAAAGAAGAAGATGGTTACATCGAGAAAATCAGAAAAAGTATAGAAGAAGTTCATAAATTCGTTTGACAGAGAATGCAAATTTGTTCGGAGAGAACGTAGTCGTGGTATGATTCGTTCTCGAGATCAATTTCCTTTGTCCCTAGAGAGAAGGTGTGGTTGTATAATCCTCGAAGAACGAAGGGAAGATGCCCGAAGCTCCAGTACGACTGGGAGGGACCCTACGAGGTGAAAAATCTGCTTAATGAGTTGATTTATCGGGCAGCTCGTTCACCAAAGTCCACACCGAGTGTCTCGCTCGGTACGATTCACGGGAGGTTTCCTGCAAGGATACTGGGACATGGCCCCCTCGGCGTGGCGCATGACCCAGGCTGGGAGGGGGGTCCTGATAGGAGCCCCCTCCCGCCAGGCGGCGCAGGGTCGGACCGGATGGGGTGGCATTGCCTCCTGTCCGGGTCCGGCGCACGGAGCGGCACCCTCGGTGGCCTGGTGCGGCCGTTAGCTGCCGGCCTCCGAGGGGTAGAAACGGGGTCGCGGCGGTTGCGAGTTGGGGCTCGCAGCCGACTCTAGGACGCGGCCCCGGGACGGATGGCGGCAGGACGATGTGGCCTCGTCCTGCCGCTATGAGACAGGGCGATTACCGGGGGGACCGTTTGTCCTCCCGCGGATGGGCGCAAAGCGCGGGCACGGGGAGGATACCGGCAGTATGCTTCGAGCGATTCTCGGTATCCTCCCAAATCGTGCGGAAGGGTCACCGTGGGGTTTTTAGTGGGTAGGTCCCGCGCCCGTTATAATGGGCGCGGGAATCCATACACCCCTCCGCCTCTCCCCAAAGAGGTGGGAGGAGTCTTTCGAAGATTTTCCCCACGACAACAAAAAAAAAAAAAAAAGGATACTGGGAGATGAGGATCGAGGAGGACGGCCGACATCTTCGCCCAAGAAGAGGACGCTTCGTCGCACAAGGCTAGGGTGGGGGTTACTTGCTGGCGGCGGACAGCCTTTCTTCTTTGCGTGTCGCAAACGGTCGTGGAAGCGCAATCCTCACCCCACAGCCGGGGCTCCATCCGGATGGGGTTCTAGTGTCCGGACTGCAAAGAGCTAGATAGCTAGCTAACAAGGAGTGTGCAAGGTAGCTAGCTGGCATGGTGTGAGCTAGGTAGCTAGCTAGCAAGGGGTGAGCTATGTACCTAGCTAGCAAGGAGCGAGCTGGGTGACTAGCTTGCAAGCAGTGAAATAGGTTGCTAGCTAGCATGCAGTTAGCTAGGTTGCTATCTAGCAAGAAGTGAGCAGGGTAGCTAGCTGGCATGGTGTGAGCTAGGCAGCTAGCTAGCAAAGAGTGTGCTAGGTAAATAGCTAGCAAGGAGTGAGATAGGTAGCTAGCTAGCAACGGGTGAGGAAGGTACCTAGCTAGCAAGAGAGCGAGATAGGTAACTAGCTTGCAAGCAGTGAAATAGGTTTCTAGCTAGCATGGAGTTAGCTAGGTATCTAACTTGCAAGTTGTGTGCTAGATAGCTAGCTAGCAGGGTGTGAGCTGGGTAGCTAGATTTCAAGGAGTAAGCTAGATAGCTAACTGGCAAAGGATTGAGCTAGGTTGCTGTCTAGAAAGGCGTGAGCGAGGCAGCTATCTAGCATGGAGTGAGCTTGGTAGCTAGCTAGCAAGGAGTCAGCTGGATAGCGAGATAGGATGTAGTGACCTAGATTGCTAGCTAGAACGGTGTGACCTAGGTAGCTAGTTAGCAAGTGGTGAGCTAGATAGCTAGCTAGCAAGGACTGTGATAGGTAGCTAGCTAGCAAGGCGTGAGCTAGGTAGCTATCTAGCAAGGAGTGAACTAGGTAGCTAGATAGCAAGGAAGGAGCTAGGTAGCTAGCTAGGAAGGAGCGAGCTAGGTTACTAGCTTGCAAGCAGTGAAATAGGTTGCTAGCTATCATGGAGTTAGCTAGGTTTCTAGCTAAAAAGAAGTGAGCTAGGTAGCTAGCTTGCATGGTGTGAGCTAGGTAGCAGCAACGAGTGTTCTAGGTACCTAGCTAGCAAGGATTGAGATAGGTATCTACCTAGCAAGGGTGAGCTAGATAACTAGCTAGCATGGAGTTACCCATGTTGCTAGCTAGCAAAAGTGAGCTGGGTGGCTAGCTAGCATGGTGTGAGCTGGGTAGCTAGGTAGCAAGGAGTGAGATAGATAGCTAGCTAACAAGGAGTGTGCAAGGTATCCAAGCTGGCAAGGAGTGCGCTAGGTAGCTAGCTAGCAAGGAGTAAGCTAGGTATAATGTTAGCAAGGAGTGAGCTAGGTAGCTAGCGTGCAAGCAGTGAAATAGGTAGCTAGCTAGTAAGGAGCGAGCTAGATTGCTAGCTTGCAACCAGTGAAATAGGAAGCTAGCTTGCAAGCAGTGAAATAGGTAGATAGCTTGCAAGCAGTGAAATAGGTAGCTAGATAACACGGAGTGAGTTAGGTTTCTAGCAATCAAGAAATGAGCTATGTAGCTAGCTAGCATGGAGTAGTCTTGGTAGCTATCCTGCAAGGAGTGTGCTACGCAGCAAGCTTGCAAGGATTGAGCTAGGTAGCTAGCTAGCAAGGAGTCAGCTCGGTAGCTAGCTACCATTGCGTGTCCTAGGTAGCTATATAGCAAGGAGTTTGCCTTGTAGCTAGCTAGCAAGGAATGAACTTTGTAGCCAGATAGCAAGGAGTGATCTAGGTAGCTAGCTAGCATTGAGTGTGCTAGGTAGCTAGAGAGCAAGGAGTGAGGTAGGTATCTATCTTTGCAAGGAGTCAGCTAGGAAGCTAGCTAGCAAGGAGTCATCTAGGTAGCTATCTAGCAAGGAGTGAGGTAGGTAGCTAGCTAGCGAGGAGTGAGCTAGGTAGCTAGCTAGCAAGGAGTGAGCTAGGTATCTAGCTAGCAAGTAGTCAGCTAGGTAGCTAGCTAGCAAGGAGTCAGCTAGGTAGCTTTCTAGCAAGGTGTGAGGTAGCTAGCTAGCTAGCAAGGAGTGAGCTAGGTAGCTAGATAGCGAGGAGAGATCTAGGTAGCTAGCTAGCATTGAGTGTGCTAGATAGCCAGATAGCAAGGAGTGAGCTAGGTAGCTAGCTAGCAAGGAGTGAGCTATGTAGCTAGCTAGCATTGAGTGTGCTATGTAGCCAGATAGCAAGGAGTGAGCTAGGTAGCTAGCTAGCAAGGAGTGAGATATGTAGCCAGATAGCAAGGAGTGAGCTAGGTAGCTAGCTAGCATTGAGTGTGCTATGTAGCCAGATAGCAAGGAGTGAGCTGGGCAGCTTGCTAGCAAGGAGTGAGCTAGGTAGCTAGATAGCAAGGAGTGAGCTACGTAGCTAGCTAGCAAGGAGTGAGCTAGATTGCTAGATAGCAAGGAGTGAGATAGGTAGCTAGCTAGCAAGGAGTGAGCTATGTAGCCAGAGAGCAAGGACTGAGCTAGGTAGCTAGCAATGAATTGAGTGTGCTAGGTAGCTAGATAGCAAGGAGTGAGCTAGGTAGCTAGCTAGCATTGAGTGTGCTAGGTAGCTAGATAGCAAGGAGTGAGCTAGGTAGCTAGCTAGCATTGAGTGTGCTAGGTAGCTAGATAGCAAGGAGTGAGCTAGGTAGCTAGCTAGCAAGGAGTGAGCTAGGTAGCCAGATAGCAAGGAGTGATCTAGGTAGCTAGCTAGCATTGAGTGTGCTAGGTAGCTAGAGAGCAAGGAGTGAGGTAGGTATCTATCTTTGCAAGGAGTCAGCTAGGAAGCTAGCTAGCAAGGAGTCATCTAGGTAGCTATCTAGCAAGGAGTGAGGTAGGTAGCTAGCTAGCAAGGAGTGAGCTAGGTAGCTAGCTAGCAAGGTGTGAGCTAGGTATCTAGCTAGCCAGTAGTCAGCTAGGTAGCTAGCTAGCAAGGAGTCAGCTAGGTAGCTTTCTAGCAAGGTGTGAGGTAGCTAGCTAGCTAGCAAGGAGTGAGCTAGGTAGCTAGATAGCAAGGAGTGAGCTAGGTAGCTAGCTAGCAAGGAGTGAGCTAGGTAGCTAGCTAGCATTGAGTGTGCTATGTAGCCAGATAGCAAGGAGTGAGCTAGGTAGCTAGCTAGCAAGGAGTGAGATATGTAGCCAGATAGCAAGGAGTGAGCTAGGTAGCTAGCTAGCATTGAGTGTGCTATGTAGCCAGATAGCAAGGAGTGAGCTGGGCAGCTTGCTAGCAAGGAGTGAGCTAGGTAGCTAGATAGCAAGGAGTGAGCTACGTAGCTAGCTAGCAAGGAGTGAGCTAGATAGCTAGATAGCAAGGAGTGAGCTAGGTAGCTAGCTAGCAAGGAGTGAGCTAGGTAGCTAGCTAGCAAGGAGTGAGCTAGGTAGCCATATTGCAAGGAGTGAGCTAGGTAGCTAGATAGCAAGGAGTGAGCTAGGTAACTTGCTAGCATTGAGTGTGCTAGGTAGCTAGATAGCAAGGAGTGAGCTAGGTAACTTGCGAGCATTGAGTGTGCCAGGTAGGCTGGCAAGGAGTCAGCTAGGTAGCTAGCTAGCAAGGAATGAGCTAGGTAGCCAGATAGCAAGGGGTGATCTAGGTAGCTAGCTAGCATTGAGTGTGCTGGGTAGCTAGCTAGCAAGGGGTGAGCTAGGTATCTAGCTAGCAAGTAGTCAGCTAGGTAGCTAGCTAGCAAGGAGTCAGCTAGGTAGCTATCTAGCAAGGAGTGAGGTAGGTAGCTAGCTAGCAAGGAGTGAGCTAGGTAGCTAGATAGCGAGGAGTGATCAGGGTAGCTAGCTAGCATTGAGCGTGCTAGGTAGCCAGATAGCAAGGAGTGAGCTAGGTAGCTAGCTAGCATTGCGTGTGCTAGGTAGCTATATAGCAAGGAGTTTGACTTGTAGCTAGCTAGCAAGGAATGAGCATTGTAGCCAGATAGCAAGGAGTGAGCTAGGTAGCTAGTTAGCAAGGAGTGAGCTAGGTATCTAGCTAGCAAGGAGTCAGCTAGGTAGCTAGCTAGCATGGAGTGAGCTAGGGTGGCTAGCTAGCAGGTGTGAGTAGCTGGCTAGCTAGCAAGGAGTGAGCTAGGTAGCTAGATAGCGAGGAGTGATCTAGGTAGCTAGCTAGCATTGAGTGTGCTAGGTAGCCAGATAGCAAGGAGTGAGCTAGGTATATAGCTAGCAAGGAGTGAGATATGTAGCCAGATATCAAGGAGTGAGCTGGGCAGCTTGCTAGCAAGGAGTGAGATAGGTAGCTAGATAGCAAGGGTGAGCTGGTAGGCTAGCTGGCAAGGAGTGAGCTAGATGGCTAATAGCAAGGAGTGAGCTAGGTAGCCAGATTGCAAGGAGTGAGCTAGGTAGCTAGCTAGCAAGGAGTGAGCTAGGTAGCTAGAGAGCAAGGAGTGAGCTGGGTAGCTAGCTGGCAAGGAGTGAGCTAGGTAGCTAGCTCGCAAGGCGTGAGCTGGGTAGCTGCTAGCAAAGGAGTCATCTAGGTGGCTAGCTAGGCAGGGAGTGAGCTGGTAGCTATCTAGGAGTGAGGTAGGTAGCTGGCTGGCAAGGAGTGAGATAGGTAGCTAGCTAGGAAGGAGTGAGCTAGTGTGCCAGGTAGCAAGGGAGTGAGCTGGGTAGGCTGGCTGGCAAGGGAGTGAGCTATGTAGCCAGATAGCAAGGAGTGATCTGGGTAGCTAGCTGGCATTGGGTGTGCTGGGTAGCTAGAGAGCAGGAGGGGTAGTATCTATCTTTGCAAGAGTCAGCTAGGAAGCTAGCCAAAGGAGTCATCTAGGTAGCTATCTGGCAAGGAGTCAGCTAGGTGGCTATCTGGCAAGGGTGAGGTGGGTGGCTGGCTAGCAGGGTGAGCTGAGTGGCTGAATGGCGAGGAGTGATCAGGGTAGCTAGCTGGCATTAGCGTGCTAGGGTAGCCAGATAGCAGGAGTGAGCTAGGTAGCTGGCTGGCAGTGTGCTGGGTAGCTAGCTGAGGTTTGACTTGTGGCTAGCTGCAGTAGCTGGCCGATAGCAAGGTGTGAGCTGGGTAGCCTGCTAGCAAGGGTGTGAGCATCTGGCTAGCAGGAGTCAGAGGAGCTGGCAGAGTCTGGAGAGCAGGGTAGATCTAGGCTGCATTGGTGTGCTAGATAGCCAGATAGCAAGGAGTGAGCTGGTAGCTGGCTGGCAGGAGTGAGCTATGGGTAGCTAGCTAGCATTGAGTGTGCTAGGTTGCCAGATAGCAAGGAGTGAGCTAGGTATATAGCTGGCAGGGTGAGATATGTAGCCAGATAGCAAGGAGTGAGCTGGGTAGCTTGCTGGCATTGAGTGTGCTAGGTAGCTAGAGCTGGCAAGGAGTGAGCTAGGTAGCTAGCTAGCATAGTAGGTGACTGAGTAGCCAGATAGCAAGAGGTGATCTGGGTAGCTAGCTGGCATGAGGTAACTGTGCATGTGTGCTAGGTAGCTAGAGGCAAGGAGGTGAGGTAGGTGGCTATCTTGCAAGGAGTGAGCTGGGTAGCTTGCTGGCAAGGAGTGAGCTGGGTAGCTATCTAGCAAGGAGGTAGCTAGGTGGCTAGCTGGCAAGGAGTGAGCTGGGTAGCTGGCTAGCAAGGAGTGAGCTTTTGTGAGGTGACATCTATCAGCTACCAGGGAGTCAGCTGGTAGCTTCCTGAGCAAGGAGTGAGCTGGGTAGCTAGCTAGCAGGGAGTGTGCTGAGGTAGCCAGATGGCAAGGAGTGAGCTGGGTATCTAGCTAGCAAGGGTGAGCTGGGTAGGCCAGCTAGTGTGCAGGAGTGAGCTAGGTAGCTATGCTGGCAAGGAGTGCAGGGTGGGTAGCTAGCTGCTAGCAAGGAGTGAGCTAGGTAGCTAGATGAGCCAGGAGGTGATCAGGGTAGCTAGCTAGCATTGAGCGTGCTAGGTAGCCAGATAGCAAGGAGTGAGCTAGGTAGCTATCTGGCAAGATTGTGAGCTAGGTAGCTATATAGCAAGGAGTTTGACTTGGTAGCTAGCTAGGCAACATTGAAGTGAGCTAGGTAGCCAGATAGCAAGGGGAGTGAGCTAGGTAGCTGTTAGCAAGGAGTGAGCTGGGTAGCTGGCTAGCAGGAGTCAGCTAGGTAGCTAGCTAGCATGGAGTCAGCTAGGTAGCTAGCTAGCAAGGTGTAAGGTAGCTAGCTAGCTAGCAAGGAGTGAGCTAGGTAGCTAGATAGCGAGGAGTGATCTAGGTAGCTAGCTAGCATTGAGTGTGCTAGGTAGCCAGATAGCAAGGAGTGGGCTAGGTATATAGCTAGCAAGGAGTGAGATATGTAGCCAGCTAGCAAGGTGAGCTGGGCAGTTGCTACAGCAGGTAGTGAGATAGGTGAGCTAGGTATATAGCAGGTGACATGTAGCCAGATAGCAAGGAGTGAGCTGGGTAACTAGCTGGCATAGCAAGAGGTAGCTGTAGCTAGCTACGTAGCCATATTGCAAGGAGTGAGCTAGGTAGCTAGATAGCAAGGAGTGAGCTAGGTAACTAGCTAGCATTGAGTGTGCTAGGTAGCTAGATATCAAGGAGTCAGCTAGGTAGCTAGCTAGCAAGGAGTGAGCTAGGTAGCCATATTGCAAGGAGTGAGCTAGGTAGCTAGCTAGCATTGAGTGTGCTAGGTAGCTAGTGAGCAAGGAGTGAGCTAAGTAGCTAGCTAGCAAGGAGTGAGCTAGATAGCTAGATAGCAAGGAGTGAGCTAGGTAGCTAGATAGCGAGGAGTGAGCTCGGTAGCTAGCTGGCAAGGAGTCAGCTAGGTAGCTAGATAGCAAGGGAGTGAGCTGGGTAGCTGGCTCAAGGGGAGTGAGCTGGGTAGCTAGCTGGCATTGAGTGTGCTGGGTAGCTATGGCAAAGGTCAGCTGGGTAGCTGGTAGCAGAGTGAGCAAGGGTGGCTGGCTGGCAAGGAGTGAGCTAGTCAGCTATACAGCAAGGAGTGATATAGGTAGCTAGCTAGCATTGAGTGTGCTAGGTAGCCAAGAAGCAAGGAGTGAGCTGGGTAGCTATCTAGCATTGAGTGGGCTAGGTAGCTAGCTAGCATTGAGTGTGCTAGGTAACCAAGAAGCATGGAGTGAGCTAGGTAGCTAGCTAGCAAGGAGTCAGCTAGGTAGCTAGCTAGCAAGATGTGAGCTAGGTAGCTAGATTGCAAGGAGTGAGCTAGGTAGCTAGCTGGCATTGAGTAGTGCTAGGTAGCCAGACAGCAAGGAGTGAGCTAGGTAGCTTGCTAGCAAGGAGTGAGCTATGTAGCCAGATAGTAAGGAGTGAGCAAGGTAGGTAGATAGCAAGGAGTGAGGTGGGTAGCTAGATAGCAAGGAGTGAGCTGGGTAGCTATCTAGCATTGAGTGTGCTAGGTAGCCAGATAGCAAGGAGTCAGCTAGGTAGCTACCCAGCAAGGAGTGAGCTAGGTAGCTAGCTAGCATTGAGTGTGCTAGGTAGCCAGATAGCAAGGAGTGAGCTAGGTAGCTTGCTAGCAAGGAGTGAGCTATGTAGCCAGATAGTAAGGAGTGAGCAAGGTTGGTAGATAGCAAGGAGTGAGGTGGGTAGCTAGATAGCAAGGAGTGAGCTGGGTAGCTATCTAGCCAGGAGTGATCTAGGTAGCTAGATAGCAAGGAGTGTGCTAGGCAGCTAGCTATCAAGGAGTGAGCTAGGTAGCTAGCTAGCATTGAGAGTGCTAGGTAGCTAGCTAGTATTGAGTGTGCTAGGTAGCTAGCTAGTATTGAGTGTGCTAGGTAGCTAGCTAGCAAGGAGTGAGCTAGGTAGCTAGCTAGCAAGGAGTGATCTAGGTAGCTATCTAGCAAGGAGTGAGGTAGGTAGCTAGATAGTAAGGTGTGTGCTTGGTAGCTAGTTGGAACCTAGTGAGCTAGGTAGCTAGCTAGCAAGGTGTGAGCTAGGTTGCTATCTAGCAAGGAGTGAGCTAGGTATTTAGCTAGCAAGGAGTGAGCTAGGCAGCTAGCTAGGGAGGGGGGAGCTAGGTAGTTAGCTAGCAAGTAGTGTGCTAGGCAGCTAGCTATCAAGGAGTGAGCTAGGTAGCTAGCTAGCATTGAGAGTGCTAGGTAGCTAGCTAGTATTGAGTGTGCTAGGTAGCTAGATAGTAAGGAGTGTGCTTGGTAGCTAGATAGGAAGGAGTGAGCTAGGTGGCTAGGTAGCATTGAGTGTGCTAGGTAGCTAGATAGCAAGGAGTGAGCTAGGTAGCTAGCTAGCAAGGAGTGAGGTAGGTTGCTAGATAGCTATTAGTGAGCCACGTAGCTAGCTAGCAAGGATTGAGCTAGGTATCTATCTTGCAAGGAGTGAGCTATGTATTTAGCTCGCAAGGAGTGAGCTAGGTTGCTATCTAGCATTGGAGTAATGTAGTAGGTAAGGAGCTAGCTAGCTTGAGTGTGAGCTAGGTACCTAGCTAGCAAGTAGTGTGCTAGGCAGCTGGCTATCAAGGAGTGAGCTGGGTAGCTAGCTAGCATTGAGTGAGCTAGGTAGCTTGCTACCAAGGAGTGAGCTAGGTAGCTAGCTAGCATTGAGTGTGCGAGGTAGCTAGATAGCATGGAGTGACCTAGGTAGCTTGCTACCAAGGAGTGAGCTAGGTGGCTAGCTAGCATTGAGTGTGCTAGGAAGCAAGCTTGCATTGAGTGTGCTATGTAGCCAGCTTGCAAGGAGTGAGCTAGGTACCTATCCACCAAAGGCTGAGCTAGGTAGCTAGCTTGCTTTGAGTGTGCAAGGTAGGTAGAGAGCAACTACTGAGCTAGGTAGCTAGCTAGTAGGTAGTGTCCTAATTAGCTACCGACCAAGGAGTGAGCTAGGTCGCTAGCTAGCAAGGAGTGTGCTAGGTAGCTAGCTAGCAAGGTGTGAGCTAGGCAGGCTGTCCAGCAAGGAGTGATCTGGGTAGCTAGGCTGGCATTGAGTGTGCCAGGGTGGCTAGAGAGCAAGGAGTGAGCCAGGTAGCTTGCTATCTGCAGGAGTGAGCTAGGTGGCTGGCTAGCATTGAGTGTGCTGGGTAGGCAAGCTGGCACATTGAGTGAGCTAGGTAGGTAGACCAGCAAGGAGTGAGCTAGGTAGCTAGATAGCTATTAGTGAGCCATGTAGCTAACTAGCATTGAGTGTGCTATGTAGCTAGATAGCAAGGAGTGAGCTAGGTAGCAAGCTACAAAGGAGTGAGCTAGGTAGCTAACTAGCAATGAGTCGGCTAGGTAGCTAGCTAGCAAGGAGTGAGCTAGGTATCTAGCTAGCAAGGAGTGAGCTAGGTGGGTAGCTAGCAAGGTGTGAGCTAGGTACCTAGCTAGCAAGTAGTGTGCTAGGCAGCTGGCTATCAAGGAGTGAGCTGGGTAGCTAGCCAGCATTGATTGTGCTAGATATCTAGCTAGCAAGGAGTGAGCTAGGTGGCTAGCTAGCATTGTGTGTGCTAGGTATCTAGATAGCAGGGAGTGAGCTAGGTGGCTAGCTAGCATTGAGTGTTCTAGGTAGCTAGATACCAAGGAGTGAGCTAGGTGGCTAGCTAGCACTGTGTGTGCTAGGTAGCTAGATAGCAAGGAGTGAGCTAGGTGGCTGGGTAGCATTGAGTGTGCTAGGTAGCTAGATAGCAAGGAGTGAGCTAGGTAGCTAGATAGCTATTAGTGAGCCAGGTAGCTAGCTAGCTTTGAGTGTGCTAGGTAGCTAGATAGCAAGGAGTGAGCTAGGTAGCATGCTACAAAGGAGTGAGCTGGGTAGCTAGCAAGCAATGAGACAGCTAGGTAGCTAGCTAGCAAGGAGTGAGCTAGGTATATAGCTAGCAAGAAGTGAGCTAGGTAGCTAGCTAGCAAGTAGTGTGCTGGGCAGCTGGCTATCAAGGAGTGAGCTGGGTATTTAGCTAGCAAGGATTGAGCTATTCAGCTAACTAACAAGGAGTGAGCTAGGTAGCTAGCTAGCATTGTACGGGCTAGGTAGCTAGACAGCAAGGAGTGAGCTAGGTAGCTAGCTAGAAAGGAGTGATCTAGGGAGCTAGCTAGCAGGGAGGAGCAGGGTATCTGGCCAGCATTGAGAGTGCTAGCTAAAGCTAGCAGTTGAGTGTAGCTAGGGTAGCTAGATGGTAAGGAGTGCTTGGTAGATAGCCAGCAAGTAGTGAGATCTGTCGCTAGCTAGGCAAGAAGTGAGCTGGGTAGCTGGCTAGCAGGTGTGAGCTAGGTTGCTATCTAGCAAGGAGTGAGCTAGGTATTTAGGTAGCAAGGTGTGGGCTAGGCAGATAGCTAGGGAGGGGTGAGCTAGTTAGCTAGCTAGCAAGTAGTGTGCTAGGCAGCTAGCTATCAAGGAGTGAGCTAGGTAGCTAGCTAGCATAGAGAGTGCTAGGTAGGTAGCTAGTATTGAGTGTGCTAGGTAGCTAGCTAGCAAGGAGTGAGCTAGGTCGCTAGCTAGCATGGAGTGGGCTAGGTAGCAAGCTAGCAAGCAGTGAGCTAGGTAACTAGCTAGCAAGGAGTGAGCTAGGTAGCATGCTAGCAAGGAGTGAGCTAGTTAGCTAGTTAGCAAGGCGTCAGCTAGGTAGCTAGCTAGCAAGGAGTGAGCTAGGTAGCTAGATATCATGGAGTCAGCAGGGCAGCTTGCTAGCTAGCAGTGAGCGAGGTAGCTAGATAGCTATTAGTGAGCCAGATAGCTAGCTAGCGTTGGGTTAGCTGGGTAGCTTGCTAGTAAGGAGTCAGCTAGGTTGCTTGCTAGCAAGGAGTGAGCCAGGTTGCTAGCTAGCAAGGTGTGAGCTAGGTAGCTAGCTAGCAAGGAGTCAGCTAGGTAGCTAGCTAGCAAGGTGTGAGCCAGGTAGCTAGCTTCAAAGGAGTGAGCTAGGTACAGCTAGCTGGCAAGGAGGGAGCCCTAGGTGGCCAGCTGGCAAGGGAGTGAGCTGGGTAGCTAGCTAGGCAAGAGTCCAGCTGGGCAGCTGGATATCAAGGCAGAGTGAGCTGGCTGGCTTTGAGCTGTAGGCTGGGTAACTGGCTGGCAAAGTGAGCTAGCCAGCTGGCAAGCTTGAGTGAGCTAGGTAGCTAGCCTGGCAAGGAGTGAGCTAGGTGGCTAGCTGGCATTGAGCGTGCTAGGTAGCCAGATGGCAAGGAGTGAGCTGGGTAGCTAGCTAGCATTGATCTGTGCTAGGTAGCTAGTGGAGTGCTAGCTGGCTAGCAGTAGCTGAGTGAGCTAGGTAGCTAGCAAGGAGTGAGCTGGGTAGCTGGTTAGCAAGGAGTGAGGTAGGTAGCTGGCAGGAGTCAGCTGGGTAGCTGGCAAGAGTCAGCTAGGTGGCTGGCTAGCAGGTGTGAGTAGGTAGCTGGCTAGCAAGGAGTGAGCTAGGTAGCTAGCGCCCGCGAGCGCCGTGACCGGACGATGGCGTGGCGCGAGCGAAGGGCAGGTGAGCCTGTATGAGCTACCGGATGGCGCAGGTGTGAGCTCTGCAGGTAGCTGGCCAAGGCCCAGGCGAGCGGAAGGTCTAGCCAGACCATGACATCATGGGAGAGCCCGTGGCATTGGTGCTGAAGCTGGTAGTGGGCGCCCCGTCACCGAGCCACCCCCGCTAGCTGAGGACGTGGTCAATGCTCAAATTCGGGTGAGCTAGGGGCTGTAGCTAGCCCCAAAGGAGTGGGCTGGCAGACTGGCAGGGGTATCTCGGGGAGCTGGCCGCGGAGTCAGACGGCTCGGCTGGCGTAGCATGGCAGTCGGATGGTGTGCTTCAGCAGCAGGTAGATAGACCCAGGAGAGGGCTGAGCTGGGCATGCTGAGCTGCGATTCCCAGTTGAAGGTGAGCTGGGTAGGTCCTAGATCCGGCAAGGAGGTCGAGCTGCGGAGGCCCCAAGTGCCTGGCATAGCTAGCTGTCTCCTCGACGGGGTGGTGCAAGCTCTTCGAAGCAAGGGTGATTGCTAGCCTCGTCGAGCCTGAACCTGGCAGGGGGTGCCCCGGCTAGACCGACTGCCAGTCACGGTTTCCGGGAGTAGCTGACCTCGTGTCAGGAGCCCTCTCGGAGTCGGCCGTCCGGGGAGGGTGGCTGGGCGTAGCATTGGAGGTGCTAGTTCACCCTGGTAACAAAGGAAGTGAGATGGGTAGGGCTCGGGTGAGCAAGGTCCCCGCCTTCGGGGCGGTCATAGGGATTAGCTCCGCGGCAGGTGGATCAGTATCCGACCCGGGATGGTCATATGCAGTGAGGTGCTGCGGTAGTTAGCGATTGGGTGAGGTGTGGAATAGCCAGACTTGCAAGTGTTGGGCTGACCTGGGCAGCGCATGTCATGCAGATGACACACTGGTAAGCTGGCCGTCCCAGCTACCGCTAGCAAAGAAGAGGTGCCAAGCGTCTCACGCGGAGCCAGAGGGCGCAAGGAGTAGAGCAGAGGATGGGGACTGGTAGCAAGACCGAGGTGAGCCAGGTGGCTCGGCAAGGATGGCAAGCTCTGAACCGTGGGCTGAGGTAGCTAGATGGCAATCGGGTGAAGCTAGGTATCTGGGCTGATCGAAAGTGAACTGGGGGCATTTCCGCTGCTGGTCCCCGGCTGGAGGATGGCAAGGCTTTGGTAGCCGAGAACCTGGGTGGCTGGTCAGTAAAGTTGAGCTGCTATTGTGGCAATGGTTCAGTCGGTGGTCTATGCTAGGGCCCAGTCTGGGCTAGCTGGACGACCTGGCGGCCTCCCGGCGCGGCGATTGATGTGCTGGGTAGCTAACGGATGGGCTCTAGGGGTCGTCCATGGTGACCGGGCAAATGGGTAGCATGAAGACGGGTAGCAGCGGGTGAAGCTAGGGTTATCCTGGGTCTCTAGCAGATGAAGTCATCGTGGGTGGCGCGAAATGAGCTGGTCCCAAAGAGTGTCGGCTGGCGCTGTCGGCTAGCCACTTAGGGCTTTGCTAGCCGCAGCTAACCGGGCGAGTTGAGCTCCAGGTAGCTGGCATTGAGTGTGTCCTGGGTAGCCAGCGTGGCAAGGGGATTGAGCTGGGTGGCTAGCCGCGGGGCACCGGACCAGTCGGGGCTGTGTGGGCCCGCTCTAGATGGCTAAGGACGAGTTGGAAGCAGGTTACAGGTAGATGGCAAAGGGTGTTCGGGGCATAGCTGGCTTCAGGAGATTGTGCCGGATGATAGCAGAGCGCGTTATTGGCTACGCTGAGCTAGGACGGCAAGGAACTATACCCTCGAGGTATGCTAGCTAAGAGCATGGGAGATGAACGCCGTAGCTGGCGTCAGAGCGGCGAGAGCTGGCTATGGTGCGTTACGCTCGGCAGCGAGGGTGGCCGTGTGCCTCCTTCTGCCAAATCGTAATGGTGCAGTAAGGAGTGGGCAAAAGGGAGCGCGAGCGTCAGCAAAGCTGAAAGCTCGAGCTCGTTTGGTAGCTGAAAGAGCGTGGCAAGGGTGGCTAAGCACGTGGCTAGCATGGGGAGGGGTCTGATGAGGAGCCCCCTCCGCCCGGTAGCGGGTAAGTCTGGACCGGATGGGGGTGGCAGTGCTGCTAGGCTCCGGGCCAGATAGCGCACGGGCAGTGAGCTAGGTGCGCTTGCTGCCTCGAGGGTAGCTATGTGAAGCTGGTAAGGAGTTGAGCTGCGTGCCGCCTGAATGACTACCGGTGAGGTGGGTAGCTAGATGGCAAGACGGTAGGCTGCCGAGGTGCCTGCCGCTATGAATGAGAGGGGATCTGGGTGAGCACCAGGCGCGGGCATTGGGTGAGCTACCGGTGGCCATGCGCTGAAAGATGAGGTGAGCAAGAAGGTCACCGTGGCAAGGTTTTTTGGTGGGTAGGTCCGCGCTGAATGGGCGCAGGAGTGAGCTACCCCTCCGGCCTCCCCAAAGAGGTGGGATGGATCTGGGTAGCAGATTTCCCCACGAAGAGGAAAAAAAAAAAAAAAAAAAAGGTAAGCTGGCATTGAGTGTTCTAGGTAGCTGGCTAGCATTGAGTGTGCTGGGTAGCTAGATCTGGCAAGTGTTAGCTAGGTAGATGGCTGGCAAGGGTGAGCTATTGGTGGCCAAGATGGCATGGTAAGGTGAAGCTGGGCAGCTAGCTGGCAAGGTGTAGAGGCTGGAGGTGGCTAGCTAAAGCAAGGAGTGAGAGCTGACGTGGCTAGCAAAGAATTGAGCTTGCTAAGTGGCCCTGAATGGCTTAAGGAGAATTGAGCCCCCAGGTAGCTGGCTATGTTGCAAGGTGTGAGGCTAGGTAGCTAGATAGCATTGAGTGAGCTGGGTAGCTGGGTGGCATTGGTGTGCTAGGTAGCCATCTGGGCCAGGAGGTCCAGCTGCAGGTAGCTAGCTGGCAAGGGGTGAGCTAGGTAGCCATGTTGCAGGGAGTGAGCTGGGTAGCTAGCTGGCATTGAGAGTGTGCTGGGTAGCCAGATGGCCCAGCAGAAATTGAGTGACCTAGGTAGCTGGCTGGCAAGGAGTGAGGCTGAGGTGGCTATCAAGGGAGTGAGCTGGGTAGCTAGCTAGCACAGGTGTGAGCTAGGTAGCTAGCTGGCAAGGTAGTGAACCTAGGTAAGCTAGATGAGCTAACCCAGGGAGTGAGCTGGGTAGCTGGCTAGCCCTAAGGAGTGAATAGGTAGCTACCTCTCTGCATTGGTGCTAGGTCAGCTAGATGGCCCAGCTAGGGAGTGAGGCTAGGTAGCTGGCCCCTGGCAAGAGTGAGATCAACAAGGGTAGCTATGGGTCAGCAAGGAGTGAGCTGAGGTAGCCAGATACCCAGCAAGGAGTGAGCTCAGGTAGCTAGCTGGCAAGGAGGTGTGCTAGGTAGCTATCTGTGTAGCAAAGGAGTGAGCTGGGTAGCTTGCTGGCAAAGGAGTGAGCTGGGCAGCTGGCTCTGGCATTGGAGTGTGCTAGGTGGCTAGATGGCAACGGTGTGCTGGGTAGCTTCAGCTGTCAGTCAGCGACAATGCTGTGCAGCTAGCTGCTTGAGCAGTGGAGTCTGGGCGCTGGCAGCAGGGAGTGAGCTAGGTAGCTGAGATAGCATTGAGTGTGCTAGGTAGACTAGACCTGGAGTGTGCTAAGTAGCTGAATGGCAAGATGAGCCAAATTGGCCTCTCCTAGCAAGGCGTGAGGCTGGGTAGCTAGCTGGCTAGCAAGGAGTGAGCTATGGTAGCCAGATAGCAAGGAGGTGAGCAAGTGGGTATCAGCTGGCAAGCAGAGTGAGCTGGGTAGCTGAATCTGGCAAGCGGTGAGCAGTGGTGTCAGGTAGCCTGGCTATCGCATTGCAAAGGTGACCTAGGTAGCTTGAACTGGCGAACAGGAGTGCAGCTAGGTAGCTGGCCCCTGGCATTGAGGTGCTAGGTAGCCAAGATAGCAAAGGGAGTGAGCTGGGTGGCTAGCTGGCATTGGAGTGTGCTAGGTAGCTAGATGGCAGGGGTGAGCTAGGTGGCCAGCTGGCAAGGGAGTGAGCTGGGTAGCCAGATAGCAGGAGTGAGCTAGGTAGGTGAACAGCAGGGATGGCTATGCTTAGCTGGCTGAATGGCTGGCAAGGGGTGAGCTGGGTGAGCTAGATAGACAAGGAGTGAGCTAGGTGGCTGGCTGGCATTGAGTGTGCTGGGTAGCTAGATGGCAAGGGGTGTGCTGGGGCTAGCTAGCAAGAGAGGTGTGCTGGGTAGCTGGCTAGTCCCGACAGTGCTGAGGTAGGTCAGCTGGTAGTGAGTCTTTGGGTGGCTAGCTGGTGTTGATAGTAACTGGTAGCTGGCCCCCAGCTGGCAGTGAAAGCTGGTTGGCTAGCTGGCAAAGAGAGGTGAGCTGGGTAGCCCCAGCTAGCAAGGAGTGAGCTGGGTGGCTAGATAGCCAAGGTGTGTGCTAGGTAGCTGGTTGGCAGGAACCTAGTGAGCTGGGTAGCTGGCTAGCAAGGTGTTCCAGCTGGGATTGCTAGGCAAAGGAAGGCCAGTATTTAGCTGGCAAGGGAGTGAGCTGGGTGGCTGGCTAGCAATGGGTCAGCTGGGTAGCTAGCCAGCTTTGAGAGTAGTGTGCTGGCGGCCAGCTGTCAAGGTGTGAGCTGGGTGGCTAGCTGGCAGTTGAGAGTGGGTAGCTAGCTGAGCATTGGGTGTGCTAGGTGGCTACAATGGTAAATGTGAGGCTAGGTAGCTAGAATGGCAGAGGAGTGATCTAGGTGGCTGGGTGGCATTGAGGTGAGGTAGGTAGCTAGCTGGCTGTCAAGGAGTGAGCTGGGTAGCTGGCTAGCAAGGAGTGTGAGCTGGGTAGCTACAGCTGGCATAACCCAGAGAGTGGAGCATATGTGGCCGGAATGGCAAGGAGTTGAGCTAGAGTGGCTATCTGGCACCAGAGTGAG
This sequence comes from Colletes collaris, assembly GCA_030068185.1. NCBI lineage: Eukaryota > Metazoa > Arthropoda > Insecta > Hymenoptera > Colletidae > Colletes > Colletes collaris. The sequence continues at coordinate 5,313 of JASGYR010000306.1, read as the reverse complement.
TACTATGGTATTTGGCTGGCTAGCATAGGAGTGAGCTTCAGGTAGCTATCTGGCAAAGGAGGTGAGTGGAGTCCTTCCAGCTTGCTTTGGGTGTGCTGGGTGGGTGAAGCAGGTCCCCCAGGCTAGGTGGCTAGCTGTGCATTGGGAGAGTGAAACTTGGTAGCTGGCTAGACAGCAGTAGAGTTAACAATGGGCAGCTGGCTAGCAAGGAGCGCGCTGGGTAGCTAGCTGGCATTGAGTGAGTCTGAGAGGTAGCTTGCTAGCAAGGAGTGAGCTGGGTAGCCTAGCTAGCATTGAAGTGTGCTATTAGCTAGATAGCAAAGTGAGTTAGACCTGTGGTAGCTAGCTAGCAAGGGTGAGCTGGGTAGCTGAATGGCAAGAGTGTGAGCAAGGAAGCAAGCTAGCATGGGTGTGCTATGGTAGCCAGCTAGCAAGGTGTAAGCTATGGGTAGCTAGATCCAGCAGGGCTGAGCTAGGTAGCCTAGCTTGGCAAAGGAGTGTGAGCTAAGGTGAGCTAAGGCAAGCTACTGAGCTGGGTAGCTCAGCTGCGTAGTGTCCTAGGTATCTGGCTACCGACCAAGGAGTGAGCTAAGGTAGCTAGCTAGCAAGGAGTGTGCTGGGCTAGCTGGCTAGCAAGGTGTGTGCTAGGTAGCTGAATGGCAATGGAGTGGTAGCTGGGTAGCTAGCTGGCTTTATTGGGTAAACTGGGTAGCTGTAAAGGTGAGGTGAGGAAACTAGGTATTGAGGCTTGCTAGCCAAGGGGAGGTGAAGCTAAGGCAGCTAGCTAGCATTGCGTGTAAGCTAGGTAGCTAGAAACTGGCAAGGTGTGACCTAGGTAGCTGGCTGACCTCGCAAGAAGGTGTTAGCTAGGTAGCTAGATGGCTAAAGGGTGAGCCATGGGTGACTTGCTTCTGGCATTGAGTGTAGCACGTGGCCCCAGATGGCAAGGAATGGAGCTGGGTAGCTAGCTAGCAACCAGGAGTGAGCTAGGTAGCTAGATAGCAAGGAGTGAGCTAGGTAGCTGGCTGGCAAGGAGTGAGCTTCAAGGTAGCTGGCTGGCAAGGAGGGTGAGCTAGGTAGCCTGGCTAGCAAGGGTGAGGTGAGCTTCTGGTAGCTGAATGCCCAAGTAGTGTGCTGAGAGTAGCTGAATGGCTGATCCAAGGAGTGAGCTGGGTAGCTAGCTCGCATTTGGAGTGTGCTAGGTGGCCCTGAATGGCAAGGAGTGAGCTAGGTAGCTAGCTAGCATTGAGGTGAGCTAGGTAGCCAGAATGGCAAGGGAGTGAGCTGAGGTGGCTACAGCTGGCATTGGAGTGTCAGTTCTGGGTAGCTGCCAGCAGAGAGTGAGCTGGGTGGCAAGCATTGGCACTGGAGTGAGCTAGGTAGCTGAATGGCATAGGGTGAGCTGATGTGAGCTATGTATTTGGCTGGCAAGGGTGAGCTTTGGGAGCTGGCTAGCTAGCAAGGAGTGAGCTAGGTAGCTAGATGTGCAAGAGGTGAGCCAGGTAGCTGGCTAGCAAGGGAGTGTTGCTGGAGGTAGCTAGCTGGCATTGGGTGTCAGCTAGGTAGCTATGGCTAGCAGTAGGGTGATCTATGGGTCAGCCCCAGCTGGCAAGAAGTGAGCTGAGGTAGCTAGCTAGCAAGGTGTGAGCTGGGTAGCTGTCTGGCAGGAGTGACCAGGTATTTGGGTAGCAAGGTGTGGGCTGGGCAGGGATGGCTAGGGAGCTGTGCCTGGCAGGTAGCTAGAGCTGTAGTGGTGTGCTGAGCAGCTGGCATCATGGCTGTTGGTGAAGCTGGAGTAGCTAGCTAGCATAGAGGATGGTGGGTAGCTAGGTATTGAAATCTTTTCGACAGCCTAGACCTAGCAAGGAGTGAAAAAGCTAGGTGGCTACAGCAAGCTGGCATTGAGTGTGCTAGGTAGCTAGCTGGCAAGCAGTGAGCTAGGTAGCTAGCTGGCAAGGAGTAAAGTGCTAGAGTAGCCAGCTGGCCCAGAAGGAGTGAGCTGGGTAGCTAGCTTGGCTATCAGAGGAGTGAGCTGGGTAGCTAGATAGCAAGGGAGGGTGAGCCCTGGGTAGCTAGATGTCCAGGAGTCAGCAGGGCGGCTGTGCTGGCTGGCTATTGTGTGAGCAAGGTGTCAGCTAGATGGCTACAGATGAGCTAGGTGGCTAGTGAGGTTGAGTCTGGGTATCTTGCATTGGTAAGCCAGGAGGTGAGCTGGGTAGCTGGATGACGAAGGAGTGAGCTAGGTAGCTAGATATGAGGTAGGCAGGTGGCAAGGTAGCATTGGGTGTGCTAGGTAGCTAGCTTCCAAGGAGTGAGCTGGGTAGCTGTGCTGGCTAGGGTGAGCTAGGTAGCTGCCTGGCCCAAGGAGTGAGCTAGGTAGCTGGCTGGCAAGGAGGTGTGCTGGGTAGCTGTCTGCCAGCAGGAGGTGTGCTGGGTAGCTGGCTAGCAAAGAAGTGTCAGCTGGGTGGCTAGCTGGCATTGAGTGTGCTGGTGGCTAGCTGGCATTGAGTGAGCTAGGTAGCTAGATAGCGAGGAAGTGTTCTGGGTCAGCTAGTGCTTCAAAGCTTATTGAGTGTGCTAGGTAGCCAGATAGCAAGAGAGTGAGCTGGGTGGCTGGAAAGCAAGGGGTAAGCTGAGTTGCTGAGTCACGTTTTGTTGAGCCACGTTTAGCTGGCATTGAATTCTGTGCTGGCTGTCTAGCTGTAAGCAGAGTTTGAGCTGGGTATCTGGCTAGCTGGAGGAATGAGCTTCAGGTGGCTATCTGGCAAAGGTGTGAGCTAAGGTAGCTAGCTTTCTTTGGCAGGTTGCTAGGTAGGTGAGACTATTTGGCTATCTGGCCCCAGGCTTGTAGGGAGTCAGCTAGGTAGCTAGCTGGCATAGGAGATGTGCTGGGTAGCTGGCTAGCAGGTCCCAGCCAATGGGACTGAGCTAGCTAGCTGGCTAGTAAGGAGTGTCAAGCTAAGAGTAGCTGGCCCAAGGAGTGAGCTGGGTAGCTGGCTGGCATTGGGGAGTGTGCTAGGTAGCCAGATAGCAAGGAGTCAGCTGGGTAGCTGGCTAGCAAGAGAGTGAGCTAAGGTAACCCACTGGATATCATTGAGGTGTGCTGGGCAGCTAGCTGGCAAGGAGGTGCAAGCTAAGGTAGCTAGAAAGCAGGGAGTGAGCTTGGTGCCAGCTAGCTAGCAAGTGAGTGATAACTAGGTAGCTAGATAGCAGAGGAGTGAGCTAGAGTGGCTGGCTGTCAAAGGAGTGAGCTAGGTAGCTAGATAGCAAGGAGTGAGCTAGGTAGCTAGCTGAGCATTGAGCTGTGACTGGGTGGATGGCAAACGGGAGTGAGCTGGATGTGGCTCAGCTGGCAGGGAGTGAGCTAGGTAGCTGGCATATTGCTGCAGCGTGTGTGATCTAGGTAGCTGGCTAGCATTGAGTCAGTGCCAGGTAGCCCTAGCTGAGCAAGGAGTGAGCTAAGTGGCTGGCTTGGGAGTGAGCTAGATAGCAAGGGTGAGGCTGGGTAGCTAGCTGGCATGGAGTGAGCTAGGTAGCTAGATGGCACAGGGTGTTGCTAGGTAGCTGGATAGCATGATGAGTGGCTGGCTAGCTGAATGCCAAGAGTGAGCCGAGTCAGCTCTATTGAGTGTGCTAGGTAGCTGAGATGGCAACGGAAGGAGTGAGCTGGGTAGCTGGCTGAGCAAGTCAGGGTGAGCTGGCCTTGAGAGTAGCTGGGTAGCTTGATGCCCAGCAAGGAGTGAGTATGTGGGTAGATAGCTGGCATTGAGTGTGCAAGGTAGCCAGCTGGCAAGGGTGTAGCTAGGTAAGCTAGACCTTTGGAATCATCAGAGTGAGCTGAGTGGTTATCTGGCATTGGTGTGCCCTGGGTAGGTAGATAGCTTAAACGATTCAGCTGGGTAGTCTTGGCTAGCAGTGAGTCAGCAAGGTGGCCTGTGCTAGCAGTGAGTCAGCTAGGTAGCTACCCAGAAGAAGAGTGAGCTAGGTAGCTGGCTAGCATTGGTAGTGTGCTAGGTAGCCAGATAGCAAGGAGTGAGCTGATGGTATTGGGTAGGCTGGCAAGGAGTGAGCTGGGTAGCCAGATAGTAAGGAGGGTGGTGGCAAGGTAGCAGTTGCAAGGAGCCTGGTCATGAGATCTGTAGCTAGATGGCAAGGAGTGAGGCTAGGTGGCTATCTAATGCATTGAGTGTGCTGGGTAGCCAGATGGCATTGGGAGTCAGTCTGATGTAGCTAGTTGGCAAGGGAGTGAGCTAGGTAGCTAGCTGGCAGGAGTGTGCTAGGTAGCCAGATGGCTAGGAGGTTATGAGCTAGGTGAGCTAGCTGGCAAGGAGTGAGCTATGTGGCCAGCTGGCATAGTGAGGTGAGCAAGGTTGGCTAGAATGGCAGAGAGTGAGCTGTTTTGGGTAGCTAGATAGCAAGGAGTGAGCTGGGTGGCCTATCTAGCCAGAGAGTGAGCTGGGTAGCTTCTGAATGGCAAGAGGTGTGCTAGACATTGCAGCTGGGTGAGCTAGGTGGCTAATGGCATTGACAGGTGAGCTGCAGGTAGCTGAATGCTAGTATTGAGTGTGCTGGGTAGCTGGCCCCAGCGTGGTGAGATGTGCTGGGTAGCTGGCTGGCAGGAAACTAGGTAGCTAGCTAGCAAGTAGTGATCTAGGTAGCTGGCTCGGAGGCAAGGGGAGTAAAGAAAAGATGGCGGTGATGGCTGAGGGTGAGCTGAATATCTGTAAGGTGTGTGCTGGGTGGCAGCTGAATTTATCAAGGGGAACCTAGTGAGCTGGGTAGCAAGCTAGCAAGGTGGTGAGCTGGTTGATTGCTAGCTCTGAGCAAGGGTGAGGCTGAGTCAGGTATTTGGCTGGCAAGGGTGAGCCCCGGTAGGCGGCTGGCTGAGAGGGCTAGGTTGGTTGGCTAGCAGAAGGGTGAGTGTGGTGGGCAGCTAGCTATCCAAGGAGTGAGCTAGGTGGCTAGCTAGCAAAGGATGATGCTTAGGTAGCTAGCTGGCATTGAGGTGTGCTAGGTAGCTAGATCGCAGCTAGATAGGAAGGAGTAGTGTGCTGGGTAGCTGGGCTAGCAGAGAGGGGGTTGAGCTAGGTAGCTGGCTGTGAAGCAGTGAGGAGTGAGTAGCTAGATAGCTATTAGTGAGCCACGTAGCTAGCTAGCAAGGATTGAGCTAGGTATCTATCTTGCAAGGAGTGAGCTATGTATTTAGCTCGCAAGGAGTGAGCTAGGTAGCTATCTAGCAAGGGGTCAGCTAGGTGGCTAGCTAGCAAGGTGTGAGGTAGGTACCTAGCTAGCAAGTAGTGTGCTAGGCAGCTG
>JASGYR010000308.1:0-294577 GCA_030068185.1 Colletes collaris | reverse complement strand
GACATTGTCACTCGCCAATTCAATGTCACTTTTGACACAGAAGACGTGCCTACAGAACGTAACATCGACGATACCGACTTTCGACGGAGAATCTCCATCTTTGTCGCGTTTTGCACAAAGTGTGGAGGACGGTTTAACATTGATACCTGAGGGTTCGGAAGCCGATTATCTGGCGATTGTTCTGACTAAGCTCATAGGTCCGGCACGAAGGTGCACCTTAGAGCATAAATTCGCGAGTATCAGCGAATTGATTAAACATCTAAAAAGAGATTTGCGCCGGGTAAAAGTTTGTCGTATTTCCAAGTAGACATCGCGAATTTACGTATCCGCGAAGGTGAAAGTCTGCGACAGTACGTCGACAGGACTAGCCATCTGGTTTATTGCGCGCGCGGAGCCATTCGAGAAAAATACCGGGACAACGCCGAAGATTTCATCAAGGAGATGGAAAAAGATGTCTTGGAAAATTTCATCGAAGGCTTGCCGGATCGGATTTTTTGGAAGGTGTCGGCACATTTCAGAGATATACAAACTCTTGAAGATGCTTACGACGCCGTGCTGCACATAGACAGAAAACTAAGGAATCGAAGACAGATGCCCCGGAACGAATCGCCTGCAAGGTGGTCACGAAAGGATCGTGAGACCGAAGATTATCGCCACCGCGACAGTCAAGTGTCGTACCCTGGCTCACCAAGTCGTTATGACCGAGGGCGGCACGCCAGAACATACGAACCTCAAGAGGATCGAGAAGAGCAGCCACGTGCGACCGCATGGTCCGTGCGACAAAGGAGCCCTCGATTTCCCCTTCGAGGCGCACTTACGATTTCCTAAGGATGAGGGAAATCATTATTCCATATTAAAAACTCCGGAAAATACCGCGAACCAGAATTATATTGCTGGCATTGCGGAACCACGGGACACGACGGGAAATCTTGTAGAAAGAATCCGCGTCATCCTAAATATCGACGCGACTCGCGAGATTCGTCGGCTGAATCAAACGGGTCTTTAAACTACAATCGCGCTCACCGTACCGGCGACACGATGAGCGGAAACGAAAACCGTCGTCAAAAACAGTACACTTCGACAACGACTCTCATCAAGGAAACACCTGCCCCACGTCTCGAAGCCAAAATCCCAGAATTGGAATCAGGAAAAGGAACATTTTTAATTGATTGTGGTGCAGCTATCAATTTAGTACCTCTCAAGGTTTTAGGAACAAAAGCAATAATCAATTCTCGCGAGTCGATAGAAATAATAGGATTAACGACAACTCCAATTCGCACGTTAGGTACCACAATATTGCACATTCATGACACACCCGCATTTTTCTACGTCGTAAAACCCTTGCAATAGACGCTGATGGACTCATCGGAAGCCCATTTTTAATGCAGGAAGAAGTCGAAATTTCATATTATCATGGAACCATGGTACTAAAAGACAAACCTGTTAAACCACTGCGTTTTTCAAACTATCAGAATTTACTTTCATCCTTAAAACCGCAATCGTCAACTAAACACCGGCTCGAAGCTCGCACGATACAACAGATCGCGGTAAAAATAGCAAACCCGACGGTAAAAGAAGGATATTTACCGCGTATTAAAACGCACAACCAACTCTACATAGGAGAAGCAGCTGTAACCAATAATAGCGGAAAATGTCACGTCCTAGCAACGAACACCAGCAGCGAAGACCTCGACATAGAGATAGAACCACAGACAATAGAACCATACGATTTTTTGAGTACATCGGACGAAGACCTCTGCTCGTATGCAGAACACCCAATTAAATTCAGGAAAAAGGAAGATAGGATAGAAAACCTCATAAATACCTAAATACCAACCATCTAAACAGAGAGGAACGAGCATCCGTCATTGATTTAATAAAAGAATTTCCAGACCGATTTTTCCTGCTTGGAGACAAATTAGGAAAAGCAGTCGATTTTAATCATTCGATTCACACCACAGATGAAATACCAGTAAATACAAGACAGTATCGATATCCGCCTGTACATCAGGACGAAATACAAAAACAGGTTAGCGCATTATTATCACAAGGCATAATTACTGTCAAAATCACCCTACAATTCACCTTTATGGATCGTACCGAAGAAAGCTGACTCGCAGGGAAACAAACGCTGGCGTATGGTAATAGACTTTCGCGCATTAAATGAAAAGACAATCTCCGATAAATATCCATTACCACAAATCACAGAAATTTTGGACCGATTAGGAGGAGCGAAATATTTTTCAGTTTTCGATCTCGCCAGTGGATTTCACCAGATAGAAATGAACTCAAAGGATAAGCACACAACTGCATTCACCACACCGCATGGACATTACGAATTTTCAAGAATGCCTTTTGGATTAAAGAACGCTCCACCTACATTTCAACGCCTCATGGATCAAGTTCTCACCGGACTACAAGGAACAGACCTCTTCGTTTACCTGGACGACATTGTCGTTTACGCTTCATCATTACAAGAACATAACATAAAGGTTAAAAAATTATTGAACCGCCTTCGGGAACAGGGCTTAACCCTTCAAACTAACAAATGCGAATTTCTACGCAAAGAAGTTGCATATTTAGGACACATAATTTCCGAAAAGGGAGTAAGACCGGATCCAAGGAAATTAAAAGCTGTGCAAGACTTTCCCACACCGAAAACGCAGAAAAGCATTCAACAATTTTTGGGCTTAGCAGGATACTACAGAAGATTTATACCAGATTTCACCGTGAAGTCAAAACCGTTAATCAATTTACTAGGAAAGGGCATTAAATTCAAATGGACGGAAGAACAAGATCAAAGCTTCAACCAACTACGTAAAGAACTCTGTCAACAACCTATATTACAGTACCCGGATTTCACCAAACCTTTTATCGTGACTACAGACGCATCCGAATACGCCATAGGAGCTGTACTTAGCCAGGGAGAAATAGGAAAGGACTTACCAATAGCATATGCGTCACGCAGCCTCAACAAACCTGAAAAGAATTATTCGGCAACAGAGAAGGAATGTCTAGCAATGGTTTACGCAGTCAAGTATTTCCGACCCTACATCTATGGAACAAAATTCACCCTCATAACAGATCACCGTCCTTTAGTCTGGCTACATTCTGTCAAGGACCCGACCTCCAGGCTAATAAAGTGGAAATTAAGACTTTCGGAATACGAGTACCAAGTTATACACAAATGTGGGAAAACGAACATGAACGCAGACGCGTTGTCGCGCAACCCTCCGTCTGTCTGCCTACCACTCATTCCACAGGAATCTAAAGACGATCCCGACTTCAGGACTCAAGTACCACCGACTACCGACAAACAGTCTATAGGTCGCCGTATACAACAGTTACGGCGAGACAGGGAGAACTGACCCAAGTACAGGGAGGTCAGTAGCAGTTCGGACGAAGAGCAGTGCCCCACTTATGGAAAAATTCAACATTCTCCAATATTGGCTAGACACCGAGCCCTACCCAGCTTATCGCACGAAGTAACATTGCCAGATGAATCTCAGGAAACCATAAACAACCTTTGCCAGCAGCCAATTCCACTCAAAACGCACCACCGGATGAAGACGACAATTTTCCTGACGACTTAATGTCTTTTGAAGAACCGCTCGAAATTACAGATAAAGAAAATACAATTATAGAAAATCCTCGGAAAGATTTACTCAGTATTCCACAGGTATTACCGCACGTTACAAACGAAATTTTACAACCACCCATAACTCATTCACCTGCAAGGGTTGTAACCGAAGCAAGTGCAGAACGGCTACCTGAGTGCAGGCCAACGCGACCTGACGCCTTCGAACGCACGACGGACCCTTACCTGCCATACACATCCGACACAGATGTTTCAACTGACGATAACGAGCATCGATACAACGAGCCAAAACAAATACATAAAATAACCATTTCTTCTAACACCCTCACTGCCGAACACGGACATTACGCATACTTCATATCCGCAGATTGCAATTTAATATCTACCGTTGGAAAGGTTTTAATGGACACCGAAATAATTAATAAATCAGACATTTTGACGGCTCAACCAAAAAGGGGCACGTATTAACTTCAGACAATGGATTGTATAAAACCTTCGGAATAGTAATTTCCGATCATTTTTACGACAATATTACGGCAGAAGACTTAGTCAATGGATTAAAAACTCTTAAACATACTCTAGAACAGAATCAAATAAATTCTTTTCGAATATCTGCAACAGGAGATTCACACAAATTGCCAGCCGACAAATTTTACAAGATATTGGAAGAAGTTTTTACCGGAACAGATCAACAAATTACTTTATGCAACTGTACCATCACCACACCATCCGAAACGGACAGACTAAACATAATCCGCGAAGCTCACGATAGTTTAATTGGAGGACATAAAGGCATCCGATCAAAATTTCACTGGCCCAAAATGCGCAACGAAATTCAGGAGTATATTAGGACATGCCAAAGTTGCCAAGAACAAAAATTAGTTCGAGCAAAGACTAGACAACCCATGTTAATTACCGATACACCGTTGGATGCATTCGACAAAATATCACTGGACACCGTGGGACCTCTTCCGATCACGCCTAATGGAAATAGACATATCCTTACCATACAGGACAACCTGACGAAATACTGCGTAGCAGTTGCAATACCTAATATTCGAGCCGCGACCATTGCAGATGCTTTCGCCCGACACTTTATCGCAATTTACGGCACCTCGCGCAATATTAACGGACAAAGGAACTAGTTTCATTGGAAATTTAATGACGAATTTGGCAGAAATATTTAAAATCAAGCAAATAACAACTTCTGGATACAGACCACAAACTAACGGATCATTGGAAAGAAGTCACATCGTGCTCACCGAATATCTTAAACACTACATGGATAACTACGAAGATTGGGATTTATTAATTCCATATGAAATGTTCTCATACAACACATCGGTACACGAGGCAACAAATTTCACACCATACGAGTTAATCTTTGGAAAAGTAGCTCGAGAACCCAGCTCCTTCCCGGATAATGAAAATTTAAAATCATACCAAGATTATTTACAAGATTTGATTTCACATATGACCAAAATCCGTAACATCACGTCAAACAATTTAAAACCTGCCTACTGCTCACCTTTTAATTAAAAACAAACACGATCTTCATCTGAGTACCACTGACAATTGGCCGGACCCGGACTACAACCTGACCAAGGAATGGGACACCTTCAATGCACCATTATTGATAAGTACACGCCACAACACAACACTACACCCGACACGTTCAACTTTTATTATTTTGTTGTTTTCGCGAATATATTTTTTCTGTTTCTTTCTTCATTATAAAGTAACAAGGCGTTCTCCTAATGTGAAAGCATCACGCGAAACGCGATGATTCATCTTGGTGGGGGAGATGTTACGTATGTCGAACGTTTCGTTCCACAAATTTTCCGCACCACTTGCGTGCATTAGAAAACGCCCTGCTACTTATCTACCCTTTGGAATTTAGAGTCAGTTCCACGAAATGCAGCTGCTCGGTGACTAACGAAGTTCGGAGATTACCAAATATGGTAATGTCTAACGCGCATCCGAATCTTCCCCACAGATTTTTGGGTATATAAACCCCTTCGTTTCTTACTCGGGGATCAGAATCGTACAGTTACGTTTAGAGTCAACATCACGTCTCGTTACGCTGTCCACGGTTCTGACAGTCAGTTGCATTTCGTGAGATCGGGCTACAGTACTTTTTGTATCAATTTTAAACCATATAGAATCCGTGAACCGGTATAAATTCTATTACGGCCTCTATTGTCAACACCCCCGCATCGCCAGTGCGTCAACACCGTGCAAAAATCATTTTTAGGTAATTATAATCATTCTTACAACGCGACATAACTGACACAAGACACGTGTATCTTATTTGTTTGTTAAGAATATATCTAGTTTCATTATTAAATCAGAGTTACTTATCTTCTTTAACCCATCATTATATAAAGCGATTATTGTTAGTTAAACGTTCCCACAATAATATAACCTTACCGCTCGGGTTATATTATATCTAATAATTGAAGTTACGAGGTCAATTAACATCTCCTTAATCCAAATACAAATTCTTACAACCTAGTGGCTCCTCGATTACGCATTGAGTTCGTCCACGCAATCTAATACCATCCTAGCGGCTCCCTGCTTACGCACCAGGTTCGTCCGCATCCTACAGCTCCCTGATTACGCATCAGGTTCGTCTGTGATTTATCCAACCTCCCAGCAGCTCCTCGATTACGCATCGAGTTCGTCTGCGTTTCTTCCAACCTCCTAGCAGCTCCATTTCGCATTGCCCGTCTGCGTCGTTATTAACCATCCTAGTGACTCGATTACGCATCGGGTTCGTTCACGACATTACACCCTCCTACGGCTCCCTGGTTTCGCACCAGGTTCGTCCGTAAGTGACTCCATCCTAGAGGCTCCTGATTTCGCATCAGGTTCGTCCTCGTTATCAACTATCCTAGCGGCTCCCGATCGGGTTGGTCCGTGCACCTCACTAACACATTGATACCATATTCCATACTTTTGCACTGCAGGCCATCCACGGCCCTGGCTGTAACAGATATAGCCATATTTTGAAATAGATAGAATAAAATTTTTATGAAATAATTTTATATGTTCAAATCCTATTTAATAATATTAATTCAATTTTAAGTGGATTGTAAATTGACTATAGCATTTTAAATGATAGAATAAAATTATTATGAAATAATTTTATATTCAAAAATCCTATTTAATAATAGAGCAATTCAATTTTAAGTGGATTGTAAATTGACTATAGCATATTTTGAAAGGATGAATAAAATTTTATGAAATAATTTTATATGATCAAAAATCCTATTTAATAATAGAGCAATTCAATTTTATGGATTGTAAATTGACTATAGCTATATTTTGAAATAGGATAGAATGAAATTTTATGAAATAATATTGTATGCTCAAAATCCTATTTAATAATAGAGCAATTCAATTTTATGGATTTATAAATTGACTATAGCTAATATTTTGAAATGATAGAATAAAATTTTTATGAAATAGTTTTATATGTTTAAAATCCTATTTAATAATATAGCAATTCAATTTTAAGTGGATAAATTGACTATAACTATATTTTGAAATGATAGAATAAAAATTATTATGAAATAATTTTATATGATCCAAAATCCTATTTAATAATAGAATAATTCAATTTTTAAGTGGATTTAAATTGACTATAGCTATATTTTGAAATGATAGAATAAAATTATTATGAAATAATTTTATATGATCAAAATCCTATTTAATAATAGAGCAATTCAATTTTAAGTGGATTAAAATTGACTATAGCTATATTTTGAAATGATAGAATAAAATTCTTATGAAATAATTTTATATGATCTCAAAAATCCTATTTAATAATAGAGCTAATTCAATTTTAAGTGGATAGTAAATTGACTATAGCTATATTTGAAATAGATACAATAAAATTATTATGAAATAATTTTATATGCTTCAAAATCCTATTTAATAATAGAGCAATTCAATTTTAAGTGGATTATAAATTGACTATAGCTATATTTGAAATGATAGAATAAAATTTTTATGAAATAATTTTATATGATCCAAAAATCTATTTAATAATAGAGCAAATTTTTAAGTGGATTGTAAATTGACTATAGCTATATTTTGAAAGATAGAATAAAAATTATTATGAAATAATTTTATAGAAAAAATCCTATTTAATAATAGAGCTAATTCAATTTATGTATTGTAAATTGATTATAGCATATTTTGAGAGGATAGAATAAAATTTTATGAAATAATTTTATATGCCTCAAAAATCCTATTTAATAATAGAATAATTCAATTTTTAAGTGGATTGTAATTGACTATAGCATATTTGAAAGGATAGAATAAAATTATTATGAAATAATTTTATATGTTCAAAATCCTATTTAATAATAGAGCTAATTCAATTTTAAGTGGATATTAAAATTGACTATAGCTATATTTTGAAATGATAGAATAAAATTTTATGAAATAATTTTATATTTTCCAAAATCCTATTTAATAATAGAGCAATTCAATTTAAGTGGATATATAAATTGACTATAGCTATATTTTGAAATAGAAATAAATATTAATGAAATTATTTATGAAATATTTGTTAATAAAAGATTCTATATTATTCAAAATGTTAGAGCAAAAATTTATTTTCTCAATATTTAACGATTAATTAACGTTCAATTTTTTGAAACATTCAAAGAGAAATAATGAAAATTTATAATTGATAAAAATAAGAATAAATAAAATTATATATTTATTTTTATAAAACTGACGAGATTATGAAATGATAACAAACGAATATTAGCAAATATAGTTAATTATTTAAAGAAATTACAAAATATAATCGAAATGTAGAAAGATTAAAATGAATATTGAATAATATTTAATGATATAATCATTAAGAAATATATCATTTTAAAAATTATATTAATTATAGGTGCATATTCTTATACGATATAAATTAAGAAATGAGTAATATTATAGAACAGATACAAAAATTTTAATTCTGTAAAATTTTTTGAAAATACAGATGAATAATATTCTGGGTGGATTTGCTGTCTTATCGAAAAACACTTTTTTAAAATAAGCAAATTCAAAATTAATATTTTAGGATTTAATTAAAGCAATTTAATAATATAATTGACAATAAAGTTAATTACGAATGAAATCTGAAATTATTATATTGATATTTACATATAAAACAAATCTTAAATTAGTCAGAATTGATAAAAAATTTAAAAAAGCAAATTATTTAAGATAATAAACTATTATATATAATTTTTAAAGCACAGAAATATTAAGAAAGTAAGAAAATATTATTAAAATTTATATTTGTGTCTCTTTTTTACATTTCCAAAAATTATATTAATTATAATAATATTAAAATATTAAATAAAAGTTATATTGACAAAAATTAAATTAAAATTTTATTCTTTTCTGATTTTTAATAATTTAGGCGATTTTTAAATATTAGATAACAATGAAATTCTTATGAAATAATTTTATATGCTTCAAAATCCTATTTAATAATAGAGCAAATTCAATTTTATGGGATTTATAAATTGACTATAGCAATATCTTGAAATGACAGAATGAAATTATTATGAAATAATTTTATATGCTTCAAAATCCTATTTAATAATAGAGCAAATTCAATGTTAGTTGGATTATAAATTGACTATAGCAATATTTTGAAAAAGGATAGAATAAAAATTATTATGAAATAATTTTATATGATCCAAAATCCTATTTAATAATAGAGCAAATTCAATTTTAAGTGGATTTATAAATTGACTATAGCAATATTTTGAAATGATAGAATAAAATTATTATGAAATAATTTTATATGATCCAAAATCCTATTTAATAATAGAGCAAATTCAATTTTAAGTGGATTGTAATTGATTATAGCAATATTTTGAAATGATACAATAAAATTATTATGAAATAATTTTATATGATCAAAAATCCTATTTAATAATAGAGCAATTCAATTTTATGGATATATAAATTGACTATAGCAATATCTTGAAATGATAGAATAAAAATTATTATGAAATAATTTTATATGATCCAAAAATCCTATTTAATAATAGAGCAAATTCAATTTTTATGGATTGTAAATTGACTATAGCAATATATTGAAAATTAATATAATTAAATTATTATTAAATGATTTTATATGATCCAAAAATCCTATTTAATAACAGAGCAAATTCAATTTTAAGTGGATATATAAATTGACTATAGCAATTTTGAAATGATAGAATAAAATTATTATGAAATAGTTTTATATGATCAAAATCCTATTTAATAATAGAGCAAATTCAATTTTAAGTGGATATATAAATTGACTATAGCAATATTTTGAAAAGCTATACAATGAAATTATTATGAAATAGTTTTATATGATCAAAAATACTATTTAATAATAGAGCAAATTCAATTTTATGGATATATAAATTGACTATAGCATATCTTGAAATGATAGAATAAAATTATTATGAAATAATTTTATATGATCAAAATCCTATTTAATAATAGAGCAAATTCAATTTTATGGATTGTAAATTGACTATAGCTATATTTGAAATGATAGAATGAAATTATTATGAAATAGTTTTATATGATCAAAATCCTATTTAATAATAGAGCAAATTCAATTTTATGGATATGTAAATTGACTATAGCAATATTTTGAAATGATACAATAAAATTATTATGAAATAATTTTATATGATCCAAAAATCCTATTTAATAATAGAGCAAATTCAATTTTAAGTGGATTGTTGATATAGCAATATTTTGAAATGATAGAATAAAATTATTATGAAATAATTTTTATATGATCCAAAATCCTATTTAATAATAGAGCAAATTCAATTTTATGGATTGTAAATTGACTATAGCAATATTTTGAAATGATACAATAAAATTATGAAATAATTTTATATGATCAAAAATCCTATTTAATAATAGAGCAAATTCAATTTTAAGTGGATTATAAATTGACTATAGCAATATCTTGAAATGATATCCAATGAAATTATTATGAAATAGCTTTATATGATCCAAAAATCCTATTTTGTATTAGAGCAAATTCAATTCTTATATGGATATTATAAATTGACTATAGAAATATTTGAAATGATAGAATAAAATTTTATGAAATATTTTATATGATCAAAATCCTATTTAATAATAGAGCAAATTCAATTTTAAGTGGATATTAAATTGACTATAGCTATTTTGAAATGATACAATAAAATTATTATGAAATAATTTTATATGATCAAAAATCCTATTTAATAATAGAGCAATTCAATTTTAAGTGGATTATAAATTGACTATAGCTATATCTTGAAATGATAGAATTATTATGAAATAATTTTATATGATCAAAAATCCTATTTAATAATAGAGCAAATTCAATTTTATGGATTATAAATTGACTATAGCAATATCTTGAAATGATAGAATAAAATTATTATGAAATAATTTTATATGATCAAAAATCCTATTTAATAATAGAGCAATTCAATTTAAGTGGATATATAAATTGACTATAATATCTTGAAATGATAGAATAAAATTCTTATGAAATAATTTTATATGCTTCAAATATCCTATTTAATAATAGAGCTAATTCAATTTTAAGTGGATTGTAAATTGACTATAGCTGTTAAAAAAGTAATGAATATATACTTTTAACGTGTGAGTCCGGATAGAGGTGTGGGAGTATTATAGGGGAAGTGAGTCGGACAAAAATGGCTTTCTTTTCGTCGGTCTAAGACCGACCTTTATTAAAAAACAACAAAAGAACCAAAAGAAAAATTAGAATTAAAATAACGAGACTGTACAATGTTAATTTGGCCTCGTTTCAAGTCGCCGAACTCGCTCGCTTGAGGTAGGCCAAGATTCCTAAGAACAGAAAAACACGACTATGTGTTAGACACACGTACACGTTATACGTATCTTCGTCGCGCTCGCTCGCGCTCCTTGGTTCGTAATTCGAACGTATCGAGCGGAGAAATGTAAACTTTCGTAAATTACGAAATATAAGTGGACGTATTTGGCTAGAAAGAATTAAACTTCTTTCCTCGCCGATTCAGTGGTCGATTGCCCAGTGGACGGGGATGCAAGAGGAGGTTGTAAGGCTCCTAATGCACTGTTCCCGTGAATATGCACACTGAGTCTGTGCGTCGAGTCGCACTGCAGTGCACTGCACGACCGTCAATCTGCGGCTTCTCTTAACACGTTCCAACAGATGACTTATTTGGCCGAGAGTTACACTGCGAAGCCCGACAACACGTTGTTCACTGCACGAATACACTACTCGACGTGATACGTTGCAGCATTTTGAACTACGCGGGCCTGACCCACGACTGATTACTTCCCGCACTGGTGCTCCTCTAAACGTTACACCGGCGGGATCTGTAGAAATAAGGAGGCGAAGAGAAAATCACACGTCCAAATGGACGTGGACCTGACTACAGTGAGCCCACCAGGAGGTACACCACGTAGGTGCCTCCTTTGGTGTCTCCTAAGCCGAAGGGCAATCACCAGAAGTATGGGCGGTATCGCCGACTTCATATGATTCAACGTGTATACGTTGAATCGACCTATTCCGCACAGGAGGGTCGAACATATTGGTGTATTCTCGAGCCCTCCAAAATATGCAGTAAATTTAATTAATTAAACTCGATCGAGATTTGCTCGAACGAGAAGCAGGTGAACTTGCACGAATCGAGATGCGAATCGTGTTTTCCAAGCAAGGTGGGAATGAATTTCCGACCTTTCGAGCAAGGCTCGCTACACCCTTTCTAACAGCAGTCTTATGGCTTTCGCAAGAGGATTTCCTCAAATCGCGATTAACTTCTGATCGAAATATGATCGGAGCCGATGCGTCTCGGTCAGAAGTCGCCGTAAGAATGATACGGATTGACAGCCGAAGACGTCGCCGCGGTATTACTGGTCGTTCCGTGGCGCTGTCTGAATTTCGGCCGTCTTTGTCACATTATTGGCGCACTACTTTCACGGTACTGACGTCACTAACACCGTTAGCACACTCGAATCGAAAGGTAATGAGCCGTGATGCCAGAAAACTCATAATAAACGCGTTTTTCAATCACCGTTCGCTATACAAATCATAGAGATAATCTCTGGTTATTGTACGTTAACAGAATTAATAATTAGGCTAATCGCTCGGCATTATCTTAAACAATAGCTATATTTTGAAATTATAGAATAAAATTTTATGAAATAATTTTATATGCTTCAAAATCTATTTAATAATAGAGCAAATTCAATTTTTAAGTGGATTGTAAATTGATTATAGCTATATTTGAAATGATAGAATAAAATTATTATGAAAATTTTATATGATCAAAAATCCTATTTAATAACAGAGCTAAATTCAATTTTATATTTAAATTGACTATAGCTATATTTTGAAATGATAGAATAAAATTTTTATGAAATAATTTTATATTTAAAATCCTATTTAATAATAGAGCAATTCAATTTTATGGATTGTAAATTGACTATAGCTATATTTTGAAATAGATAGAATAAAATTTTATGAAATAATTTTATATTCAAAATCCTATTTAATAATAGAGCTAATTCAATTTTATGTATTAAAATTGACTATAGCTATATTTTGAAATGATAGAATAAAATTCTTATGAAATAATTTTATATGATCAAATATCCTATTTAATAATAGAGCTAATTCAATTTTAAGTGGATTTTGACTATAGCTATATTTTGAAATAGGATAGAATAAAATTTTTATGAAATAATTTTATATGCTTCAAAAATCCTATTTAATAATATAGCTAATTCAATTTTAAGTGGATTGTAAATTGACTATAGCTATATTTTGAAATAGGATAGAATAAAATTCTTATGAAATAATTTTATATGCTTCAAAAATCCTATTTAATAATATAGCTAATTCAATTTTAAGTGGATTGTAAATTGACTATAACTATATTTTGAAATAGGATAGAATAAAATTCTTATGAAATAATTTTATATGCCTCAAAAATCATATTTCATACACAATTTTAAGTGGATTGTAAATTGACTATCTATTTCACTTGATTGAGATATTTAATGAATAATATTTATTAAATACAATTTAATAGACGAAAATAATTTATTTCATTTACAATGATAATTTATTATGATATTTTTATTAGATATTTTGTTTATAATTTTGTGACATAGTTTAAATTAGCCAAATTTTATTAGTTAATAATTTTAAACAAAATTCATTTATATAGCCAAAATTTTTATGATTGATTTCAAATTGAATTTTTATATAAAAGATTTTAATTACTTCAAACAATAAATCTATTTTACATATTAGAAAAATAGAAGATACATTTTATGAAATATACATTAAATATATTTATAATTTTAATTTAAAGCAATTATTTATTTATTTTACACATTTTATTATTATTTATATATAATAATATTATAAATATAGTATACTTATATCATATTGTTGCGCCGGGACGAGGTGTTTCGCGCACAACTCATATTAACACGGAACAGATTAACGTAGAACTGAGAACGTAAACCAACTAACAAGAACAAGCTTTATTCGTACAGTGCACAATTCTAATACGTCAGCTCTCTATGAGATCTCACGTAGTTCTGATCTTTCGAATCGTTGCCGGTTCCTCTGGCAACCGGAAGGAACGGGCTCTCGCTTCCGCTCGTTCGGAGGAGCAGGTTTCACATCGTTGCGGAACAGTCTTCACGTTGCCGCAACGATGCATCTTCAGTCCGTCGCAACACTGCTCTCTTCAAAACGCGGACGTCCTGACCGCGGCAGATTCAGCTCGGACAGGCAACTTCAGTGTGTGCCTCCAACCTCCAAATCTGCCTCGAGTTTAAAACACCTCTGTCTGTAAAGTAAATAAACGAATAGATCGAACGTTTACCTGAGTGGCCTTTACCAGACAGTTAGCGCCTTGACATTCGTCCTCCGTCTCAAGGAAAACCACTCAAAAACCTTGAGCAAGACGCCGGTGCAACTTCCAAAATTCCTCTGCGAGAATGAAGTCCCCGACTGCTCCTCGCCCTTCCCCTTGAATACTTGCGACTTGCGCGCTTCTTTCTTGACGTCTTCTCGGATGTGAGTTCCCCAACTAAACGGAACAGCCCCTAGAGATGTTCCCCAATCATCAAGGAGAATTTCCTCGATGAAATGGTTGTCCGGAACATACTACGACTTTGCAGTCCGGCCACCAGAACCCCATCCGGATGGAGCCCCGGCTGTGGGGTAACCCTCCCGGTGAGGATTACGCTTCCACGACCGTTTGCGACACGCAAAGAAGAGAGGCTGTCCGCCGCCAGCAAGTAACCCCCACCCTAGCCTTCTGCGACGAAACGTCCTCTTCTTGGGCGAAGATGTCGGCCATCCTCCTCGATCCTCATCTCCCTGTATCCTTACAGGAAACCTCCCGTGAATCGTACCGAGCGAGTCGATTCACATGTACGACCCTCGGTTTGGACTTCGGTGAACGAGCTATTCGATAAATCAACTCATTAAGCCGATTTTTCACCTCGTAGGGTCCCTCCCAGTCGTACTGAAGCTTCGGTCATCTTCCCTTCGTTCTTCGAGGATTGTACAACCACACCTTCTCTCCAGGAACAAAGGAAATTGATCTCGAGAACGAATCATACCACGACTTCGTTTTCTCCGAACAAATTCGCATCCGCTGTCGAACGAATTTATGAACTTCTTCTATTCTTTTTCTGGTTTTCTCGATGTAACCATCTTCTTCTTTCCCTTAGAAGAAACAGCTCCCTTAGAAGATCCAGAGGAAGGCGCAGCTCCCGTCCCGTGAGGACCATCGACGGCGTATTCTGTGTCACTTCATGTTGCGAAGAACGATAAGCCAGAAAGCAAGTTTGAATCCATTCGTCCCAGGCCTTTGTGTGTTCTGCAACAAACTGAGACAGATATCGCAACAAGGTTCTTATCATCCGCTCTACGAGCCCGTCCGACTGAGGGTGTAATGGAGTTGTCCTCGTCTTCTTGATTCCAAGTATCTTCATTAGCTCCTTGAAGATGCTTGACTCAAAACTCCGACCCTGATCGGAGTGCAGCTCGAGCGGAACTCCGTGTCGGCTTATCACTTCCTTCAGCAACGCTGTGGAAATTGTTGTCGCTCGCTGGTTAGGAAGTGGAATCACCTCTGGCCACTTCGAAAAATAATCCATCACAACCAGCGCAAATCTGTTCCCAGCGGAAGACCTCGGCAGGGGACCAACAACGTCGAGCGCTATCCTCTCAAAAGGTGCTCCTACGTTATAAACCTTCATGGTTCCTCTTCCCTTCTCCGCAGGTCCTTTCCTCGCGGAACAGCTATGGCACCGGCGACACCAATCCTCCACATCCCTTCGGTGGTTCGGCCAAAAGAAGCGTTGTCGAATTTTCGCCAAAGTTTTCCTCACCCCGAAGTGACCTCCAGAAGGCGTATCATGGCATTCCTGGAGGGCTTCGGTAATCTTACTCTTCGGTACCACCAATAGCCGACTGGCCTCCTCTCCGCCAGCAGATTCCCACCTCCGGAACAATAAACCATGATGTACCTCCAATGAATCCCAGGTCTTCCAGAAGTACTTCGCTTCAGGGAAAGTGCTGAAATCTTGCCAAGTGGGTTTATTCTCTTCAATCTTCGACTGCCGAATAAATTGCAGATCCTCATCCTCTTCCTGGGCCTTAATCCAATCTTCCGTCTTCGCAGATATACAGATGGTTCTGAAGACAAGATGCTCCTCTTCGCGACCTTGCTCCAGACGAAAACAGCGCTTGCAATTCAAAACTTCACATGGTCTTCTAGAAAGGCTGTCTGCATTCCCGTGGTTCTTTCCTCACGGTGTTTAATCTCGAAGTCGTACTGTTGAAGACGCTCTATCCATCTTGCAGTCTGTCCCTCAGGATTCTTAAAAGAGAGGAGCCACCTCAAAGAAGCATGATCCGTCCTCACCAAGAACTTCCGGCCATAGAGGTAATGGTGGAAATGCTCTATGGATTTCACGATAGCTAACAGCTCCCTCCTTGTCACGCAATAATTTCTTTCCGCCTTTCCCAGCACCTTCGAGAAATACGCAATCACCTTCTCCTGGCCATCCTGAAACTGAGAAAGGACTGCTCCAATTGCATTGTTTGAAGCGTCAGTGTCCAGGATGAAATCCGCGTTAGGTAAGGGGTAAGCCAAAACAGGGGACTTCGCAAGATGCGTCTTCAAGTCTTCGAAAACCCCTGGCATTCTTCTGTCCATTGAAAAGGAACTTTACTCTCCGTCAAGCGATACAAGGGCTTTGCAATTGCTGAAAAGTTTCGAACGAATTTCCTGTAGTAAGTGCAAAGTCCCAGGAAACTTCGCAGCTCCGTCTGATTCTTGGGAACCGGCCAGTCTCGTACCGCCGCTATCTTTTCGGGGTCCGTCCTGACGCCCCGCTCAGAGACCAAGTGACCGAGGTATTTAACCTCTCGGCAAAAGAAATTACATTTCTTCGGGCTCATGACCAATCTCGCCTTGCGCAGGCGGGTGAAAACTCTTCTCAAATTTCCAATCTCCTCTTCAAAACTCCTTCCAAAAATTATCACATCGTCCAGGTATACCAGACAGATTTTCCAATTCAAATCCGCCAACACTGTATCCATAAGACGTTCGAAGGTAGCAGGAGCATTGCATAGTCCAAACGGCATTACCTTGAATTGCCAAAGTCCGGCACCAACACAAAATGCAGTCTTCTCCTTATCCTCTTCATGTACTGCAATTTGCCAGTAACCGCTTTGCAAATCTATTGTCGAAAACCATGTCGCACCAGCCAGGGCATCCAACGTGTCCTCAATCCTGGGAAGCGGATAGAGTCTTTCCTTGATACGTCGTTAAGACGACGATAGTCCACACAGAATCGGGTACTTCCATCCTTCTTCTTCACAAGTACAATCGGCGAAGACCACGGACTTCTCGATTTCTCAATGACTCCCTGCCTTTCCATTTTTGCCAGTAGTTCTTCGACTTCTCCACGGCGATGCAGGGGCAGACGACGTGGTGGTTGTTTGATCGGGCGATTATCCCCGGTGTCAATTCTGTGCTGGACGACATCACAACTTCCCACTTGATCGGGATCCCTGGCGAAAACGTCTTGAAACTCACTCAACAATCCCCGGAATGCAGTCTTCTGCCGTTCGGAAAGATCAAGCGAGCAACGTCCGTACAGATCTTGAAGAAATCCCGGAGTAGAAGCTTCACTCTTCGCTTCCGCAAGCGGCAGAACTCGGTCTTCAAGATGATTCCTCCTCAAATCCATATCTTGATGTCCTCTGATCCGTAGTTTTTGCAAAATGAAATCCAATTGGCAGGAATGTTTACGGAGGAAGTTCGTTCCCAATATGCACTCCTCAACCATGTCGATTAAAAGGAAATCCTCCTCAGTTTCAAGGCTCCAATAGATATAGGAAAACGTCGCTTTCCGAGAATTGGTAACTTCTCACCGGAAACTGAGCAAATGTTAACGTTTTCCTGTACCCCCGCCGCGCAAGTTTTGTCATTCTTATGAAACTTCATCAAGTTCACGCATGAGCCCGTGTCGATGACGAAATGGCACCTCCTTCCCTCGACGATTCCTCGACGCTAACAGAATCTTCAGACAAATTTGCCTTCCTCACTACGGGGTAAAAGAAAACGAAGCCGGAGTCTCCTCTACGCCGACTTCTTCAGGTTTCCTTCTTCACGCTCCTCTTGGGGCAGTCTCGCTGCATATGTCCTGACTCCTTGCAGCACCAACACTCCACAGACCTCCTGCTACCTCCTCCTTCTCCACTGGTCTTCCTTCTCCGAATCTTCTTTACGGACTCCCTCCGAAAAAGGAAAAGGCTTGAGATACCGTTCGGGTCGAATGAACGGCGTCGACACCGCCTCGACGGCTTCGATCTCAAGAGCTCTCACAACTGCGGCTCGTAATGAGACGAAACCGCCGAGTCGCAACGTCCGCTTCATCTCCTCATTGGCTAGCGCGGCAATGAACTGAGAGGCCGCGAGCTTGTCCCTAACTTCGACTGGGCAATCCCCAAACGCGGCCTGCGCTAACCTCTCAATTTCCGCCGCCAAATCGGAGATGGACTCCTCTCCGTTGTTTATAATTTTGAAACATGACATAGTTTAAATTAGCCAAATTCTCATTCCAAAACGGAATTCCAAGGCCGAAATCAACGCGTCATAACTAAACCGTTTCTCAACGGGGAGAGTCGTCAAATGCTTCGAGCCGGCCCTCCAGCGATGAGACCAAGGCCAAAGCCTTCCTTGGTCCATCCCAACGATTTGCCTCAGCGACCGTTTCAAATTGAATTTTATACTCCTCCCAACAAGATTTCCCATCATACATGGAGGGCTTCAGAGTGTAGCCCAAATCGGAAACACTCTGATTCCCCTCTCCACACTCTGAGGAGCTGGCTGCGAAACCGAAAGGCCCGCGAGCCCGATAGAAGATACAGGCTCGCGCTCCCTTTCGCGGACCGGAGCTCCTGAAAGCCGGTCGAGAATTCGCGCGACATTCGAGGACAGGACCTGATACTGGCCCTCCACGGCTCCAATCCTCTCCTCGACCGCGGCATCCCTGACCGAAGCAGCAGCCCTCCGTCATACGCCGCTCCTCAGCTCGCTCGCGTTCCTCCACGAACATCCGCTGCTGCTCCTGGAACTGGGTGGCGATATTCCGCTGCAACCCCTCCAGAAGCGACTCCAGCGACGACTGAGCCTCCGCCCCGGCAGCAGAACGAGTCTCCATCCCACTTCTGACACCAATGTTGCGCCGGGACGAGGTGTTTCGCGCACAACTCATATTAACACGGAACAGATCAACGTAGAACTGAGAACGTAAACCAACTAACAAGAACAAGCTTTATTCGTACAGTGCACAATTCTAATACGTCAGCTCTCTATGAGATCTCACGTAGTTCTGATCTTTCGAATCGTTGCCGGTTCCTCTGGCAACCGGAAGGAACGGGCTCTCGCTTCCGCTCGTTTCGAGGAGCAGGTTTCACATCGTTGCGGAACAGTCTTCACGTTGCCGCAACGATGCATCTTCAGTCCGTCGCAACAATATATTTTGAAATAGGATAGAATAAAATTCTTATGAAATAATTTTATATGCTTCAAAAATCCTATTTAATAATAGAGCTAATTCAATTTTAAGTGGATTGTAAATTGACTATAGCTATATTTTGAAATAGAATAGAATAAAATTCTTATGAAATAATTTTATATGCCTCAAAAATCCTATTTAATAATAGAGCTAATTCAATTTTAAGTGGATTGTAAATTGACTATAGCTATATTTTGAAATAGGATAGAATAAAATTCTTATGAAATAATTTTATATGCTTCAAAAATCCTATTTAATAATAGAGCTAATTCAATTTTAAGTGGATTGTAAATTGACTATAGCTATATTTTGAAATAGGATAGAATAAAATTCTTATGAAAAAATTTTATATGCTTCAAAAATCCTATTTAATAATAGAGCTAATTCAATTTTAAGTGGATTGTAAATTGACTATAGCTATATTTTGAAATAGGATAGAATAAAATTCTTATGAAATAATTTTATATGCCTCAAAAATCCTATTTAATAATAGAATAATTCAATTTTAAGTGGATTGTAAATTGACTATAGCTATATTTTGAAATAGGATAGAATAAAATTCTTATGAAATAATTTTATATGCTTCAAAAATCCTAGTTAATAATAGAGCTAATTCAATTTTAAGTGGATTGTAAATTGACTATAGCTATATTTTGAAATAGGATAGAATAAAATTCTTATGAAATAATTTTATATGCTTCAAAAATCCTATTTAATAATAGAGCTAATTCAATTTTAAGTGGATTGTAAATTGACTATAGCTATATTTTGAAATAGGATAGAATAAAATTCTTATGAAATAATATTGTATGCTTCGAAAATCCTATTTAATAATAGAGCTAATTCAATTTTAAGTGGATTGTAAATTGACTATAGCTATATTTTGAAATAGGATAGAATAAAATTCTTATGAAATAATTTTATATGCTTCAAAAATCCTATTTAATAATAGAGCTAATTCAATTTTAAGTGGATTGTAAATTGACTATAGCTATATTTTGATATAGGATAGAATAAAATTCTTATGAAATAATTTTATATGCTTCAAAAATCCTATTTAATAATAGAGCTAATTCAATTTTAAGTGGATTGTAAATTGACTATAGCTATATTTTGAAATAGGATAGAATAAAATTCTTATGAAATAATTTTATATGCTTCAAATATCCTATTTAATAATAGAGCTAATTCAATTTTAAGTGGATTGTAAATTGACTATAGCTATATTTTGAAATAGGATAGAATAAAATTCTTATGAAATAATTTTATATGCTTCAAAAATCCTATTTAATAATAGAGCTAATTCAATTTTAAGTGGATTGTAAATTGACTATAGCTATATTTTGAAATAGGATAGAATAAAATTCTTATGAAATAATTTTATATGCTTCAAAAATCCTATTTAATAATAGAGCTAATTCAATTTTAGGTGGATTGTAAATTGACTATAGCTATATTTTTAAATAGGATAGAATTTTATGAAATAATATTGATAAAAAATCCTATTTAATAATAGAGCTAATTCAATTATTTAATAACGACTATAGCTAATGAAATAGGATAGAATAAAAATAATGAAATATTTATAAAAAATAATAGAAATAATTTTATATAATTCAAAAATCCTATTTAATAATAGAGCTAATTCAATTTTAGTGGATAATTGACTATAGCTATATTTTGAAATAGATAGAATAAAATTTTATGATAATAAATTGACTTATAGCTTCAAATTTATTTAATAATAGAGCTAATTCAATTTTAGTGATTGACTATAAAATCCTATATTTAAATAGGATAGAATAAAATTTTTAATTGAAATAATATATTTCAATAAATTTTATATTTAAAAATCCTATTTAATAAGAGAGCTAATTCAATTTTAGGTGGATTGTAAATTGACTATAGCTATATTTTGAAATAGGATAGAATAAAATTTTATGAAATGATTTATATTTTATATATTCAAAAATCCTATTTAATAATAGAGCTAATAAAATTGACTATAGCTATATTTTGAAATAGGATAGAATAAAATTCTTATGAAATAATTTTATATTCAAAATCCTATTTAATAATAGAGCTAATTCAATTTTAGGTGGATTGTAAATTGACTATAGCTATATTTTGATAGGATAGAATAAAATATGAAATAATTTTATATGATTCAAAAATCCTATTTAATAATAGAGCTAATTCAATTTTAGGTGGACTGTAAATTGACTATAGCTATATTTTGAAATAGGATAGAATAAAATTCTCTATAGAAATACTTATATAAGTTTAAAAATCTTATTTATTAATGAGAGCTAATTCAATTTTAAGTGGATTGTAAATTGACTTATAGCTATATTTTGAAATAGGATAGAATAAAAATTCTTATGAAATAATTTTATATAAAGTTCAAAAATCCTATTTAATAATAGAGCTAATTCAATTTTAAGTGCATTGTAAATTGACTATAGCTATATTTTGAAATAGATAGAATAAAATTCTTATGAAATAATTTATAGTGTTTCAAAAATCCTATTTAATAATATAGCTAATTCAATTTTAAGTGGGATTGTAAATTGACTATAGCTATGATTTTGAAATAGGATAGAATAAAATTCTTATGAAATAATTTTATATAAAGCCAAAATCCTATTTAATAATAGAGCTAAGTCAACTTTAAGTGGATTGTAAATTGACTAGAGCTATATTTTGAAATAGGATAGAATAAAATTCTTATGGAAATAATTTTATATGTTTTCTAAAAATCCTATTATTTAATAATAGAGCTAATTCAATTTTAAGTGGATTGTGGTAAAAATTGACTATAGCTATATTTTGAAATAGGATAGAATAAAAATTTTATGAAATAATTTTATATATTTTCAAATAGTTCTATTTAATAATAGAGCTAATTCAATTCTAAGTGGATTGAAAATTGACTATAGCTATATCTTGAATAGATAGAATAAAATTTTATGAAATAATTTATATGTTTCAAATATTCTATTGAAGGGATTGTAAATTGACTACACATTTGGAATAGATGTCAGTAATAATTTTACAGAGCCAATTCAATTTTAAGTGGATTCAAAATCATTACAATAGAGTTAATCACTATGGATTGTAATTGACTATAGCTATATTTTGAAATAGGATAGAATAAAATTCTTATGAAATACTTTATATATGTTTCAAAAATCCTATTTAATAATAGAGCTAATTCAATTTTAAGTGGATTGTAAATTGACTATGAGCTATATTTTGAAATAGGATAGAATAAAATTCTGTATGAAATAATTTTATATAGTCTCAAAAAAATCCTATTTAATAATAGAGCTAATTCAATTTTAAAGTGGATTGTAAATTGACTAGTAGCTATATTTTGAAATAGGATAGAATAAAATTCTTTATGAAATACATTTACCTGCCTCAAACCTCCTATTTAATAATAGAGCTAATTCAATTTTAAGTGGATTGTAAATTGGACTATAGCTATATTTTGAAAATAGGATAGAATAAAATTCTTATGAAATAATTTTATATGCTTCTAAAAATCCTATTTACAGTAAATAAGAGCTAATCTCAATTTTTAAGTGGATTGTAAATTGACTATAGCTATATTTTGATAATAGGGATAGAATGGTAAATTTATGAAGTGAATTTTTATATGCTTCTAAAAATCCTATTTAATAATAGAGCTAATTCAATTTTTAAGTGGATTGTGTAAATTGACTATAGCTATATTTTTGATATAGATAGAATAAAAATTATTATGTAATAATTTTATATAAATCAAAAATCCTATTTAATAATAGAGCTGAATTCAATTCTTAAGTGGATTGTAAATTGACTATAGCTTAATATTTGCAAATAGGATGAGAATAAAATACTTATGAAATAATTTTATATGCTTCCAAAAAATCCTATTAGATATGTGCAGAGATTGATTGCTTTCTCTTACTATTAATAATATATTGCATGAGAGCTTCGATATAATGCTTCATAGCTACGCGCAACAACAACAGATTTCGAAGAGTTGAAGAGCCGCGTGGGAAACTACTGTCCTTGCTTTCGATTGATGACGCATATATCCGCTACAGATGCGCGCGTTGCTAATACTCGTGCTACAAAGCACACTTTCCTCTCAATGCGAGCATCATTTATAATTATTCAATTAGCTTAATACCCATAGCATCCATATGCAAAAAGCCAATGCTTATTCTCGGTAAAGGTTTGTGTTAATATCCGCAGGCATACATTCAGATGACAAATGTTTAACAACGAACATCATCCTTTCTCAAAATATCGCGCAAAAAATGCAACTTAATGTCTATATGTTTCTGTTCTCGGATACAGAGATAGGGATTTTCTGCATGCAATTCAGCACCTACATTATCATTTGGCTATAAACAGTTATTATCCTGACAACCTTCAGTGCAAATCCCATTTCCTTGAGAAATTCCGAAATAAATTCCATCTTTTTACCAGTTTCCGCCAACGCAACATATCGCTCCGCCTCCGTTGAAGATAGTAGCAACGGTTCTGTTGTTTGTAAGATTTAACTGATTGGTCCTTCTCTGACAGACTGGGTTAAAATCTCTCTGTACGACCGTCTGTCCATTTTGCATCTCCCAATCCAGCATCCATATACTTTCTGCATTGACCTCGGATTTCCTGTAACTAATTCTATAATTTAAAGAACCTTTTAAATATCGGAGAATCCTCTTTAGCTGCTCCCCTAATGGACTCCAATCTCCATTGCCTATTAAACTGAGCCAGCACACTGACAGCATGAGCAATATCTGGTCTGGTGAACCGCAATCTGCCAGATATGTGAGCTCCGACCAGCCTTTTGGTACGCCTTGCTCGCTGAGTGAGTCTCAGTTAAACTGCAACCTTGTCCAAAGTTACATCCTGTCCATAGGCAGTAGCCACGGATTGCAAAAATTTTCCATCCCAAAACGTTTTTAACAAATCCAAAACATATCTTCTTTGAGACAGTGTTATCATTCGGTCGTTCTTTTTTGTATTTCAATACCCAAACAATACTTAGCCTTCCCTCCCAAATCTTTCACGTCAAACTCTTTGGCTAATTCGTTTTTTTATTTCAGTTATCCATGCCTCGATCCTTTTGAAACAATTCAACAAGTCGTCCACATAAATAACCATAAATAAGCTAGATTACTTCTCTTTGAATAACAGACACATGGATCAGCAACTGTCGACTTAAGTCCTATCTCTTTCAATCTTCGAGAAAGTCGTTCGTGCCACTGTCTACCCGCTTGCTCGTAAACCATAAATCGCTTTATTCAAGTGACATACTACTTTCTTTGTTTCCTTTCAGGCATTTCACTAAATCCATAGCAACCTTTCTCTTTATCTTCGTTTTTCTTTCGTTAGCATTATTTGCAATGTCCTCCAAACATTGAGTTAAAAATTTAAGGTGGTTTTCCATGTACATCTTCTCTTTCTTTAAGTGTCCCATTTAAATATGCACTTGTGACGTCCATTTGTTCTACATTCATCGTCATATTTGGCTGCCAATGCTAACAACAGTCAGAATTGACTCCAGCCGTGCTACACAGGAGCAAAATGTATCGAGGTATTCTATACCTGACGCTGGAGCAACCCTTTAAGTAAATAAACTGAGCTGTTTTGCAAGAGACCCGTCCATATTATATTTATTAGTTAACAGCTAAAGTCCTACACCCTATGACTCTGGTTTTTTCTAACGGACGTTGTACCTAATTTAAAACGTATTATTTTTTAATGAGATTTTGTACTCGTGCTTGATGGCAGACAGCCACCTTTCGAATTTGTCCTCTCCGCCACCATCCGCCATCCATGGATATTTCTGGCTATATTTGCTTGCCGCGCCAACTCAACCACAGATTTGTTTCATCCTCACCTCCTCTGGACCCTAATTACTACCATCTTCATCGGTCTCCAGTGTTTTCTAGTGTTGACAAATCTTCATTTAGAGATTTCCGTTTCCAGTCGCTTCGTCATTCGCGGCTTGATAATGAAATATCTTCCTGGGACGTCCTCTCTTCTTCCAGTACGTTCTATTCGTGGTCTTCTCCAGGTGCTCTGCATCGTTGTATCTCTGTTTGATTTCCATCATTTAATTCACCCTGGGTACTTTCTATTTATATTCGACCTTTCTGTATTTTCCAAATTCCTTTGTCGACTTCTCTCTTCTTCTGCCCAATATCACTGGAAATACAGATACTTGGTTCTTTGACCTTGGCTGTAGACTCCTGCATATTCCTCTTTGCTCCTTTTTCTTATAATAGCTTTTCTGTCTCTCAATACTCGAATATCTCTTGATTCTACTATTCTTCTTTCATTTGGAATCTACACACACGATACGCTTTAGCAATTCCTGAATACCCTACAAAATTCCTACTTTCGTCTCTTTTCTGCAAATTCTTGCTTATTTGGATCCTTGCTTCATTTATGTATGTTTTCATACCAAATACCTTTAAATGATATAAATTTGGCTGCCCTTATTCCATAACTCAAAGGAGTTTTTCCTCCTAAAGTCTTCGTCGGGCACCTATTTCTTAAGCAATTAGCAAGTACTGAGTTGCTTCGCCTGCCCAAACCCATCGCTCAGATTAGCATTCTGTAACAACATACATCTGGCCATCATCTGAATTAACGTTCAGATTTTTTTCTTTCGGCTACACCATTCTGCTCTGGTGTATGAGGTACTGTTAACCGTCTGCCTTGTATCTCCTTCACCTTTTTAAAAACTCATCAAATTGCTACTATTGCAATACTCACGGCCATTGTCAGTCTGAAGGCATTGAATTTTTCTTCCTGTTCTCTCTTTCTGCATAATTCCTTGAATTCCTTGAATTTCTGCACATACTTCATCCTTCCTTCTTCAAAATATATTCTCAGTCCATCTTGAACAGTCATAAGTGAACAATAACATGTACCTATAACCTCTGGAAAGATTCCAGTCCTCATGGGTTCAGAGACATCCGAGTGTACTATCTGTAATAACCTTGTACTTCGCTGAGACTTTTGGAAAGGGTGTACTTGTTAATTCTTCCTTGTATACATGTTTCACATACTGGCATCTGTGTCCCTCCTAGATTATTGATACCTATGGCATGTTCCTCTTCCTTTTTCTTAACTAATTCCTATTAGGTCTCATATTTAAAATGACTCCAATCTTTCATGCCACAATTTAAGTAAAGAATCTGTTTTGTTCCTAAAAACTACATTTTGAACTACATCTTTTCGGTTCCTCTTTAACATAACAATACAAAGTTACCAATACGACCAGCTTTCAGCTTCTTATTCTTCCATTTGGACCAACAACAGTGCCTCATGACTTTTAAAATTAAGGTATTTCCTTTGTCAGTCATTCCTTGAAACAGACATTAAATTTGGATCTTTAATTCAGGCACATATGTAACGCGTCTTCAAACTCGACTCTTTATTTCCTTATCTTTATGGGAAGTCTTAATACAAACATTACCTTCGCTTCTTTACTTCTGTAGCAAGGGTATGCATTACTGCCAAATTCAGCGTTTCATTATTCGTACTTTTAATTTGAACAAACTTGATGAATCTTTACACAGATGCCGCTACATCCAATATCCACTATCCAGACACCAATATTGTTTCTCCGATCTTCAGTAATGATGTACGTCTCATCTTTTATTCTCATGACTTGCATATAAAATAACTCTGAGATTTTACCTTCATTACACAGCTGGTTGTAGCTGTATTTCTTTTCGAGTAACAATTGACTGCTTTATGTCCTATCTTTCCACATTTATAACAAGTTATCTTTCTTGGTTTCCTTGCTGTACGGCCTTATCATTGTCCCTTCCTCCTTTAAATCTCGATTGATTTCTTTGGTAATAGCTTTCTCTGACTGTCATTGCACACCATGTCTTCCTCGGAGACTCTTTGGATTTCTTGTCTCAAATTCCTTCTAAAGTTTTGATCTTCAAAACTTCTAATTCAGGAAGCTATTCTGGTGCCCCTCATTGCACACTTGAAATTGTCGCCGTAACTCTCTGGCAAACTACGGTTCAGTAACAATGCACTTTTGCAAATCCTTGTGAACGTCAATATCCATCTCTGCCAACTCCCATCTACTACGCTCCGATATAAAATTATTTATATGTTCTCTCATCATCGTTCGCCCCACTAGACATACGATATGATAATGTGTCTGTATTAATACTGCCTTTCGCAGGTCGCAGGTCCTCTACGCATATATGGGACTGCAGTTTCTCCTAAATCTCATTTGACGTTTCACATCCCTTAATTTGTTTTGAAGTTCGGATGCTTAACCTGATTTCTGATAATATAATATCAGCCTTAGCTTTCTTGTCGTTGATGTCCCATTCTTTTGCTGCAGCAAATCGTGGCTGGTTTCAGCTGGTTTTATGACTGCGTGGCCGCAGTCAGAGTCCCATTAGTGTATTCCCATACATTATTTTTTTGGTTAAAATTCGCCTTCTGCTTGCATACACCATGTGTACAAGTCATAATTATTTTTGTTTACACTCAACTCTGATTTGTATTGCAAGCCATATCTATTTTACTTTGCACTATTCAACACGTGGTTGGGAATCTCACTTTTGTACACGTGCGTGTGGGCGATTACCTTTTCGAACCTTTTTAACTTTCACTTCATTACTTTAAACATTTTCTAGCTTTGCTGGGCCCATAACCTGTTAGGAGTTAAAGGGCAAGGTAAGATATAAAGTGAGATTGCTTCTACTATTAATAATATATTGCATGAGCTGATATACACGTTTCAATACGCGCATACAACAACACTGAAAGAAGTGTTGATGCCAAGTGGGAACCACCGTCCCTGTCTGAAGAGCCGGGCGGGGAAACCACCGTCCCTGTATCGATGACCCATATATCCGCTACGCATGCGCATGTTGCTATCGTAAGTTCAAAGCACAATAATTTTGAAAATTAAATATAAAAATTAATGTTTTAGTTTTAAATTTATCAATCAAAAATATTGTATTTAATAATTATTTTATTGAGAGGAATTTCATTATTTTTTTCAAATTATTTTTTAATTTGAATACTTATAGAAATTGTAACTTTAACAATAATTTATATTATAATTAAAGATAGAGGTATAAATAATTTATCTTCAATCTTCACTATTTATTATATTATTTTCTATAATTTCTTCTTTAATATTATTTTTTACTATAATTATAAAAATAATTCTTTTAATAGGAAGGTCTTGAGTTTGCATATATAATCTTTAAGTAATTTTGATTTCATTATTTAGGTTATTAAAATTAGGTATATTTCCTTTAGTTGGCCTTGATATGTATATATTTCAAAAGATATAAAATGAATACATTTATTTATATTTTCAACTATTTTAAAACTTCAACCTTTATATTTAATATATTTATTAAGAGAGTTTTTTGAAATTTTAATAGTTATTATTATTATAAGTATATTACATTCAATAATTATAGTTTTAATTTCTTCTATTTCTATTAAAAGATTATTAGTTTATTCTTCAATTTCACATACATCAATTATAATATTAATTATAATATTGTCTACAAAATTATTTATTTTGTATTTTAATTTATATTTAATTATATCATTTTTATTTTTTTCTATGATATATGAATTAGAATTTATATATAAAAATGAAGAATTAATTTTTAATAAAGATTTTATATCTTGGTGTAATTCTTTATTTATTGTTTTATTAGTACCTTTTATATCTCAAGTATACTACTCACCTTTAATAACTTTTATTATTATAAAATGAATTTTAATTGAATATATAATATATAATTATATATTATATATATTATTTTTAATTTTTTTAATTTTTGTAAGTATAAGAATAATTTGAAATTATATAAATTTATTTAATAATATATTTTATTATCCTTTTAAATCTATTAAATCATATAGGTATAAATATAAATATAATAGTTTAAAATTTAATAAAAATATTTATATAATATTATTTTTAATTTATATTTATATTGATATTTTAATATTTTAAAATATCAATAATTAAATAATTAATTGTTCTGTCATAATAATAAATTTACATTTGGTACTTAATAGTTTTTTATCCAGGCCACTTTGTTAAGCGCGAGATCCTGATCTGGATTCGGTCGAGGGGCAGTGACCGGTGGTGGTTTGGGTGGGCATGGTTAGCAGAAAAAGAAAGGAGGTCTCGACGAACCAGGGGCTTCCCATACCCTGGGAGCCGTAGGTGGAGTGCGCCAGGTTACGGACGGAACCAGGGCCTGTACCTGCCCTGGGAGCCACGGGTTAGGGATTTTATAGGGAAAATTGAACAATGGTTTCACGGACGAACCAGGGGGCCTTCAGATTCTGGGGGAGCCGCTAGTAGGAGGGACGAACCAGGGCTTTATACCCCGGGGGATAGGGAGCCACGTAGGTTTTTGGGATGTTTAGGGAGATCTTGCTCTGCCTTCGTCAGATGGTACACCTCGAGCGGGTAAAGGTGTACTGTCGAGATATACCCTAGCCTTAGCGGTTAATATGGTCAGGGCTTGCCTTGAGTGAATACAACAATACTGCAAGGATAAACAATAATCCTTGAGCAATATATTTTTGACGATGCTCAAGTACAGCTATGGGTTTACAAGAAGTTGTACACCAGGCACTGCTAAATTGCCTCGAAGGCGAAAAGACTATATCAGCTTCGTTATCGTATTAACGCGGTTCGCGGAGCCTCTACTCGATTAGCTATGGACACCTTCACTGATAAACCGCTAAGGTAGATAGTCGTAGATAGTTGCTTGAAGGGGATTATAGCCCGATTCGCCCTGAGTGCCCTGGAGGTCAAGCAGTAACGTCGTGCTGTAAGATATTTAGGTAAAACTGAGCTCCCTCGAGTAAAGCAGAAACTCTCATGGCCCCATATATAGTTGAAAATGCTCAGTACTAAGGCGGGGCATTACCATAAAAGGCAATGAAAATTGGGCTTGTAAAAGTATACGGCATGAGTCAACCCCGTTCAAAGGGTTGCTCGCTAGATGCTCGAGCCAACGCCCAAGTCACCAAACGTTTCAGCCCCATGCATGAATGATATGTAACAACTTATAAAAATAAATTTTATTAATATTGAAAGAATTAATTCTTCATTAATAAATTTACAGTTTATTCCTTTTATCAGGCACAATATTAAATTATTATTGTATTATTATTTTAATAATTAAACTTTAAAATCATTAATTAATTTATTTATAAATTAATTAAGATTTTAAGTTAATAGATAAACTATTAAATTTCAAATTTAAAAATATAGATAAATTATAAATTTTAGTTGTAGATTATGAGTTAATTAAATGATTTTATTCCACCAATCATAAAAATATTGGTATATTATATTTTATTTTTGCTATATGAACCGGAATAATTGACTCTCTCTAAGTCAATAATTATGTCATAGAATTAAGATTCCAGGTATGAATTGAATTAATAATGATCAAATTTATAATTCTAATTGCTACAGCTCACAGCTTTGGCTATAAATTTTATATTGCTACTACATCATCTATGGCAAATGAAACGCTTTATGACTTAGCGTTGCCTCGAGCATCCAGCGATAACCCAACGGGGCTGACTCTACAAAAATGCAACACCCTACCCACCTTCGCTCTATGGCAATGCCCCGCCCAGTACCGGTTATCCATAGTGTCCGGTCACAGGTGATATAAAGTTACAGTTTGTTCATTATGCGGCAATGCAAAGCTCGCTCGATTACCGCGCCGTGCAGAAGATGCTGAAATACGAGGAACGAGCACTCTACCTTAAATTACTACGGCAATGCAAATTAAACGGAATTTACTTTACAATTGTCAAATCTCGACGTGCCTTGTGGCTCAAAAATAAAGAATATTATCAGTATCGCACATGGTAGCACCATCGTGCTGAAAGAGACGAAACATTCTTCGCCGAATGCAGCGTTAATAGAGTGAGCGTCGGTTCGCCCCCACTGTAGCATTGCTGATAGCGAGTTCGCCACGGCAAAGTGCTCAGCACTAGAACGAAGGAAGCCATAAAGACGCATTTTCACTTTCACTTCTTCCTCGTGAGACTGATAATCCAGCAATTTTCCGATTGTTGCTTCTTCCAGCCTCCGTTCTTCCTGAGTCAATCTTCCGGCTCAGGTGACTAAGCGCACCCGCGAAACGAAGAACGATGTTTCTGCTATGTCCGCTTCGTTCAGAAAAACGTATTCTGTGAAAATTTTGACTGACAAATTGCATTTCTCCCCAAAGCATAAGGCAACCCATTGTCGCGCTGATTCGAATACTTTATGATCAGAACGTGCAGACTGGCTGCCGTATAATAAAGCCAAACGCTAGTTGACTCTGGCGGAGTTATTTTTTTATTACTGCAAACTGCTGCAAATGTTTGTTAAGAAACAGTATACTGACTCTTCTATTCTAATTTTGATTCACTGTGAATATTTTTGTACACAAAACATATTTACATTAGAGCTAACAAAATAATTGTGTTATTAAAAATATTTCTTCTTGGAATTTTTATTTCAGAAATAAAAACTAGTAAACATATTTAATATTTTGTTAAATATTTTTGTTTTTTTGTTGCTCCAATATTTTTATTATCGATATTATTCATTATGTAACTGCTCTTTGTAGGATTATTTTTTTAGAACAATACTTTTTATTTACAATTTTAAAATTTAAGTAAAGGAATTCATGCTTTTCATATGGTATAATCTTTTCTTATATTGTTACAACAAATTTTCCATGAAAAATATTCACGGTGAATCTATAAAATTCGAATAGAAGAGCTTCTGAACGCACGCAGGTTAGCAGCAAACATTTGCGGCAGTTTTGCAGTAAATACTACAAAATAACTCCGCCAGGGTCAACTAGCCGAAGAGACGTTTGGCTTTGTGCGCGATACACGGCAAAAGCATGGTCTGCACGTTCTGCATCGTTCGCCGATAGTGTAATTCCGAATCGCGCATCGCGCGACAATAGGCTGCTGGTTACCTGAACTTTTCGGGAGGGAGGAATGCAATTGTGCCAAATGGTCAAAATTCTTTCGCTACAGAACCTACCCGCTGTTTCTGAACAGAAGCGGACGCACGCGATGGAACGCAAACGCAGAGTATTGATCATACACGTTGCTTCCTTCGTTTTCGCGGAGTCCAAGGTCCATGTGTGAACGCGAAGAAAGCTGCCCGCACGTATCGTGCCCATTATCCCAGCGAAAAGGAACAACAATCCTGAAGGGAGCAAGGTTCGAAGAAGCAACAATCCAGGAAGGAAACAACAATTCAGGGAGCAAACAACAATTCAGGAAGGAGTAACAATTCAGGAGGAGCAACATCCAGCACCGCACCGTTATCAACCCAGAAAGAAGCAACAATCAGGAAGAAGTTTGCAACGGAACGCATCGGTATGCGAAAGTGAAAAGTGAAAGGAAAATTGTTAGTGACCGTGCTGTGAAATGTTTTCGGGGTGAGAATAGGTGGTATGCGATACAGTGACCGGGCTGGCCCATCAGCTGATTTTCGTTCGGGCCTCGAACCTTTGCCGGTGATCGAAAGACAGCGGTGCATTGCCGGGCCCTATTGTCAGCGCAGTAGGTCAATCTTGCAAATGAATGGGTGGTAAGTCGAATTTCAATTATTTCTATCTAACCCTTTGCATTCCTGAGGAATGTTTCGATACGCAGAAAATCCAGTCTGCTTTTTTCAGTATAGCTTTTAATAACAAACGGTTGGCAAATGGTTCTTACCGTATTTATTTTAATTTTCTGATAATAATTTATTTTAATCTTTAAAACACTCTGGCAAGAGAAGGTATGGTGCAAAGTATACACTTTTCTAAAAATTCCGAGATTTAATATTCCTTCTTCCTTGGAAAAGTTGTTTTAGAATACAAATAATTAATAAAAAGTAAATTCCATTTAGTAATTTACGTACTAATTACGTAGGTAATTCACGAATTGAAAATAGTTGCAGTGGTAGTATTTTAATTATTTGTACTGCTGTCTCTCCTCGATGTATTTTCAACGCGCATCTTGCTCTTACCTACCAAGGGTGGCTCTGAGGTCGGACGACCGAGCGCGCGGAAGGCGACCGCCGATTGGTCAGTGTTTTCGTTATCAACTCCAAAACGAAGCCCCATCCGACATTTTTTCTGCAAAAAGGAAATTGTAGCTTAGAATTGTCTCACCTACCCCATTTCCGTTTCTTACACTATTTACGGACACCTCGTATAAGGCCGCAGGTTTCTTAAATACTGGGAGCCTCAGTTTTAACCTGAAACTTGGCACGA
The DNA here is from genome assembly GCA_030068185.1 of Colletes collaris. NCBI lineage: Eukaryota > Metazoa > Arthropoda > Insecta > Hymenoptera > Colletidae > Colletes > Colletes collaris. The sequence goes on along the minus strand of JASGYR010000308.1, from coordinate 260,500 downwards.
CGTTACTGGGTGACACTCACTGTGGCAAAGATCGGGCTATAATCCCTTCCCAAAGCAACTATCTACGACTATCTATCTTAGTGTTTCATCAGTGAGTGTCCATTAATCTATAGAGCTCTAGCTCCCGCGAAGCGCTGCGTTAAAAACCGATACAACGAATCTTTCGCTCGAGGCAATTTAGCAATTGTACAACTCTTTGTAAATCCCATAGCTGTACTTGAGCATCGTCAAAAATATATATTCAAGTTATTGTTCCTTACGTGTGTTATCACCAAGGCAACCCCTGAACCATATTTACTGTGGCAGCTGTAAGGCTAGGGTGATTCACGAACCTGGTACACCTTTGCCTGAGGTGTACCATCACAGACAGAGAGCAAGATCCCAAACATCCTAAAACCTATCTCGGGCCCCAGGGCATGCGTGGCTCCCAGGGCAAAGCCCCCTGGTTCATCCACTCACTAAAAAGCCCCCTGGGTCTGTCCCCAGGGTACCAGCGGCTCCCAGGGCAGAGCCCCTGGTTTCGTCCGCAGAAACCATTCATTTTTCCTATAAATCTAACCTCGTACCCCAGGGTATAGAGCCCTCTCTGTGGCGAGCCCTGGTTCGTCCGTCCACGGCACCTTCCACCTACGGCTCCGGTACGGCTCCCAGGCATAGCCCCTGGGTTCGTCCGGACCTCCTTTCTTTTCCTAACCATACCCAAAACCACCGGTCGAGTACTGCCCCTCGACCGAATCCAGGATCTCGCGCTCCCGCTCGTAACAATAGTTATACCTTTTTTAATTGGTGGATTTGGAAATTGATTAATTCCATTGATGGTAGGAGCTCCAGATATAGCATTTCCTCGTATAAATAACATAAGATTTTGATTACTACCACCTTCATTAATTTTATTATTAATAAGAAGAATTTTATATTCAGGAAGAGGTACTGGATGAACAATTTATCCTCCTTTATCTTCTTTAATATATCATCCTTCATTATCTGTTGATTTAACTATTTTTTCTCTTCATATTGCAGGTGATCAGCATCAATTATAAGATCTTATAAATTTTATTGTAACAATTTTAAATATAAAAATTATAATTCAAATTATAGATCAATTTTCTTTATTTTCTTTGATCAGTTTTTATTACAACAATTTTATTATTATTATCTTTACCTTGTATATAGCAGGTGCTATTACTATATTATTAACTGATCACAATTTAAATACTTCTTTTTGATCCCTTCTGGAGGAGGGGATCCAATTTCTTTTATCAACATTTATTTTGATTTTTTGGTCATCCTGAAGTTTCTATATTTTAATTTTACCTGGATTTGGTTTAATTCTCTTTCATATTATTTTTAATGAAAGAGGTAAAGAAAGCATTTGACGGTAATATTGGAATGAATTTATGCAATATTAGGTATTGGATTTTTAGGATTTATTGTATGAGCTCATCTGTATATATTTACAGTAGGATTAGATGTGTTGATACTGAGCTTATTTTACATCTGCAACTATAATTATTGCTATTCCTACTGGAATTAAAGTTTTTAGTTGGATAGGCAACATATTATGGATCAAAATTAATTATTAATCCTTTCAATTTTATGGATCTTTTAGGATTTATTTTTTTTATTTACTATAGGAGGATTAATTGGAATTATATTATCAAATTCATCAATTGATATTATTTGCCACAGATACTTATTAAGTGTGTAGTAGATCATTTTCATTATGTTTTATCTATAGGAGCAGTTTTTTCTATTATTGCTAGATTTATTTATTGATATACAATTTTTACTGGTTTAATTTAAATAAAAAAATGATTAATCATCACAATTTATATTATTTATTGAGTTAATTTAACTCTTTTTTCCTCAACATTTTTTAGGTTTAATAGGCATACCTTCGGACGATATTCAGATTATCCAGATTCTTGTTATTATTGTTGAAATTTATTATTCATTAGGTTCTTTAATTTCATTAAATAGATTAATTTTATTAATTTTTATTATCTTAGAAAGATTAATTTCTAAACGATTAATTATTTTTAAATTTTATCAATGTTCTCTAGAATGATTACAAAGTTATCCACCTTTGGATCATTCTTTTAATGAAATTCCTTTTATTATTAAAATTTATTAATAATAAATATAAAATAATTAATATATATTATATAAAAAAATTATTAAATTTAAATTAAATAATTTATATTAATTTTGTATTAAGTTATTAATATGGCAGAATAGTGCAATGAATTTAAGATTCTTATATAAAAATTATATTTTTTGTTAATAATTTCACATTGATATATATTTACTTTTCAAGATCCTTGTTCTCCATATTCTAATAATTTAAATTTATTTTATAATATTACTATAATAGTAATAACAGTTATTATTTCATTTACATTAATAATCATATTTGATATTTTAATAAATAAATTTATAAATCGTTATTTATTAAAACATCATATAATTGAAATTATTTGAACAATATTACCAATATTAATTTTAATGTTTATTGCTTTTCCTTCTTTAAAAATATTATATTTTATTTATGAACCATGAAATCCTATTTTTTTTACAATTAAATCTATTGGTCATCAATGATATTGAAGGTATGAATATCCTGAATTTAAAAATTTAAATTATGATTCATATATAATTAAAGATTTAGATAATATAAATATATTTCGTTTATTGGATGTAGATAATCGAATGATTATTCCTTTTTATATTCCAATTCGATTATTAACTACATCTTCAGATGTAATTCATTCTTGAACAGTACCTTCCTTAGGTGTAAAAATAGATTCACCCCATTTGGTGACGAATTAATCAAATAACATTAATTTCAATACGAACGGGATTATTTTTTGGTCAATGTTCAGAAATTTGTGGTACAAATCAATATAGTTTTATACCAATTTCAGTTGAAAGAACTAATCATAAAAATTTTATACTTTGATTAAGTTTCTATGAATATATTTAATTATAAAATTATATTTATAAATTTTTTAAAAATTAGTTAAATTTAATAATAACATTAAAATGTCATTTTAAAATTATTGTTACAAATCAATATTTTTTTCATTAGATGTCTGTAAATGTAAGAATAGATCTTTAAATCTACTATAGTAATAATAAACAATTTACTTATAATTAATAAATAAATTTTTTAATTCCACAAATAATACCAATAAATTGAATAAATTTATATATTTATACATTAATTATTATTTTTTTTATTATTATAATAATTTATTTTATAAAATATTATACAATAAATAAATTAAATTATAAAATAAAAATAAAATTTTTATTTTTTAAATGATAGCTAATTTATTTAATATTTTTGATCCTTCAACAAATATATATTTATCTATAAATTGATTAATAATAATAATGGTATTAATTTTTATTCCATTTAATTATTGATTAAAAACATCTCAAGTGTATCAAATTATATTTATTTTATTTATAATTATTATTTTTATAGAATTTAATTTATTGATTTTAAATATATATTTTTCTAATATTATTATTTTTTTTAGTTTTTTAATAATACCTTATTTATAAATTTATTAAGTTTATTCCTCTATATTTTTACTCCTACTAGTCACATTTAACTGTAAATTTATCTTTATCATTAACTTTATGAATAAGATTTATTATATTTGGATGAAGTATAAATATAAATAATATATTAATTCATTTAATTCCTTTAAATACTCCAATATTTTTAATAAGATTTATAGTTATAATTGAATTAGTTAGTAATATTATTCGTCCTTGGACATTATCAATTCGATTAACAGCAAATATATTAGCTGGTCATTTATTATTATCTTTAATAGGATCTTCTATAAATAATATATTTTGAATAATTTTACCTTTAATAATTATTATTCAAAATATATTATTTATTTTAGAAAATTTCCCAGTATCAATAATTCAATCTTATGTATTTTCAATTTTAAGTTTATTATATTTTAATGAATCTAATTAATAAAATTAATATGATAAATTATAATCATCCTTTTTCATTTAGTTACTTTAAGTCCTTGACCATTAGTAACTTCATTATCTTTAATAAATTTATTAATAAGAATTTTAAATTGATTTATATTTAATAATTTAATATTTTTATTGTTTAATTTAATTAATTTATTAATAATTATATTTCAATGATGACGTGATGTAATTCGTGAAAGAACTTATCAAGGATTTCATACATTTATTGTATTAAATATAATAAAATTTAATATAATTTTATTTATTATTTCAGAATTATTTTTTTTTATTTCTTTATTTTGAACTTATTTTCATAGTTGTATTTCTCCAAATATTGAAATTGGTAATATATGACCTCCTAAAAATATTATAATATTTAATCCTTATGATATTCCTTTATTAAATTCAGTTATTTCTTCTTTTAATTTTCTTCTGGGTTTGTAATTACATGAAGACATAATTTATTATTAAATAATAAATTATTTTATAGAAGAATTAGTTTATTAATTACACATTATTTTAGGTATTTATTTTTCAATAATACAATATTTAGAATATAATGAAGCTAAATTTTTGTATTAATGATTGAATTTTCTATGGTTCAATTTTTTATTTATTTATTACAGGATTTCATGGAATACATGTAATTATTGGAATTATATTTTTTATTAATATAAGTTTATTTCGTATGTTAATAGATCATTTTTCTAAGATTCATCATTTTCATTTTGAATCTTCATCTTGATATTGACATTTTGTAGATATTATTTGATTATTTGTTTATATATTTATTTATTGATGAATATATTAAAATTAAATATTAATAAAAATTATATATATAGTATAATATTATTACAATTAATTTCCAATTAAAAAATTTATTATTTATAATGTATATATATATATATTTTATTATTTTATTTATTTGTATTATACTTATTTTAATAAATTTATATTTTAAGATTACATTAAAAAAAAATCGAGAAAAAAGATTACCTATTGAATGTGGATTTGATCCATTAATTAATAAACGATTACCTTTTTCTATTAATTTTTTTTTAATTTCATTAGTATTTTTAATTTTTGATGTTGAAATGAAATGTTTTAATTATACTCTCATAATTTTTATTTCAAAAAGTATTATACTCCTTTTAATTTCTTTTTAATTATATTTATTTATGTTTTATATTTATATTACTTTATTGGATTATTAAATAGAATGATATTTAGGATATTTAGAATGATTAAATTAATTTATATAGATTAATTAATTATAATCAATTTTTAATTCGAAATTAAAAAGTAAATTTTTTACTTTATATAAATATAATATTTATAATAAATAAAATTAATTGAAACCAAAAAAGAGTGTAAAATTATTGTTAATAATTTAATTGAAATTAATTTCCAATTAAAAATATAATATTATGGATATTAGTTAAATATTATAACATTTAAATTGCATTTAAAAATTTAATTAATTAAATTAATATCTAATAAAATTTAATTTATATTTATAAATATTAATTATTATTTTTATATTGAAAATATAATATTTTATTTTAAATTATATAAATTTCATTTAAATTAAATTATTTAATATATAATAGATTTTATTATGTATTAAATAATTTTTATCATTAAAGAATATAATAGAAATATAAAAATTTAAGCTTCTAACTTAAGAATTAATGAATAAATTAATCATTAATATTTCTTATTTAAAAAAATTATTTATCTTAATATTTTCAATATTATACTTTTAATTTAAGCTATTGTTACGAGCGGGAGCGCGAGATCCTGGATTCGGTCGAGGGGCAGTACTCGACCGGTGGTTTTGGGTATGGTTAGGAAAAGAAAGGAGGTCCGGACGAACCAGGGGCTCTATACCCTGGGAGCCGTAGGTGGAGGTTACGTGGACGGAACCAGGGCTCTATACCCTGGGAGCCACGGGGTTAGGATTTATAGGGAAAATGAATGGTTTTCACGGACGAACCAGGGCCTCTATATCCTGGGAGCCGCTAGTAGGAGTGGACGAACCCAGGGGCTTTATACCCTGGGAGCCACGTAGGTTTTAGGATGTTTTAGGATCTTGTTGCTCTGTCGTGATGGGTACACCTCGAGGCGGTAAAGGTGTACCGGGTTCGCCTGAGATACCCTAGCCTTACGGTTAATACATATGGTTCAGGGTTGCCTTGAGTGAATAACACACGTAAGGAACAATAACTTGAATATATATTTTTGACAGATGCTCAGAGTACAGCTATGGGTTTACAAGAAGTTGTACACTTGCTAAATAGTGCTCCTCGAAGGCGAAAGATTTCGTTATCGGCTTTTAACGCGGCGCGTTCGCGGGAGCTCTACTCGATTAATGGACACTCGCACTGATAAACCGCTAAGGTAGATAAGCGTCGTAGATAGTTGCTTGGAAGGGGATTATGTGAGCCCAGATCTTGCCCTGAAAGTGTCACCAGTAATTTAAGTCGTGCCAAGAGTTTAGGTAAAACTGAGCTTCCCTAGAGTGTTAAGAAACCGCGGCCTCTTATATAGTTGGAAAATGCTCAGTACTAAGGGCCGGGGCATTACCATAAAAGTGCAATGAAAGGAATTGGGCCGGGTGTGCGCATACGGCATGAGTCAACCCCGTTCAAAGGGTTGCTCGCTAGATGCTCGAGCCAACGCCCAAGTCACCAAACGTTTCAGCCCCATGCATGAATGATATGTAACACTATTTAAATTATATTTTGTATAAATTTCAAAATTTATAATAATCAAATAAATACTAAAATAATTATAATATATAATTTAATTTAATTAATATTTCTAATTTATTAAATTTATAATTTTTATTGAATTTTAAAATTATAAATATTAATTTAAATATATATATTCCAAATAGTAATTCTAATCATCCTTTTTCTATAAAAATTTCATATTTATAAATTAAATTAAATAAATTTTTATAGCTAAATTTAAATATATATAATGAAAAAAATATTGTTATAATAAAAATTTAAAAAATTTTATATTTATATATATTATTATTGAATGTTATTAATCCAATTCAAAAATCACATATAATACTTTTTAAAAATTTAAAATTATTAATTTATCAATGGATACATGTATATTAAATAAATAAGGTTTATAAATTCAAATTAAATACATTATATCTAAAATAAAATTAAATATTAATAATAATATTATACAAAAGTTATTAATTTATTTTCTTTTAAAATATATATTATTATAGTGGGTATAAAATTAGTTATTATAAAATATTAATCATAAAATTATTCGAATTCTATATCTAATTGTTAATGTTATTGATAAAATATAAAATTACAATAAAATATGTTATAATTCTAATTTTTTATTTATTAATATTTCTAATAATTACATCTTTTTTGAATAAAATCCACTTAAAAGGAAATCCTATTAATATAATTAAACTAAAAATAATAATTAATCTTTTTATAGGTATAATTACTAATATATTACCATATTTACGAATATCTTGATTATTATTTATTAAATGAATGAAATCTCCTGCACATAAAAATATTTTAGCTGTTACGTGCGGGGTAGGGGAGGATGATGGTAGGTGGTCGTGGAGCGCATTGCTCGTACCATCGGCGTAAACGCTGTAGCAACACCTTCGAGTTCTCAAAGGAAAAGTATATGGGATCGGAGTTGATCTGAGCTTATACAAACTCTTTCTGCTCGTTGAGTATAAATCATGGGAAAATGTATATATTAAAGAAAGAAACGAAATGTGATGGACATTGACATATATGTATTTCGTGAAATACAAGATCCGAAATTTGCAGTAGAAATGGATTACTAAATTTCCTGCTCTACCAAACCAGCAACGTATTCTCTCTCTCTTTCTCTTTCTCTTTCTCTTTTCGTTTTACATACAATGGTCGTGCAGTTTGAATACATAGAGGAGTTCCACTAGACACTTATATATGGCACATAGGTAGAAATATAATTTTAACGATAACAATGATAATAAATTTTGAAATGGATTTTGTTAACGGGTAGTTCAAGTCCTTCTGCGGATTTACCAACGAACTCTGCTTTATAAACTATCCGGGACAGACACAGCACGCACCTCGCGACTTAACAACTGACTGCCCCGCACTAGCCTCAATTCATGGGTTTTTAACCCAGCATGCTGCAGTGCTGAATTTGCTTGCTGAACTTCCATGTGCAAGGTTAGTTGGGAAATGAGATAAGAATTTGATTGACCATATTGACCCGCTTTAAATGGACGTCCGCGTGCAGGCCTCTTGTGAAAAGAGAGAGGAATTCGATGACAATGCTGACTCTAAGGAAGTGTCAGCGAATAGTCACGGGCCTAATCGACCCGTTCGTCGGGACGTGGAACAATCCCTCCCCTTAGAGTCATCATCGTCCTCTTGAGTGATGGTAGTCGTTCGGCTTGGCGTTGCAGATTGCGCGTCTAAAAATACAATAACGTAACGACGAAGACATGATGAAGGTAGGTATAACAGAGAATTGTGCTAAAATATAATTAATATAACGATTAAATATAATACATAAATAAATATGACATAATAATGGTGGATTAAATATAATAACGACAATACTTAGAGATTAGCTCTGGGAACTGGAACATTGATATGAAAGACAGAGTTTGGTATGAAGAAAAAAGAAAAGCGCAAGGAAAAACTAAATGCCAAAAATTGTTAATACGCCGGACGTGATGAAATGGCTATTACAATAAGTATTGGTTTTCTAATTTACTAATGCCCGCTGCTGAGGTAACGGCGGCGACGTTAGGTGTCCAGTTGGTTGTAATCTAGCTGGGAGGGAGGTTGCTCTAAGTTCTGCGATGCGGTCTGTTTCTTTTGCAGAGGTTGGCGAGCCAAGTTCTCAGAGTCTGCCGTGCACAGTATACATCAGGATTGCTACTGTCAGAATTACTGTAAGATCAGACTCTCCGTGAATCATGTTGGTAGTGAGATTCCTGACTTCGGTGATGCGTTCAGTTCCGCCAATTTTGTTTCCACTCTCCATTAGCGAATGTCATCGGCTGGTGCGTTGATGGTCGAAAATTTTGGTGGCACATGGTTAGTGCCTTTTAATTTCCCTTGTAACGATGTGTATCTGTGGAGAGGAATTTCTGAGATGTTTAACAATACAGTTCGGTTTGATAAAAAATACTTGCTCTGAACTTTCTAGAAAGTGTTGCAACCTCAATGAGTGTTTCATAGGTAGTCTTTGCTATACATCCTGCTCTCAGTTGGAAAATTCCTGTGCTCCTCTAGTGTTTACTAAGTCGTCCTTCATTCCATTGCAAAATAAGTTGCACTTGATTCTGGTTTTTTCCAGGGAATACAACCAGGCTGTGCATGGTCCTTAGGTGCTCCCAAAACTGGGTTCTGTGCTGGGGGTTAGTGAGAATCGCAGATCGTCGCACGTTTTGAATGCGTGATTAGTGGTGTAGAGTCGCAATAGTAAAAGAGACTCCACAGCTGGTGGATGAGGCAGGTTTCGGACAATGGTCGTCCTCAACGGACAGAGATGCATATGCAGAAGGTCTCCATAGCATGGCAGACTAGCGATATACCCGGGTCGTCGGCTTCAGGAAATAAACTGGTGATCAAAGTTGCTTATTGCTAGGTATGGCGTTTTGGGCTGGATGTAACCAGATGCAGTAGAGTTTGGTTCTAAATTTTTGAGGGTATTGGCCAAGAATAGGTGCGGTACAGGTGATACGTCGTTCTGTCTGGACAGGAGGTAGCTGTTAAAACTATAAGAAGTCTTCCTTGGTGAATTATCATCGCACATTTGCGAGTGGTAGAATTTTTGTTAGTTCCTTCCAATGATTGATGTCCTGGGTGGTATCGGAAGATCGGAAGTTCCTCTGCAAGCGTTTCTGGAATATCCGCAATTATGCGTCGTGAAATAGATTTATTTAAATAATGTTTCGGGCACCTCTCCAGACATTATGGCGCGTATTACGGCGAGACACGTTTCGGCTGCTTTTATGTACTGATCCAATGACAGCCTCTTATGCTGTGCACATATCTGGATAATGACATCATGTATTTTATTATGTTTATGTTATTTTCCTCTTGTTGGAGGGCTTCTGGTGACTTTCTGCGTTAAGCCTATCATCACGATTTTCCAGAATTAGTTTGGAGTTTTTTTCCAATCGCTGATGGAATTCATGTAACCCGTTTTTTACTATGTGTGTTTGGTTTGCCATAATATGTGCCAATTCTTGTTGAGTCTGGTAAGAGTTTATCTATTTCCTGAGTTGTAGTATTCAGCATCTTCAAAATGTCGTAAGCGTTCCGAAAGTGGTAGATGACTTATTGAGCCAGATGAATCCAAGAGGGGCACTTCGTCGCATTATTACATCTTTGGTTTGCTTGTAGATTTCCGGCATTTGAAATTCTGTGATCGATTCGGTTTAATTCGCATTTGTAAATCTAACGCTTGTTCTGCCTTTTTCATATATGATGAGAATAATCGTAAAGTTCCTGCACAGGCAGCCGCCGTTGACAACTCCTGATGCCAGCTGAGACATAAAGTCTCGTGTAGTTTCGCATAGTCGGGAGGGAATTGTGTCTTCAGTTTTTCAATATCTCACTGAGATTATAACCCGCCAGTCAGCTGTTATCAACCGAATATTGTGCAATTTTTTCGAAGTACAGTAGACCCGGAGTCGCGTCGAGTTTTGTTACTTTTCGCAGGTTTTCTGAGGTTCCGCTGAGTGGAATCCGCTCCAAAAAGAAAGAGTGAGGAATGAGCGTTATGACTTCCATCTTGCCCTGTCGTGAAATTAGGTAGGATTATTACTTTGGTGACTGGTTTGGTGGTATAACAACAGTAATTTGTCCGCGTGCTTTATAAGACGTTTTCCCATTTCTGTTTCTAAAATCACATTATTTTTTCTAAAATTCCAACAATTTTGTAGGGTCCATGTGGTATCGATTACTAAATTTTCCTCTTTTGGGGTTCCTGATCAAGAACACGTGCCATGTCCCCTCATTTTCCCTGGGAACGGTTGTACCTTTTCGTCATAATATAATTTTGATTTTTTCTTTTCGCTCTGAGATTAGATTTTGTCCCGCTATTGTTTGCATTTCGTTAACCGTGAAATTCAATTCCTGGAGATAACTATTGTAGGTCGGGAGTGATTCTTCTGACAGGGAATGCACTAGGACAGCGTGCTAGTCTTCCAAATACTAATTCATATTAGGTAAAAGTTTATTGTCGCTTCATGAACAGGACGTGTTGTAAAGAAAATATTGCAAATGGTACTATTTTATCCCAATCATTCGAAGTCGTCTAAAATAATGTTTTATGTAATCGGTTAGTACTATGTGGACTTCGCTCTAAAAGATCCGTTGGTTTTGTGGGTCTATAGCCAGAAGTGGGTTAGCGTGGATCAATTTTGAAAATTTTTGCTATTTCCTTTAATTATTCTAAGTTAATAAAACTAGTTCCCTTGGTCGGTATTAATATTACGCGTGGGGTTCCATATTGCAAAATCACGCGTATCACCAATGCAAAAAGTGTGCTATGCGCTGTTCCTGCTTTTATGTTTGGTACTGGTACTTTGCAATACAGTATTTTGTTAGCAATTGTCCTGTAGTAGTCAAGTATGTCTATTACCGCTAGGAGTTTCTGGAAGGGATCCTACTGTATCCAGAGAGATTTTATCAAACGGTTGGAGTGGAGTGTCTGTTATAAAGCACTTGTTGGCTCAAGCGAGTCTTTATTCTTACTAATTTGTTTTCCTGACATTTTCTACAAGTTCTAATAAAATTTTTGGTACATCATTACGCATTCCTGGCCACATAAAATCTTTCCCGAATTGCTGGCAAGATAGGTCTCTTGTTACACCTTTGTGTCCTCCCTACTAAACTCTTCCATGTAATTCCGAAATTATTTTCAGGACGGAGTTCACCTCAGGGTGGGACTTGTACTATTTATAACCTGTACAGACTGTTACTTCAATATCGCTATCTCCAAAAATATCCCTTAGTACATGATCCTTCTAAGGTTCCTTGGGGAAGCGCATCGGTAAAGATCTACCAAAGCTTGAAATTCTAACCGTATTCACTTGCAAATTACAGAGAATTGACCTTAAATTTTTGAAGTCCAATTACCTGAAGTCCGGAAATCAAGAAACGCTATCGTAATGATTTCTGTTTAATTACTACACTAAAAATTTTGTGTTTGCCTCGCTGTGTAAATCAAAGGCATAACACTCCTGTCCTCACCAGTTTCGGATTTGCTGTTTTTAAATTCTTAATGCTTAGTAACACCCACGGGTATCATACCGGCAGTAACCTCACAATAATTAGGGTGGTTAGTTCTATATCATCAGCTGAAATAAAGTGGACGTAATTGGTGCGGGTCCTCGTTAAGTTTTCGTGTGTAAATTTAATTCATGCTTCTCGTCAGAGTGTTGGAGTTGACGGAGAGTCCTATGTCTAAAAATATACTCTCAGTTATTTGTAGAGCCCGGTCGGTACTGAGAAGTTATTATGTTTGCGTGCGATTGTTGGGCAACAAGTCGTTTTTGTATGATAGGGGGCTCATAGGGATTCGATTCTGCAAAGTAGTGACCTGCGAAAAAAGGAGTGGACAGGGCCAAGTGGTTTATTTAATGGTAGTGGAGTTGGGCAGTAATATAGAGTTGTACGGTTGTTGATTTACTATTGTGTTTTCGAATTCGTTTTCTTTCTGAATCGTGTCTACAATATGAGTTCCTTGGGTTTTGAATGTATTTCGGGGTTTCCTTGTCTGGTCTGTTCATAGCGTGCCAATAAGTTGTCTACCTGTCTGTCCAGTTCTGTAAAGTGCAGTCCAATTCTTCTATTTCCGATTGTGGTTCGGGAAGGGTGAATTTTGAAGGAGGTCTTTATGTTCAGTTAGGGATCTATCAAAACGATTAAAAAGATTCGTGTAATTCAGTCTATGTCAATCGGTGGTCGTTCAGTAGTTTCGGAAGGAATACTTCGTCGTCGCTATGGATCAGAAGGGAGGTGGGATTTCTACCATTGTAGGATCGGGCTGTGTTTCCGAAAGTATTATCTGCGTAAGAAGGGGTATTCTTTAGGTATTCCTAAAATAGACGTTTCTGTTGTTAGATTTTTGGGTAATACTGTGGGTTGGCCCAAGGCTAGGTAATACGCTTTCTCTACGTCTTCTTGAATGCAGGTCTGGGATCGATGTGTCAACGAGTTCTTCGTCCTCGTCTGAACTTTGCTATGATATTTCTGGAAGTAGAAGGTTCTGCGTAATTTATAGGAGGGTTTTTTTCGGGTTGTGATTTTGGAACGTGTTCTCATGGGATAATGGTAGCTTGTGTTTATCTAGGGGGTTTTGGTTGCGTTTTCCTGTTCTGTGGTCTGCCTATCTGGTCTTCGGGGTTTCTATTATATGATTACTGCACGAAGGATGTGGATGGGAGCTGGTACCTTTGGTTTTGATGGATGCTTTTTTTTTGATAGGAAAAATTTTTGAATGTCCTGTACTTCACAATCCGAATCGTCATCAGCGGTGTTCTTTTGAACTTGAATCCGAATTTGAATCGTAATCTGATCGGATTACCGGGTTTCGGGATAAGCATCTGCATTAGTGTTTAAATGACCAGACTTATGAACGAAATCGTATTATTCGTAATCGCGTAATGTTTAATCTCCCATCGAACTAATCGTTGACCAGTGATCTTTTATTGAATCTATCCAACGTAAAGCGTTCCATGATCGCTAACTCAATGTAAATTTCCCCTCTTCCGTATAGATACGGCCGAAAAATGTAATACGGAATATGAGCACGGCTAAACATTCCTTCTCAGTTGTGGAATAATTTTGTTCTTGCTTTATTAAAGATCTCGAAAGGTAAGCAACGGGTAAGTCATGTCCTCTACATTTTGACTAGAGAACTGCACCAATTGCGTAATCAGATGCGTCTGTGGTTAAAGTAAATGGTTTATCTGAAATTGGGAAAATTGCAATATAGTGGACTACTGTACAAGGCTTTACGTAGAATTTTAAAACTCTTGTTTTTGTGCTCTCTTTTCTCCCCATATGCGAATTTGGCATTTTTCTTTTAATAATTCGGTCAGTGGTTTTGCTTTCGCGGCAAAAAATCTTTAATAAGAACGACGGTAGTATCCTGCAAAAAGTCCTAAAAATTGTCTAATGTTTTTTCGAATTTTTCGGCCGAGGAAAGCTTCTTACGGCGGTTAATTTGGTTGGATCTGGTTTGACTCCTATATCACTATATTATATGGCCTAAATATGTAAACTTCAGTTTTCAAAAATTCACATTTATCAGGTTGCAAGGTTAAATTAGCCTCTCTTAATCGCTTAAATAATCAGTCGAATTTTCTTCCCGTGTTCTTCCAAATTTTTCGCATAAACTACTATGCGTCATCAAGATAAACAAATAAACTTCGATTCCTGTTAACCCGCGGAGTACTTTATCCATTAACCGCTGGAGATGTTGCAGGCGCATTCTTTAGACCTTTCGGGCATGCGAATGTATTCGTAATGACCGTTAGGCGTTGTAAACCGCTAGTTTTATCGCGGTCTCTCGGTGCTTTATTTCAATCTGCTGAAATCCACTTTGCAAGATCAAAAGTGGAAAAATATCTTGACTTCACCCAAATGATCTAGAATGTGTATCCACAATATTCGGCAATCTGGATAAAGCATCGCCTCATAGTTTTTTTCATATTAAGTTTCCGGAAGTTAATTACCATTCTCCACCTTGGATTTCCCTTAGAATCAGGCTTCTTTGGTACTATCCATAAAGCGGCGAAATTGTAAGGAGAATTTGAAGGAGCGATTATTCCATCAGCTAATTTAACTTTGATTTGTCGTTCGATTTCGGCCTGATGAACTGGAGGGAACCGATATTGTCTAGTGTTATAATTGGTATATCGTCTGGCTTGTATGAATTCGATGTTGCAACAGAGGAGTAGAAGGTAACTTATCGCCTGGTAGATGGAATATTTCTGGAAATTCTTCTATCAAATCTTAATACATGATGTTTTTTTCCTCGTTATTTAAAATGGTCTAAACGTAATTTATTTGAGAGATTTCGGCTACACGGTTAACTATTGCAGAAGTTGTTCAAAGTCGGAATCAAAAATGATTCCAGCGTTCTTTCAGGAAAATAGTGGTATCTTCGAAAGGTATAATTTCTTGAGGAGGAATTTCTGATTTCTATGTACTCGATCTTAATAACTATGTTTATAGCAAGCGACATGGCATGTACACCCTTGATCGACACTTAACGGCTCAAGCCCAATATATATATTCCGTCTTCAGTTTGGAGTCGGGGAAGGTACCCTTCTTTTTAAATCATAATCGATAGCATCTTATGGCAATTGCTTTCCTGTGTTCGACTTTGAATACAGATAGACTCGAGTTTTGGGTCGCCATGGTTTTCCTTTTGGAGTGATTTTCGCCAATGAAATTCAGAAATGGTTTGATAGGTTCGGTTTTTGTTACAAAGTGTGTTGTGTGCAAAAGAGATTTCAGCCTGCTCTTGTCTCAAATAATCTTTCCTAGAATTCCGTCACCATACTAATTGGAAATGATGGGTTTACTACGTGAAATTTTTACGGGTTGGCCTAAAATAGTTACTATGGTTGTTCCTAAAGTTTCCAATTTTTTCTGAGGTAATTCCTGACATTTCAATTGAATCATATGATATTCTATTGTTGAGTCTTCGTGTAAGGCTTTTAATTTAATTAAGTTTACGTCTGCACCCGTATCTATTAAAAATGTGGCTGTTTTAGATCTGAACTCGTCCGGCGGATAATCCCCTAATAACGGGTGAATCGCGACTGTATCGAATATCTAATATTGTTGGCTTTCTTCGAGATATCGTACTTGTTGGATGACGCACTGGATTCTGGTAACTCTTCGTCGCGTCGTCTCCGAAGGGCTACACGGGGAGTTTAAATCTGACTGTGATGGCGGTTGTGGTGAAGAAAAACGAACGCGGTTCGGCAGGAAGAGTGCGTATTCCTCTCGGAATGAGATGGTTTATGGCGTTGTAAAAATTTTGAATTTGCAAAGTGGGTGTATGGAGGAATCGGGCTTAGAAATTCGTGAAGGTCCATGCAGAATTTGTTTGATACTCCAGAGAATAAGGATTAAGCTGGTCTACGGGGATCATATGGGTTTGGAGTGGATAATAAGGAGGATAAGGCATCCCGGGTAATATGGTGGATAAGGAAAATATGGATGAGGTGGATAATATGGAAAATTTGGTTGGTATTTAAACTGCTCGGAAGGGTTTTCTGGTGGAGGTTTAAGAATTCCTGTTGGTAATTCTGAAGGTTCAGCATTTCTACGGGGAATTGGACTTAGGCTTCGAGATCGATTGCGATAAAGAGAAAAATGTGTCTGTGTTTCCTGGAAGATTAGGGAAATTGACCCAGAGATTTTGATATGATTCGTTTTGTCGAAGACAGGAATAATTCTATTAAACTCATGCGAGCAAATATTCCGGATTTTACGTGTTTCTATTTGTGTCAGCGTGTTCTGCTGCCTCTTCTAAATTTTTTAGGATTGCGTGCGTCTACAGAACACGCTATACCGTCTGGCAAACTCTCTAAGAAATGCTTCGAGAGCACATTCTAGTACAGGCTGGAATCATTTTTTCCGCGTCGTCACCATAGGTGCGTTCATATTAAATGCATGTCGAGCGCCACTTTCATTAAAATATTTAACTGGTCATAAAATCACTTACTGGATTCATCCCTACGCATTCGAATTTTGACAATTTCATTTTGAAAAATAAGGAAAAGATTTTCCCGGAGCAAACTTCTTTTTTCTTTAGGTGCTTAATTAAGTCGTTTAATGAACTAAATGTTTTGCCGAAAGTACTATCGCGTGCACGGATCCTTGTAATTTTCCTATAACTGCTTTAACGTACGCTCCTTCTGCTTGCCGGCGGCACATAAACCGCACCTGTTTTGGACGGCATCTTGCAAAAAGTCTTTTAATGGCATATTTTTCCCATCCGAAAAACGGTATATTTAATGTCTCCATATTGTAAGGTAAAGCATTCCTGCCATGGATGTTAACATCATCGCGTTTGTAACGTTTAAATCGGAATTATTGGTTGAAGTTGTGTTTGTAAGTATAATGTGATGAAGTCATTTTTAATACTATTAATTATTTAATCAGACAGAAATAAAGTACTATATATATATATATATATATATATATATATATATAAACAAAAAAAGGATTAAGAATTGACTATAGTTAATTGGATCGATACCAAATGAGAGTTTCCTTTTACCCCAATAATTTATTGGAATTCAAAAGCGAAAAGATACGATTATTGTTCTTTTTAATTTTTAGAATTTCCCAGCATTTCATCAACGAACATTGAAATTTTGACCAACTCGTATCCCACCGCTGCCACCTCGCCAGTTTAGCTGTTACGTGCGGGGTAGGGGAGGATGATGGTAGGTGGTCGTGAGCGATTGCTCGTACCTCGGCGTAACGCTTAAACACCTTCTGAGTTCTCAAAGGAAAAGTATATGGATCAGAGTTGATCTTGAGCTTATACAAACTCTTCTGCTCGTTGAGTACAAATCTGGGAAAATGTATATATTAAAGAAAGAAACGAAATGTGATGGACTTTGTCATATATGTATTTCGTGAAATACAAGATCCGAAATTTGGTAGAAATGGATTATAAATTTCCTGCTCACTCAAACCAGCAACGTATTCTCTCTCTCTTTCTCTTTCTCTTTCTCTTTTCGCTTTACACAATGGTCGTAGTTTGAATACAGAGGAGTTCCACTAGACACTTATACACATAGGTAGAAATATAATTTTTAACGATAACAATGATAATAAATTTTGGAATGGATTTTGGTTAACGGGTAGTTCAAGTCCTTCGCGGATTTACCAACGAACTCTGGCTTTATAAACTATCCGGGACAGACAGCACGCACCTCGCAACTTAACAACTGACTGCCCCGCACTAGCCTAATTCATGGGTTTTAACCCATGCTGCCAGTGCTGAATTTGCTTGCTGAACTTCCATGTGCAAGCGTTATTGGGAAAGAGATAAGAATTTGATTACTATATTGACCCGCTTTACGGACGTCCGCGTGCAGGCCTCTTGTGAAAGAGAGAGGAATTCGATGACAATGCTGACTCTAAGGAAGTGTCAAATAGTCACGGCTAATGACCCGTTCGTCGGGACGTAACAATAGATCGAATTGAACCTAATATTGAATAATGAGAATTAGAAGATCACCCTCTAATTATTATAGGAAATACTCTTATTCTTATTACACTTAATATAAATAAAATTGAATAATTATTATTCTATAAATTAAAATAAAAAGGTGAAACTAAATCATAATATAAAATGATAAAATTAAAAAATTAAAATAGGACAAAATATATAATGATAAAAATTAGAATTTTTTAAAAATAAAATATTCTTTAAATATAATAATTTTATAGCATCTATCATTGGTTGTATTAAACCTATAAAAAGATTTATTAGGTCCTTTTCGATCTTGAATATAACTCTAAAATTTTCGTTCATATAATGTTAAAAATGCAATTGCTATTAAATTTATTAAAATTAATAAAAATAAATAAATTAATCCTATAAATATATAATTTAATAATGAATAAATTATTATTTATATAATTATATATTATATATATTTAAATTCTAAATTTAATTGCACTTATTTGCTAAATTAATAATTTAAATATATTTATTAATTTTAATTAAAAAATTATTTTAAATATAAAGTCCTTTCGTTACAAAAAATAAATATTTAATTTTATTAAAGATAGACACCGATCTGGTTTACACCGATCTGAACTCAAATCATGTAAGATTTTAAAAAGTCGAACAGACTTAATTTTTAAATTACTGCACTTAAAATTTATTTTAATTCAACATCGAAGGTAGCAATCATTTTTATAAATTTGATCTTTCCAAAGATATTACACTGTTATCCCTAAGGTAATTTATCTATTAATTTTTAATAAGAAATTCATTTAAATTAAACAATAATTATTGATTTATTAATTTTAAAGTTTAATAAATTTAAATATCCTCCCAATAAAATATATTTATATAAATATTAATTTAAAATATTAATACTTATATAAGTATATAAAATTCTATAGGGTCTTATCGTCCCTTAATTATATTTAAGCATTTTTACTTAAAATTAAAATTCAAATATATATAATAAAGATAGTCTATATTTCATAAATTCTTTCATTCCAGATTTCAATTAAAAACCTATTGATTATGCTACCTTTGTACAGTCAAAATACTGCAGCTATTTAAAATTTAATTCATTGAGCAGAACTGACTTTAAATTATAAACAAAAAGACATGTTTTTGATAAACAGGTGAATATAATTTTTGCCTAATTCCTATATTATACTTTAAATTATTTAATATATTAATATTTTTAAATTTACTAATTTTAACATTATAAATAAATTAATTTTAATTATAATTAATTTTTTTTTATTATTTTATATTTGTTTAAATATCGATTAAAATGCGAAATTTAATTTAAATCCGAAACAATTCATTACCCGGTTTGTTTTCGGTTACGCGACCGACCAGGAAGATTCTAGGTCGACGCGTCCGCTATTCGAAACATTAGAGGACAGAAAAAACACGGTTCTCGAGGTTTTCTGTAAAGTCTGCCGCGAACGATAAAGTAACGTTCGAGTTCGAACAAGCCAAGTTCAACGCCCAGGCATAGCAGAAGGTACGACAATCAGAAATTAAACAAAGACGGGACGAGAGACGCCACGCAGCGCCACGCGACGGAAGCGATTCCCCTCTCACGCGCACGCACTCCTTGGCAACTCGTGCTCGTCCGTCACTTGCTATCGAGCCACTGAAAGGAGCATATCGATAAGCGAGCACGATATCGAGAAGTTTTTAAAAATCTCCTGAATCGGTCGAGTTATTCGACCTCTTCGTTGAAAAGCTTTTTCTTCCAACAATTAGCCTGCTTTGTCGCGAGTTCCTAGATCCACGATCTAGCTCAGTGCGACAAAACGTAATAATAAAATTAAAGCGTCGAGTTATTCCCGAGCTTCCAAGGGCTGAACGGCTCCACAGGTCAGGGCTTACTGAAAATCCTGGGTGGACTCCACCGTCTTCCCCACGGATCGAGTCATAAACTCGATCATTACTGGTTTTTCGAACGGTTACGAACCCCACAGACCAAGGGTAGAAATAAAAATACCGCTTGAGTGGATTCGCCTTCTTCTAGCCGAAGCGCGGGACACCTAGGATCTCCCAGCTTACGGCAAAATTATCAGATCACGTACCAAAATCGCCTTCCGCTCGGTACGGCCCGCAGTGCGTAGGCTGACGTCGATTTTAAAAAGAACGTGGTATCCGGAGCAACTGTAAGCCGCCCAAGGAGGCGCCGTTGTCAAACCGGTACCGCACACCGTGCCCGTACGCACATAACCAGACGGTGAAGGGCCGAGGATAAGGGCGACGGTTGGAATCTTACAACTCTCCACTCTGTTCGCTCCTCCTACGACAACCAAGAGTAGCAGGCTTGAAAGATAGCCGAATTAGCATCTTGTCGAAAGTTAAACAATAAGCGAGCGATTCCCTGATTTAAAGGAACGCTCTCACACATACAGTCCACTAATATAGCCACGTATCGCGGCGACTGAGATTCCCGCTCACTGGGTGCGACAAAGCACAAACCAGGCGCGAGCGCGAAAGAGAAAGAAATCCGACGTGAGTCACGTTGTCAGTTGTATTTAACGCCTATTCTTGTCTCTCTTTCTGTTACAGATCATCGAAGCTAGACAGACGGGAATCCGGCAGACACGAGTTTTTGCGTTACAAATTTTAGTACAGTCATAAAAATAAAAGGCTTAGTCGAGATCTTCGACTAAGCGAAAATAAACTGAAAATTTGTATTCTTGTCCCGACGTTCCTTCCCTCGAGATCCGGACCACCGTTAGGCGAGGTTTTTTTTCAAACCTACTCCCCCTAACAATATTTAAAAATAAAATTATTAATAAAATATTATGAATTATTAAATTTTTTTAAATATAAACAAATTTTATGAATATAAATAAATAAAAATAATAAATTTAAATAATAAAATTAAAATTAAAGTTTATCCCATAATTTTTTAATATTTAATAAAATTAATTTTATTAAAAAAATAAATTTATATTAAATATATGAATTAAATTCATTTTAAAAAAAACTAGTGTTACGAGCCAGGGCCGTGCAACACGCGTGGCCTGCGAGTGCAAAAGAGAGTATGGAATATGGTATCAATGTGTTAGTGAGGTGTGCACGGACGAACCCGATGCAAGATCCGGGGAGCCGCTAGGATAGTTGATAACGAGTGACGAACCTGATGCGTAATCAGGGAGCCTCTAGAGATGGAGTCACTTGACGAACGAACCTGGTGCGAAACCAGGGAGCCGTAGGAGGAGTGTAATGTCGTGAACGAACCCGATGCGTAATCGGGGAGTCACTAGGGATGGTTAATAACGACGCAGACGAGACCCAATGCGAAATTGGGGAGCTGCTAGGAGGATTGGAAAAAGAAACGCAGACGAACTCGATGCGTAATCGAGGAGCTGCTGGGAGGTTGCTGATAAATCACAGACGAACCTGATGCGTAATCAGGAGCTTGTAGGATGCGGACGAATCCTGGTGCGTAAGCGAGGAGCCGCTAGGATGGTATTAGGGATTGCGTGGACGAACTCAATGCGTAATCGAGGAGCCACTAAGGAGTTGTAAGAATTTGTATTTGGATTAAGGAGATGTTACATTGACCTCCTGTAACTTCAATTTATTAGATATAATATAACCCGAGCGGTAAGGTTATATTATTGTGGGAACGTTTAACTAACAATAATCGCTTTATATAATGATGGGTTAAAAAAGAAGATAAGTAACTTCTTGATTTAATAATGAAACTAGATATATTCTTAACAAACAAATAAGATACACGTGTCTTGTGTCAGTTATGTCGCGTTGTAAGAATGATTATAATTACCTAAAAATGATTTTTTGCACGGTGTTGACGCACTGGCGATGCGGGGGTAAGTCGGTTGACAATAGAGGCCGTAATAGAATTTATACCGGTTCACGGATTCTATATGGTTTAAAAATTGATACAAAAAGGGTACTGCAGCTAGCCCGATCTCCACGAAATGCAACTGACTGTCAGAACCTGTGGACAGCGTAACGAGACGCGTGATGTTGACTCTAAACGTAACTGTACGAATTCTGATCCCCGAGTAAGGAAACGAAAGGGGTTTATATACCCAAAAATCTGTGGGGAAGATTCGGATGCGCGTTAGACATTACTATATTTGGTAATCTCCGAACTTCGTTAGTCACCGAGCAGCTGCATTTCGTGGGAACTGACTCTAAATTCCAAAGGGTAGATAAGTAGCAGGGCGTTTTCCTAATGCACGCAAGTGGTATGGAAAAATTGGGGAACGAAACGTTCGGCATACGTAACACTAGATATCAATAAATTCGAATAACTTATCATTTCTAATTAAATATTAATAATTAATTATTTAACATAAAAAATAATATTTAATTACCTCTTTTATTTTCGAGAGATATATTTATATATAAATATAATTAATAAACCCTGATACAAAAGGTACAAAAATAAATTTTTATTTTTTAAAATTTTATTAATACTTTTACAATACATTTTAATTTAAAAAATTAATTCTAAATATTTACTAAAACTTTATTAATTTTAAATTATTTTAAATAATATTAATTAAATATAATATAATCATTTTACATATACTGCATCTATGTGTAAACTAGTTAGGTAGTTTTCAGTTAGTTACTTTGTTTGTCAGTTAGTTAGTTAGTTTGCATTATATTAGTTAGTTTGTATTAGAGTTAGTTAGTTTGCAGTTAGTTAGTTTGTCAGCAGTTAGTTATTTAGTGTGTCAGTTAGTTAGTTAGTTTGCGTCTGGTTAGTTACTTTGTCAGTTAGTTAGTTAGTTTGCCAGTTAGATAGTTACTTTGCAGTTAGTTAGATATTTTGCAGTAAATTAGTTAGTTTGTCAGTTAGTTTGATCGATTGCAGTAAGTTAGCTGGTTTGCAGATACTTAGATATTTTGCAGTTATTTAGTCAGTTAGTTGGTTAGTTAGTTCGTCAGTTAGTTAGTTAGTTTGCCAGTTAGATAGTTACTTTGTCAGTTAGTTAGTTAGTTTGCCAGTCAGATAGTTAATTTGTAGTTAGTTAGATTGTTTGCCGGATTGTTAGTTTAAATAGGAATTAGTTATTTAGTTTCTCAGTTAATAAGTCAGTTTGCAGTTAGTTAGTTAGTTTGTCAGTTAGTAAGTTAGTTTGTCAGTTAGTTGGATTCATTGCAGTTAGATTGTTAGTTTGCAGTTAGTTAGATAGTTTGCAGTAAATTAGTTACTTTGTCAGTTAGTTAGGTAGTTTTCAGTTAGTTTGTTAGTTTGTAAGTTGGTTAGTTAGTTTGCAGTTAGTTAGTTAGTTTGCAGTTAGATAGTTAGTTTTTGCAGTTAGTTAGTTAGTTTGTCCGTTAGTAAGTTAGTTTGTCAGTTAGTTAGTTAGTTCGCAGTTAGTTAGTTAGTTTGTCAGTTAGTTAGTTAGTTCGCAGTTAGTTAGATTGTTTGCAGTTAGTTAGTTAGTTTGTCAGTAGGTGTATAAGGGGAGTTCTGTGCCATGGTCCCGGGGGGGGGCAGGGGGAGTGGGGTGGGGGGCCCGACCGTTGGGGAGAGCGCTGTGGTGGGGGTCGAGTAATTTAGGGTCGGTAATTAGTATCAACGGTTGGTAATTAGGTCGGTAATTAGTATCAACGGTTGGTAATTAGGTCGGTAATTGATATCAATGGTTGGTAATTATCAGAAAGAGATAATTGTCAGATGTCGGTAAAAGGGAAAGAAATTAGATGTCTTTTTACTATTTTTATAAAGTGATATATTTAATCTTTTATTACAATTCAGTGAGTATAAATTATTGGTAATTATCAGAAAGAGGTAATTGTCAGATGTCGGTAAAGGGAAAAGAAATTTTTGCTTTTTTTATAAAATTTATATATTTAATCTTTTATTACAATTCAGTGAGAGTATAAATTATGTAATTACAAAATTAGATATATTTTTATTTAATTATTAATAGCATCGTATAACATATTATTCACTGCAAATGTCAACAGCTCGCAATCCGCAGGAGAAGTTCTATCACAAGATTCACGAAGGATTTTGCCGGCCACCTGTTTATGCGCAATACCGTTCCGTTTTAATATAGTTACACATTGTTTATATTTCTCGCTGACATAGTGCGTATTTTGACACAACCATGAATACGCGTACTCAACACACAGTTCCAGTTCGAATAAAAATAATACAGTCGATGGTTTCATATACATGTAGGCATCATACAATTTCATTGCACAAGGTTCATGCCACGCATTGTAACCACCGTAAGCACCAAATCACAAATCGTTAATGGCGTTGGAGAAGGAGCTGATTTTACATGTTGTTCGATATCCTCGCGTTTCTGGATCAATGTCGTCCATGTCGAGTGTGGCAACAACAACACATTTCCTCGAGTATCGCCAAGAATAATTTCCACAGCGGACACAGATCCTACCGCGATTCTAATATCCAGATACTTGTATGCCGTGGATGTGAGGGCAAACCTCCTCCCAGTATATAAGGCGTCGAACGTTGTTTATTGCTATCGTAACATATAGAAAAAGTATGTAAAGAATGAAAGGTAAGTAATAATGCTAAGGAAATGATGATAATAACACTTACTCGCGACTTATGCACACCGTTTCGCGAGAAATGTAGTAATTCATGTTTGTAGAATCCATAACGTTTCACGACGACGGCGACGACGATACTATCAAAACGAGTGTGCAGCACATAAAAAATATGTGTATCATGCGAAGCGGGTGGGGCATAGTGCGGCGGAGAGGAATTTTTATGTCACGTATTCTTCTGCGAAAAGTGCATCTGTTGCAAAAGCTTTTGTAGAGTCCCTTTAACCCGTCCACACGTGCAACGTCTATGAGATCACATTCGCGGTACGAATCGACCGAAATCATGTGTATCATGCGAAGCGGGTGGGGCATAGTGTGGGGAGAGGAATTTTTGATGTCACGTGTTCTTCTGCGAAAAGTGCAATGTTTGCAAATATCTTTTATATTACCATGAACACGTGCAAAAATGCAACCTCAGCAGAACGTATAACATTGACAAGCATTATGGGCGCGGGAAAAGAAATTAGATGCCTTTAAAATATGATATATTTATTAAAGCAACAAATGATTATAAAACATTACTTTTATGGATCCATGAATTGTGCGGAGTTATTGAGTCCTAACCATTTTACGTACACACTGTTCCCCTTTTTACGTAATACTTTTCAACCAGATACACGTCGGAATTAGCAACTCGTTGCAACTCACGAAAAGTGTAAGTTATGTAAAAGCGTTTACAGATTACCTTGAACACGTCAAACTTGCAACTTCTACAAAGCATATAACATTGCAATCGACGACAGGGATTTCTTTAATATATCAGGAGCATCACCGAGAGCATCATCGGGACACAGATTTTGTAATATATCGCAAGCATCACCGAGTATAATCGAGCACAGATTTTGTAATATATCGCAAGCATCATTGTGTACGGCAACGCAAAACGGTAGTATGAGTCATCAAGAGCAGGAGCTGTACGAGCAGGCCGCTCAATTAAGGTCGAAGGATGAATACAATTTATGGGAACATCGATTTGATGATTATCTCAATTCGTTGGAGGAACGAAGTCGAATAAAGAGACCGCGACTCTCAATCGGTGAAAAACAATCGCTGATTGCTCGTATCGCTAGATTGGAAAGTCTGAAAGATTCGACACGCATTCGATTTGTACATGTGGGTGCTGGACACAGTGCAAGACTCAGATGGCGTGAAATTGATACGGCTTTCGTTAACCGTATATTGACCGGTGTGGTGATAAATTCTAACCATATAGAGCCCCGCAATTTTCTCGAAGATGCTAGGGACATTGTACTCGAATCATGTGTGGAACATTGTGCTGAAACATGACAGTGTAAAAATAAATACTATATTTAACGGTAGATTTGTGGCTGGTAATAAATGTGCAAACAAAAGTGTTAACACAAAATTTTGAACTGTTTCGCTTGTCTGACCTACGCGAATGGTATGATTTACGCGTCATCGAACCCATTCTAGCATCCTTAGACGAGTTTCAGGAACGCGATAGTGGGTGGGCGCTGTCGCGTATACTTAATTTAACTGTTAATGCAAATAAATTTATGCCGATGAAGGCAGGATGTACCATACAATTACCGCGTGAGATACAACTAAAGAAAGCTGTAATCAGCGTATGCTCGACGGACAATGCATGTTTCGCATGGTCAGTGGTGGCTGCTCTGCATCCAGCCAAAAATCACATATATCGGGCATCGACATATCCTCATTATACAACAGTGTTGAATATCCAGGATATTGAATTTCCAATGACTTTGAACCAAATTAAAAAGTTTGAACATGTTAACAACATCTCCATCAACGTCTATACCATTGAGAATAAGAAGGTGCTACCGATACGAGTCGCCGATAAGAAGATGGAGAGGCATGTCAATTTGCTGTATTTAGAAGGAGCAAACGGCGTGGGACATTTCGCATGGATCATGAATTTATCTCGTCTCGTGAGCACGCAATTGAGTAAACATAATGGTCGAAAATACTTTTGTGATAGGTATGTATAAAATAAATTTTTAAATATTTTCTTAGATAAAAATTATGTCTCTTATCACAGATAAATCCAAAATTATGTCTCATATTGCAGATGCTTGCACTACTTTAGTTCAAATGAGAAGCTGGAAGCTCACACCATGGATTGTGTGAGAAGATGAATGATTGTGTAATCATTATTGCCAAATGATGATGGTAGGAAGTGGCTCCAGCTTCAGCAACTACAGCAGGAAAGAGCGTGTTCCGTTTATCGTGTATGCCGATCTGGAATGCATCCTGGAGAAAACGGATACTGATCGAGAAGCGCCAAGATACACATATCAGCATCATCGTTGTATTTAGTGTGGGATACTATGTGCGGTGCTCGTTACGACGACTCGTTATCTACGTTTCAATATCGTCGCGATCCTGACTGCACGTGTCATGGTTTGACTGTCGGGGGCAACTCACAGATTTGTCGCATCGTGTAAAGTCCATTTATCGAACCAATGTGTACCCATGGAAAATTTATCAACTGAACAATTGCAAACGCATTTTAATACTGCAGCACACTGTCACATATGTATAATACGAAAAGACCGTTTGCACAAGATGACAAACGGGTACGCGATCGTATTGTCATTTTGACCGGTCCGGTACAGAGGCCCCCGCACATTTAAATCACAATCTAAATTATAAAGACGCATTTGTCATCCCGTGGTTTTCACAATTTATCCGGTTATGATTCACATTTTATTATCAAAGGAAGATAGCCACGGCATTTGAGGAGTGACGTCACTGTATTGCCGATAACAAAAAGAGAAGTACATTTCATTTACAAAATACACATTGAATGCACGGATGAAAAGAGAATGGAACTCGCGCAAGCTTGCATAAAATTGCAATTCATCGATTCGTTTAAATTTTTTAAATACAAGTCTCGAGAAATTGGCATCTTTTTCTTAGTAAAGATAAACTTCCAAAATTACACGGTCTGGAGTTTCAAAAATTATCTACGGAAGATTTTGATTTATTGACACGGAATGGGGTGTTCCCGTACGTGTACTTTGAGTGTGTCGAAATGTTGGCGCAATCTTGTTTGCCATCGCGAATTTCATTTTACAGTTCCTTGACTGGCGATGTACAGTATCCGAAGAAATGACTACGAACACGCCGTCAACGTGTGGACGCGGTTCTCCCATTCAGAAACGCTCGGCTTGAGTACTTAGCGATTTGTATCTAAAGACTGATGTCTTGCTGTTGGCAGATATTTTTGAAAATTTTTCGCAATAGTTGCATCACAAGTTACGGACTCGATCCCGCGCACTATTATACTCTGCCAGGTTTTACGTTGGGGATGCCATGCTGGAAACGCATACACGTATCAATTTCGAACTTCTTACCGATATCGACATGGTCCTATTCATCGAACGTGGTATACGCGGTGGTTTTAAGTCAATGTTCCAACAGACGCGCACGAGCCAACTTAACAGGAAGTACATGCAGTCGTACGATGCATCGCAACCAAATCGTCATATTTAATGTATTTCGATGTAAAATTGACCATTTTGGTACGGCTGGGCAATGTGTCAACCATTGCCCATACGCCAATTTTCAGTGGAGTCAACAACAAAGATATAGATGTAATGGCCATAGCGTTGGAGACTCAACGATGGGGTTTATATTTTGGAAGTCGATCTGGAGTATCCACAACATCTGCATGATGCACACAACAGATTTACCCGTTACTGCCCAACGCGCGATAAACCGCCCGGCAAGCGCCAGGAAAAGCTCCTCGCAACTCTATACGATAAGAAGTCGTTACGTAATACATTACCGCAATCTGCAGCAATGTATTCGTCACGGCCTTCGCGTAACTGAAGTTCACCGCATATTACAGTTTTCACAATCGCCATGGCTTCGTGATTACATCGAGACTAAATACAAAGAGTTTAGAACTCTTGCCACAAATGATTTTGAGAAAAAATTTATACAAGTTAATGAACAATGCAGTGTTTGGTAAAACTATGGAGAATGTGCGCAATCATGTAGATGTAAAATTAGTAACAAAATGGGAAGGGAGATATGGTGCGGCGGCATTGATCCCAGCTTTAAACCAAATTTTCACAGTCGCAGCATATTTTCCGGAAAACTTAGTTGCAATCGAGCTGCGCAAAGCTGTTCGTAAAATCATGAACAAACCAATCTATGTGGGTATGTGTATACTAGATATATCTAAGGTTTGTTTGTATGAGATTCCATCACACGACTACATGTTACCCCACACATAGCGATAAATGTAAAATGATGTATACCGATACAGACAGTTTGAATTTATCACATCAAGTGTTGACAATATTTATGAACTTATGATACGAGACATTTGCTCGATTTGACACGAGCGATTATCCATCAGATAATGCGATATGGTATTCCCGCTTGTCAATAAGAAGATACCAGGTTTAATTGAAAGACGAAAACTAATGGTGCGATTATGACCGGAATTTGTTGGACTGAGAGCAAAGATGTACGCCATGCTACAAAGTCGATGGCTTAAGAACGATACGAAGAAGGTGAAAAGGTGTCAAGAGTAATGTTGTATGGCACCCGAACTATAACATGTACGATGATTATGTTACCCAATGTTTGATGGGCGAGGTTGAAAAGATTTGCCACCAATCGTGTATGCCAAGATCCACGTTGCATAGAAGTGTACACGATATCCAGAAACAAAATTGCTCTGAGTCCACACGACGACAAACGATATATTGTACCATATTCAACCGAGACCTTACCATGGGGGCATTATAAAAATACCGTCTTAGGCGCACCAGTATACATATGTTTTGTAACTCAAACACAGACCTCAGTAACATTATCTCGCCTTGAAAGAACGCAAAATTTGCAGAGATGCTGTAGGGGGAAGCTTAGGAGCATGCAATTCTACTAACGTTAGCAGAATACAAGCGGAAATTAGTGTCACCGCTGTTCCTAAGAAGACCAAGTCCTCCCCCACCTGAATAATTTACTATATAGAAACCGTTGTACAGCCAGCCCGCGTCATTTTTCAAAAAGTGTATCTGTGAAAAACGGTAAAAAGTAATACAAGTGAAGGAAAGTGAAAATGGTTGCAGATAAGATGGGACCTCGGTATGTAAGCAGATAGAATTTATTTTTATCAAAATAGTCCAACCTAATATTCTAATATGATCATTTCTCATCCCCACAGCTGGAATCGCCACCTATGATGATCGACACATCAGCAATATACATATACGCGGAGAGCGATGCTGCCTACGAATGTATACCACCTCATCCAGACAACGCACCTGTTTGCGAGGAGGCATGTGTTGGAAGAAAGAGACACCGATGAGGGAGTTTCCGAATATGCGAGGGTGTTTTCATACACACTTCCGCCACGGGAAGCTACGGAATACATAAGAGCCCGTGCATCTCTGCTAGTGGCAGGCTATGCACGGGCCCATGCCCTAGCCACCTGTAGGCTATGCCACAACCGCATGTATTCGAGGGGTAATTTCGAGAATTGTGTAACATGCGTTACAGCAGTATTACATACCCGCCCATGGCCAATACCAGCGATGTCCAGTCATTGTATGTGATTATTAATATATTTTTTTCCATTATAAACATATAATGCAATAAAAAAACAATTTATATACCATGGTACTATGATCAATGTCACCCCACCGCATCTCCCCCATCCCTCATCACACATCTCATTTTCATTAACTTATATAATATGTTAAAAATACATGGTTCAAAATGGCATGATACATGTTCAAAAGTGAGTACCCCTACACATTTTGTTAACTGATATGGAGTAGTCCAGATAATCCCTAGGTTTAAAGAAGAAGGAGAAGTGATACGGCTTAGGCAATGATACATGCAAGGAAGAATGGAGATGGTCAGCCAAAAAGATTTCGAAAGAATTCAAAGACATCCTATTTTGCAAGCTACGCATCTTCCCGAGATATACGTTTACATGCATGAGCCTGGAGATGCAGCGAGATCAGTTCTCACAATTAGCATTCACAATGGTTAATGCACGTATTGTTGCCGACATTCGAGGATTGCCCCGGCGAGGTGATGAGGAGGGTACTGTGCTCCATCACTTGATCCGCAGGAAGGAATGCGGGAAGTAGAAGGGGCACACGTATTCCCACGCACATTGGTCTCTGGCTCGCTATTCGTCGCGCGGCAGTTACACACATGTGGTTTGCCTGAACGAGACGAGACAGATAAATGTGGATCCGACTCCTGCCCTGTTGCCGTCTCATGGACTTCAAGTCAGCGGACCACAGTATGTACATACCAATGTTTATGGAATTTATTACATGTGAATATTATATCAGTACCAATGTTTATGGAATTTATTACATGCGAATATTATATCAGTTTTTGTGGGTTCTAGAACGATCCGTCTCCACCACCCTCCCCATCGCCGCCGGAGACGCCGCCGCCGGAGACACCACCACCACGAGAGACCCCATCGCCGCCGGATAATTTAACTGAGCGAGTGGCGAGTTCGCAGATATTTTTTCCACCCAATTTTCGGTGGCCGCGAATGGCGGGGGGCCGAAAGTTATAATCGACGGCGACGACGATGAGGCCGCTAAGGCCACCTCATGTAACACCCGCAGCTTGCGTCTCCACCACCTTCGCCGCCGCCTCCACCGGAGGAATAATTTTTATTTTTTTATCTTTTATTTTTATTTTTTATTTTTATTTATTTGCTTTGTAATCAACAAAATATATATTCATTAATCAAACATATATTATTTCTCCAATTTTATTTATTTACCCGTCTTCCACATTCTCTCCTCATATAAATCTAAAGGCTGGACCGTGTACAGAAGGAAGAAATTAGATCTCTTTTTAATGAGTGTAAATTGTTTTAAAAAATACATTTATTTCTGATTTTTAACCACCAATTATATAATTTGAATACATTTTGTAATGCGCAAATCTTTCTTTTTTGGAAAACAATCCTTTTCATGGATGCTACATCGAAATGTATTATCGGTATCAAGTTCTTCTAAACGCCCGATATCTTCATATACAACATCCATGGTCTCGATTGGCACATGTTCCTCCACCAAATCTACCAACCAGTCTCGTTTTTGGGATCCTTTCACATATACGAGAGTACTTGGATCGTCACCCACAACTGCCGCTGTAATCAATTGTTTTGCTTCGTGGTGTGGAACGAAACCATACTCATTCCATGACAATCCATGGACGTTCTTTGTCACCCAAGCAGCTTGGGATTTGTCGGCTACAGACAACGCACTCCAAGTAAATGGTCTTTGGAATATATAGTGTGCGATAATGCTTCCTTTTCTCAGCACTGCAACTTCGCTTTACGACAAACTTGTCGTTGTGGAAGAATCCTTGTATGTCAACAAACG
This sequence comes from Colletes collaris, assembly GCA_030068185.1. Classification (NCBI taxonomy): domain Eukaryota; kingdom Metazoa; phylum Arthropoda; class Insecta; order Hymenoptera; family Colletidae; genus Colletes; species Colletes collaris. The sequence goes on along the minus strand of JASGYR010000308.1, from coordinate 228,275 downwards.
TTGGTACCATCGCAACAATATCTTTCAAACTATACCACAATATGATGTGTCCAGCTCTTAAATACTACAGATACTGCTGATGCTGCAATTTATGTGATTCTGTGCACAACGTTGGACAGTGGACAGTATTCGACGACACGATCATGCAAAATAAGACAATACGCAGTAGTATTTGCTGGTACGTTTTCTTTACAATCAAATTCTATTCGCACATCTACGGTTGCGCTCTTGATTGATTCGTTCTGTCGCGAGCAATCGATTACTACAAATGGTCCATACAACGAAAAGTTGTCTCTGTTGCAAAGCGTTTCGTAACAGTCGTATCCGTAATAAGCTTTACGAAAACGTGCATACATATCAAAAGAATAGCATATCTGTTTTATCAAAATCGAGAGTCATGTCATCGTATGGATAAAAGTCAGAGTTTAGATAAAGTTTCACGTTGGTCAAGTTACATGCATCGAAGTTGCTCGCATCTTGAGACATCATCTTCTTTCGACCAGTCTGCAGTGCAAAATTACATATCGTGGTTTCTCCAGCTGAGTTGCAGTTTTAACGGCCCACGAATGTTTAGTTGTACTTTGCAATAATGGGTACTCGTACAGGTCCCACGAACGAAAACTCATGCTTAGGTATTGCCCGTTTTCCAAAATCCGCAACATCGATAGTTTATTCGTATCGTTCAGTATAATGCGAGGCATTCGCCACTGTATCTTTAGTAATTCGATCTCTGGCTCCAGCGTGGAATTTGCAACGACGCTGTTGTTATCGCTGCGAGCGCGTATAAGAATGAGCTCATGACGAGCATTGATTACTATACGCTTGTAATCTTCGCAAAAACCCAACAACATGTTTAGCGGTACGCAAAAGTTAAAGTAACCTGTCGGTATGTTTGACTGTGTGACCCATCCTGCATTCCATAAAATTAGCGATTTATCAAATGTTGATGACACGAAGGTTTTGATGGTACTTGTTATTCCAACGTTTCTGTTACGATCGATCTCCACACCATTGAGTTCATATCGAATTTCATCAAACATAAACGCAACACAATTATTTCCGAGACATGCTTCCAACTCATTGTTTGGCTTCTTTACTGTGAATCTTCCTTCAACGTATAGAAAGCTCTCGGCAGCAACGTGCATAAATCCTGCTGTTGTATAGGTATTCGTATCTCATCGCTGTGTCCAAACGTTGTGTTGGCGTATGGGTTATACGTATGAGTCTCCATCTTGACGATGCTGTCGTCAAAGATCGGTTTGCCTCAATGTTTAAGATATTAGCCATTTCGTACAACAAAACCCAACGATTTCAGAAATACAATATTCGATGCGGTGAGTTTCGTGGGTGATCGAATTGCCTTCTCGCCTGATGGTTTTAGACAGTTAATATTCGATACAGTGAGGTGTGCCGACGATTGAATTGTCTTCTCTTTGTTTTCACGTGTTGTCTGTTTCACCTGCTCCGCTTCATTCAGCACAAGCATCTCCTACTACAGCCGTTGTCTCCGTACATGCAGTCGAACGGTGATCTGTTCCCCTCGAAAATCGAGCAATTGACCGTCTTGGTCCGCAACGCGAATCGTTAAATCCGAAATGCTTCGCGCAGTGATTGGGAGGAGTAAATGATCTGTGCTGGTCTTTCCGATATCTTATATCCGGGTGGAACGGTAGGCGAAAACTCATGTATCGTGTGCACGCACTTGTTATTGCTGTAAGCACCAGCCGTCACGTTGCATTCAATGCGAATAATATTTACGTTCATTATATTGATTGGTGCATCCGATTCGTGCCATTTCCGCGGTTGTAGCACCCGATTCGTCGAAAATCCCAGCAACGAGCCGATAGTATTGTGTTTGGTAAAATTTATGCTGTAATCACACTTGATTTCGCTCTTCATCGTATTGTTGTTGGCTCTAAGCATCATGGGGGGTTCCCTTCATTACCCTGTGAAAGCGATCGTTGCAAATACATGCGAATGTCGTCCAGCTCATAAGATCCCTCGGGAATAATGATTTCCTTATCATCGTTATCATAGTAAAATTTATTATTCGACAAATTTATATTCGGTATAGTGTAATAAGTCTCAAAGTCCATAAGACCGAGCTCATAATCACCATTGCCCAAATCGATGGCTGGAAAATAGCTTACTGCGAGAATGCTACTTTGACCGGTGAGCGTTAGCGTCAGCGACATGTTCAAACGGATACTGGAGTTAAGGTGAGCAATGACTGCCCTTAAATTGATTGTCAACCGACTGTAGAAACTGTAAACATAGCTGTCCACAATTGCTTTGATTATAGCGCTGATAAGACATGTGATTATACTCGATTACGCTATTCTTCAAATATTGTATCAGTTCCTCGGTGGCTGAAAGATTGCCAAAACTATCAAAATATATGGAACATGTTCCCTGTTTTGCATACGCCACCCAATGAGTACCTGGTCCTTCAACAGTATCCAAATTTACGATTCCGCTCTCGTTCCTGCGTACCCCATCTGTTGGTAAAGTATTGCGCATAAAAATACCTCTGAAATATGGAATACGCATGCGCTTTGCGAGTTGCTGTAGTTGTATGTTGGTGGTTACGCCTTCAGGCATTTTAATTTTGACGTTTTTTCTCTTTGAGACTCCCCGCCCGCGTTTCTACGGCGCGAGATAAAGTCCATGACCTTCCATGGCGAGATTGTGACGTTTCATTTCTTCCAGCTGACGCTGCATTGCCTTCTTATCGTTCACAGCCTTCGCGACTCCTGCCGCCCCTCCGACCAATGAGCCGAGAACCCCCAATAATGGTAAAATCGGTAGGATACCGCCACGTTTTGCCATTGGAAGTATTCGTTTCTTCGAACCACTCTTCTTTTTCTTTTTCAAACCCATACCGAATTTTGTCTTAGCCTTCATAGCCGCCCAAACGGTTGTAGCGGCAGCCTTTTCCCCGTGACTGGAATCTCTCGCGGTAATGCGTTCTCGCGCTTTCGCTGCTAAGGATGTTGTCGGCCGCGTGTCGTTTTCGAGATCGTTATTTTGTGAATACGCTATATCATGCTCGCGGCACCTGACATCCAGCGGATTTATACCTTGATCGCCTCGCGCCAAGCGTTTCTCTAAATGTGTCCCAGGACCACAATACTGATAACCTGGAATATGTAATTCAATCGGAAGTGTGTTTATAACACGATTTAATAGACCTTTTCCAATTTTGTTGACATTCGCCACAGTTGTTTATCAATGGTGGTGAACTGCCAATGTGCATTCTGCTGACTCGACAGGCTATATTTGAACACTGATCGTTCCAGCTCTATGCATCGCTATAAATAGACCAGCTCTCTCGATTGGATCTTCATTCGTATAGCACCTCGATAAAATATGCAGTTCATACGCCAATCACTTATGATCAAAGTGACTAATGTAGACAAAAAGACACAGTCTGAGAAAGAGGTGCGCAAACATGGAAATATGCTGCCGACCTCTATACGCGGTATAATCTGCGGTCCATCGAATTGTGGTAAAACGAACGTGTTGATTAGTTTGTTAGAAAGTCCGTACGGCGTTCGTTTCGAAAACATATACATGTACTCGAAATCGTTACAACAACCGAAATATCAATATTTAGAAAATATATTCTCATCGATAGACGAAATTGGTTATTTTACATTTTCGAATAACAGCGACGACTTTAAGCCGAGCGAGGCACTTCCGAATTCCATTTTTATCTTTGATGATGTGGCATGCGATAAGCAAAACACGGTAAGAGAATACTTTGCAATGGGTAGGCACTCGGACGTTGACTGTTTCTATCTTTGTCAAACATACGCGAAAATACCGAAGCATCTGATACGCGACAACGCGAACCTGCTGATCATGTTCAAACAAGATGGTACTAATCTGAAACATGTGTACAACGATCATGTAAACACCGACATGTCATTTGAGAATTTCTGCACATTGTGTACCACCTGTTGGCAAGAAAAATATGGATTTGTAGTGATTGATAAAGACAGTGCATTATGGAATGGTCGCTATAGAAAAGGATTTAATGATTTTGCAATATCGTAACATGTCCAGTTACTTCCTATACGTTGACAAAGCAGTGTTCCAACATGAGCAGCAGCAATATTGAAGATCGTGAAAGGATAGCGAAACAGATTGCAAAAACGAGTGATGTGATTCGTAGAAAGTATCGTGAATTGAAAACCGGTAAAATGGAGGAAGAGATTGCACTGGAAAAACACTTTAAGCCTGTTACTGAGCCGCTGAAGGCAATTGCCAACAACACGTTAAAATTATGATGTTTACAATAATATAGATATCAGGCGAGCCATTGTTCACGTCAAATATCAAGGAATCGGATAAAACACAATCACATTTATGGCTAAATCTTCCAAAACCATCACAAATAAAAAACCTAGATTAAGCAGTTTACTCGACGTGAATCCGATGACCTCTACACCGGTCTCTACATCGATTAGGACAGTACCAACAATAAAAAGCTCAATAAGATTAAGCAGTTTACCCGATATGAATCTGATGACCTCTATATCGATTAAGCCAGTACCGGCAACAAGAAGCTTAGCAAACGAAGATGCTTTTGATAGTCCAAAAGCTTAGCAAACGAAGATGTTTTTGAAAGTCAAAAAGCAGTTTCTCGACGTCTGTTCGAAGTCGGCTGCAAACGTCGGAAGGTGAAGAAACGTTGCGGAATCACCTAGGTCCACTGAGTCAAAAATACATCGCGCCTGTATTACGCGGTGATGTGAAGGATGGTATGGATCATGTGTACGGTGTTTATCTCGACAGTGATGGGCCGATGCTTGGTAATAAACGTGTTGACGTGGACAATGCCGATAACATAATTATCGATGGCATACGATATTCTGGTACGCCCGGCCTTTATGAATTGATATTTAAGAAAATTCCAGATGACAACATTTATACTGAGGCTGATGAACATAAATATAGGGACATACTGCTGACCACGAGTGCGCATAAGTACAAACATGATTCATATGGTAAAACATTAGGTAATAAAGGATACAAGTATAACTATGTAATCAAGCCATTATTGAAAGATAAAAAGTTGGAAAGGGCATACCAAGCTCCATGAGATTAACTAGCAACAGGATTGATTATGTTCACTGGAACGATCCCAACGAACTCGTAGATCGGCTTCGACTGCTCGAGGCTTCGCGTCAAGCCGGTCACAATGCACATAACAATGAGATGTTATCGATTATCGAGGAGCTTCGCGAGGCAGAACTCATTATAAATTAGCCTGCACTTTTGACGATGCTGTCAATCGATATCAAAATGCCAATCAACAAGTTTGGGTCATCGTTTGGAACAGTGGAGTCATACTATCGCTGGAATGGAGTAGTCAGAAATTATGTACGTGACAATGCTCTTTGTATTGCTGGTGCCAATTACGATGCAAAGTCGCGCAAGATTCGACGGGTAGCACCACCTGTAGAGGATGGCGATGCTATCAACAAGCTGTACTTGCAAGAAAACATGACAATTATAAAAAATCGAAAAGATGAATTCGACAAGAAGATGATCATATTTCAAGATTATGTTCAGAGCTTGAAAGACCAGCTGAATCAATTGGAGAGGGGTATTATCGAATTCCGAAATCAAATACATCAATAGCTGGACGTTGGGGCGTTGGGACGTTGGGACGTTGGGACGTTGGGGCGTTGGGACGTTGGGGACGTTGGGACGTTGGGGACGTTGGGGGACGTTGGGGCGTTGGGACGTTGGGACGTTGGGACGTTGGGGGACGTTGGGACGTTGGGGACGTTGGGACGTTGGGACGTTGGGACGTTGGGACGTTGGGGGACGTTGGGACGTTGGGGACGTTGGGACGTTGGGGACGTTGGGACGTTGGGGACGTTGGGACGTTGGGGACGTTGGGGACGTTGGGGCGTTTGAAGGTCGATTTGATGTTTAATAAGACGTGTATGCCAAGTCTTGGCATCAGTGGCGAGTCATACATGGCTGAGAAAAAGAAAACCCCCAGTATTGAGAAACGGCGTCTTGTGGAAGAATTGCATGCTCCGGCGAAGACATTTTCCCCGAAGACGCGTCATAGTACATGAATACGATGATCTATGGCAAGCGGACGTGGTCGAGATGCGTCCTTACACGCGGTATAACAGAGGCTTCCATTACATACTCACTGTTATCGATGTGCTGAGTAAGCATGCGTGGGCTATACCCCTCAAAACCAAGAATGGAACTGAGGTTTCCGAAGGTATCCGAAAAATTTGCAGACCGACAAAGGAAAGGAATTTTACGACGCAAATGTGCAAAAACTTTTGTCAAAATACAGCATAAATCATTATTCAACGTATTCAGTGATGAAAGCATCAGTCGTTGAGCGGTTTAATCGTACGCTCAAAAAAACAACACGTGGAAAATGTTTACCCTTAATGGAAATTACAAATGGATCGATTCGATTCAACATCTCGTATCAAAGTACAACGCGCGAAAGCATCGAACTATTGGTATGCGACCAATTGACGTTACACCAACAAACGCCGCTAAGCTCTTAACAACGGTGTATAGTCATGTAAAAATTGCCGCTCCCGCACGATTCAAAGTGGGAGATGCGGTACGCGTGAGCAAATTTAAGACAATTTTGCAAAAGGTTACACACCGAATTGGAGCACTGAAATATTTACAATCGCCGAGGTACAGAAAACTAATCCTGCAACGTATCTATTGAAAGATGCTTATGAAAAACCAATTGCCGGAGGATTCTACGAACACGAGTTGCAACGAGTTGCTAATTCCGACGTGTATCTGGTTGAAAAAGTATTACGTAAAAAGGGGAACAGTGTGTACGTGAAATGGTTAGGACTCAATAACTCGCACAATTCATGGATCCATAAAAGTAATGTTTTATAATCATTTGTTGCTTTAATAAATATATCATATTTTAAAGGCATCTAATTTCTTTTCCCGCGCCCATAATGCTTGTCAATGTTATACGTTCTGCTGAGGTTGCATTTTTGCACGTGTTCATGGTAATATAAAAGATATTTGCAAACATTGCACTTTTCGCAGAAGAACACGTGACATCAAAAAATTCCTCTCCCCCCCACACTATGCCCCACCCGCTTCGCATGATACACATGATTTCGGTCGATTCGTACCGCGAATGTGATGTCATAGAATTTGCACGTTTGGACGTGTTCAAGGTAATCTAAAAACGCTTTTGCAAAAGTTGCACTTTTCGCAGAAGAATACGTGACATAAAAATTCCTCTCCCCGCCGTACTATGCCCCACCCGCTTCGCATGATACACATATGTTTTCTGGGCTGCACACTCGTTTTGATAGTCTCCTCGTCGCCGTCGTCGTGAAACGTTACGGATTCTACAAACAGGAATCACGACAGTTCTCGCGAAACGGTGTGCATACGTCGCGAGTAAGTGTTCTTATCATCATTTTCCTTAGCATTATTACTTACCTTTCATTCTTTACATACTTTTTCTATATGTTACGATAGCAATAAACAACGTTCGACGCCTTATATACTGGGGAGGAGGTTTGCCCTCACATCCACGGCATACAAGTATCTGGATATTAGAATCGCGGTAGGATCTGTGTCCGCTGTGGAAATTATTCTTGGCGATACTCGAGGAAATGTGTTGTTGTTGCCACACTCGACATGGACGACATTGATTCAGAAACGCGAGGATATCGAACAACATGTAAAATCAGCTCCTTCTCCAACGCCATTAACGATTTGTGATTTGGTGCTTACGGTGGTTACAATGCGTGGCATGAACCTTGTGCAAATGAAATTGTATGATGCCTACATGTATATGAAACCATCGACTGTATTATTTTATTCGAACTGTTACTGTGTGTTGAGCACTCTTATTCATGGCTGTGTAAAAATACGCACTATGACAGCGAGAAATATAAACAATTTGTAACTATATTAAAACGGAACAGTATTGCGCATAAACATGAGGCCGTCAAAATCCTTCGTGAATATTATGATAGAAATTCTCCTGCGGATTGCGAGCTGTTGACATTTGCAGTGAATAATATGTTATACGATGCTATTAATAATTAAATAAAAAATATATCTAATTTTGTAATTACATAATTTATACTCTAACTGAATTGTAATGAAAGATTAAATATATAAATTTTATAAAAAGCAAAAATTTCTTCCCCCTTTTACCGACATCTGACAATTACCTCTTTCTGATAATTACCAAATAATTTATACTCTCACTGAATTGTAATAAAAGATTAAATATATCACTTTTATAAAAAATAGTAAAGACATCTAATTTCTTTCCCCCTTTTACCGACATCTGACAATTATCTCTTTCTGATAATTACCAACCATTGATATCAATTACCGACCTAATTACCAACCGTTGATACTAATTACCGACCTAATTACCGACCGTTGATACTAATTACCGACCTAATTACCGACCGTTGATACTAATTACCGACCTAATTACCGACCCCCCACCACAGCGCTCCCCCAACGGTCGGGCCCCCACCCCACTCCCCCCTGTCCTCCTATTCCCCCCTCCCCGCACCCCGGCCACGCGCCCCGATTCCCCCTCCCCCGCACCCCAGCCCCCACCCCACTCCCCCCTGGCCCTCGATTCCCCCCTCCCCCGCACCCCCTCTGGGACCAGGGTTCAGAACTCCCCTTATACACCTACTGCCTGGCGCTTCAACTCGCCCCAAGCAGGTTCCTGCACACCCGGGGCCGACCCCCACCCCCGCAGGACGATCGACGCGGTGACGATACATCATCGCGTACGACCGCGCGCGGAGATCCATGGGCGGCATCCCCGCAAGAACCGTCGCCGCCTCATGTGACACGGTCCGGTACCCGCGGACGCCCCTTAGAGCCATCCGCCTCTGCACCCGACGCAGCATAGTCATGCCGTGCCGGGAGGCCGCCAGGTCGTCCGCCCAGACGGGGGCCCCGTATAGGACCACCGACTGAACCATTGCCACATAGAGGCGGCGGACTCGGCCCGCCGGGCCCCCCAGGTTAGGCAGAATCCGGCCCAAAGCCCCGACCATCCTCTCCAGCCGGGGGACCAGGCAGCGGAAATGCTCCTCGAGGCGCCAGTGGCTATCGAGGATCAGCCCCAGATACCTCATCTGGGGCTTCACCTCGATAGCAGCCTCACCCACGCGGATCAGAGGGGGTGGCGGATCCTGCCGAGGTGAATGGAACGCTATCACCTCGGTCTTATGGACCGCCACCGTCATCCCCATCCCTCTGATCCGGTCGACGACGCGTTGCGCCCCCTTCTCCGCGAGACGGGCCCTCCCCAGTGCGCCCCGACGGCCAGCACCAGTGTGTCATCTGCATAACACACGGCGCTGACGCCGTCAGGGAGGTCGGCCCACAACACTGCGTCGTACGCGATGTTCCACAGGAGTGGCCCGAGGACCGACCCCTGCGGAACACCGCAGTACACCTCCCACCGCACATGCCCATCCCGGCTCGGATACTCGATCCACCTGCCGCGGAGATAATCCCCGATGACCGCCCCGAGACAAGGGGGGACCCGATGATATTCGAGCCCCCTCCTTATCTCCTCCCAGGGCAGGGTGTTAAAGGCGTTGGCAATATCCGAGGAGCCAACCCTCCCCGGGAGACGGCCGACTCCGAGAGGGCCCTGACACGACCTATCGCGTCGATGGTCGATCGACCCTGCCGGAAACCGTACTGGCAGTCTGCCTGGCCCGGGGCACCCCGCGCCTTGTGCTCGACGAGGCGGGCAGCAACCACCCGCTCGAAGAGCTTGCCCACCTCGTTGAGGAGACAGATGGGCCGGTATGCGGTGGGAGACTCCGCGGGCCGACCCTCCTTCCGGAGGAGGACCATCCTCGCCACCTTCCAACTGGGGGGGAATCGCCCGTCCCTCAGGCATCGGTCGAACAACCGCCTGAGGTCGGCCCCAAGGACGCCCTGGGTCAAGGCTCCAAACCCGGCCGGGCACACCATCCGGACCCGGGGCCGTGCTACGCGCACCGAGCCGTCTGATGGCCGCGGCCAGCTCCCCCTGAGTGACCCCAGTTCGGCCGCCCACTCCCTTGGGTCTGCCGCCTCCGCCGGAGGACGTGGTGCCCTCACCCGAATTGGGAAAAGAGTATTGACCACGTCCTCCAGCAGCCGGGGGTCAAGACCCTCGGTGCCGGGTGGCGCCCACGGGCGGAGCTTCTTCAGCACCACCCTGTACGGGCGCCCCCAAGGATCGTCATCAAGGGTCTGGAGGAGATCCTTCCATGCCCGGGTCTTGTCCCGTTTGATGGCGACCTGCAGAGCAACCCGCGCCATCCGGTATGCCTCATACAGGTCATCTGCCCTCGCTCGCGCCACGCCATCGTCCGGTCGTAGACGACGGCGCGCGCGGGCGTACTGGCGTCGGGCGCGGACACTCGCGACCCGCAGTTCCGCGATCGCAGCCGACCACCAGTACACCGCCCGGCAAGGAGAAGCTCGCCCGACCCGGGGCATCGACGCGTCGCAAATGTTTGCGACTAGTACCCCGAGCCGGGCCGCCTCCTCCTCCATGCTTGGCAACTCGGCCGCCACCTGCGGCCAAGTTGCAGCGAGGGCAGCTGCCATCAGGGCGTCCTTGTCCAGGCGCCGAAGTTCGCCCTCACGGAAGCGATGCCAAGCTCCTCCAGGGATATATTATCCCTGACGAGCTGCATCGCCCCCGCGAGTGTCAGGCCGCCCCCCTGAGGAACGGTCAGCGTCACTGCTGCCGTTTTAGGGGGGCGCCCTGGTCGCATCTTCGCGGCCTTTCCCTTGGCCGCGGGCGGCGAGGTAGCACGTCGCGGCTGCGAGGCCTTCCTCGCCGCCCTCTTCGCCTTCCGCCCTACCACCTCGCTCCACGACACCCCCAGATGGATGGTGCAGCAGAGGACGCGCGAACCTGGGCCGCGGGTACACTAACCACCTCTAGGGCCGCGACCCGCGGCACCGGAACGGCCACGGTGGGTGGAGCCTTCCCTCCCCCCACCTTTGCCTTCCCCGCCTGAACCGACTTTGATCGGGGAGGCACCGCCTTCTTGTTGCTGACCGCACCTCCGTGGAGGAGCTCCTCCCGGAAGGCGGCCTCTGCACGGGCGGAGTGCGGATGGAAGGTCACCGCAACACCGCCGCCGCCCTCCGCTTTTTCCACGACCGTGGGTCGTGGTGGAGAACGGAGGAGGAGGAGGAGATAGGAGGGAGGGCTGCGCTGTTTAAGCGCGCCTCTGCCCTCATCCTCCCCGTCGCTCCTTCCTCCACCAGGAGCTGCAGCCGGGCATTTCGCCCGCTCGGCTCCTGCGCCGCCTCCGTCATATTTTGCGCAGCCTCTCGCAGGGCCTTAGCCACGCTGCTTTTCTGCCTTTAGAGAGCAGGCTGCGGCAACCTTCTCGACCCGCCTCAGGGACGAGGAGATCTTCTCGGATATCTCCTCGGTTACCTTGTCCCTGAGACAGCTCAACATCACAACCGGGCTCATCGCCTTGCCCACTTCGTCGACGGCCTGCCCCGTCCGCTTCCTCTTGAAGCCTATGTGGCTCCTCGTGGAGGAGAAGGACGAGACTGACGCAGTCTCGTCGTCCTCCTCCACCTTCCACGAAGCCAGGCCAGGCGCTGAGTGAGGCGCGAGCACCGTCACTCCAGCCCCAGCACCGTCTTCGTCCTCCCCAACCGAAACAACCCGTCCCATCCCCGTTTTAATCGTTGAATCCAAATAGTTCCCACGCGTAGGTCGGAAATAAAAAGGTCCACCCGGGCAGAGCCGCCTTACACGGGTAAGCCTAATACTCCGTGCGTTCGGCAGGTGCCCCGGAGGTGGTCGCTTGGGATTGGGCCTTCTCCCCCAACCCTGCATCCCATCGCCGCGCACCATAGCTTAGGCTTGGAGGGCGATTTTATAGAGTTGCCATACACTTGGCCGAGGCTGTTAAGCCAAGGCCCCGTTTCTTCTGCCGTCACGTACCATTCACAAAACCAAAAAAAAGGAATTGTGAGTGGGTCGTTGTGACGACCAACAGGAGGCTTACGGTGTGATTAGATTCAGGTACCTCGGGGTCGCTACGCCCCGTACTGCGGCCGACGATTGCCGGACACAGCCCCTGAGGGAACCTAACCCAGACCTTTTTTTTTTTTTTTTTAATGTGGGGAAAACCTCATGGACACCCCTAGGGGGGAGACCGGGGTAGTGCCGGACTCTTAACGGCTAAAACCCCACGGTGACCGCCTGCGCCCTTTATCTGGGGGTAGTCACGGGAACCAAACTAGCGATACCACCGCGACTACCCCCGTTGGCGCCACTGCCTATTACAGGTTCTTCCCGGGAGGAGATGAAATCCTCCTCCCCCATTGAAGGTAAATAAACTGCTTGCACCCCGGCGAAGCCACGCGGTCACCCGCGACGTCGCCCCTGCGAGGCCGGCTAACACTGCCGTCGCCGCAAGATGGAGCCCTGCCACGGGCACCTGGTACGGTGATTGGCCGTGTGCGGGGAGGAAATGAGGGAACAATGCCCCTCACCCCTCACCGCAAATCACATCACCGACCCCTTCGCGCTACCCCTGCCACGGGGAGCAGCTGGGGGGCTTAATGCAGGCGACGCCGCCTGCCCCCCACCTCCTCACGCGCTCTTTCGGCGTCCTCCTTCGCGGCTATGACCTGTTCACAAGACAAGGCCATGGCCGCCCACGCCTCCTCGCTGCCGACCATCGCACGAATGACGGCCGGCAGCGCGAGGTCCGCCCCAATCACATCGACGAGGACACCGCGGTGCGCATCCCACGCTGGGCAAAACTCCAACGTGTGCTGCGCGGTGTCCTCCCTTCCCTCGCAATGACGGCACGCAGCCGTCGCCTCCCGCCCTATTCGATGCAGGTACTGACCGGAAGCATCCGTGCCCATTGTCAGCACCTGTGTGAGGCAGTAGGTGGGCGTACCCAGCTACGGTCCACCCAGGCAGAAAACACTGGGCGGACCGCCACGGCGACGCGATCGTCCCGCTGGTCTGGCTTGGATAAACAGACCAGCCACCGACAATACACGCGTCGTCGCGCCTGGCTTCGGGCCGTGGCGGCTTCCTCACCGTACGGGTCCACGCCCCGCTGGCGAAGGGCGCAGAGGCTTTGATACACCTCTGTGTCCATTTTCGCCAGCAGGTGAAACTGGCGCGGAACCCGCCAGCAAGGTGGCGGCTGTGTAGGAGATCGTGCGGTATCCTCGCACGACCCTGATGGCGACCAACCTCTGCAACCGGCGGAGCACGAATGTGCCCCGCCGATTCGCCATCAAGCCGCCGGCCCATATTGGCGCGCCATAAAGCGCCATGGACCGGACGACTCCCAAATACAGCCGCCGTGCCGCCATGTTGGGCCCCCCGAGATTAGGCATTATGCGGCCTAAGGCGGCCGCTGCCCTCTCGATACGGAGACCCAACCCTTCCAAATGATGCCCGAAACGCCAGTAGCTGTCCAGGGTGAGGCCGGAGATACTTCATCCGACGCCCCACCCCGACTTGGGCTCCGCCCCACCGTAGAGACGCCTGGCGCGGCGCCCGCGACCACTCGCCAGGCCAGGCAGTCCGTGATGCACGCGTGGCAAGAGCGGTTGGCTCCTGCCTACCGCGGGGCACCGGACAGTCGGGGCTGTTCGGCCACTCCTATGTGAGTGGCTGGACAGAGGCCATGGAAGCCTCACTTACAGGATGGCACAGGTGTTCTCGGGGCATGGCAGCTTCGGGAGATACCTGTGCCGGATAGGGAAGGAGCCGACGGCGCGTTGCTGCCATTGTGACGCTGAGCAGGACACGGCGGAACATACCCTCGAGGTATGCGCTGCATGGGAGGGTGAACGCCGTGTCCTGATCGGCGTCATCGGGCGGGATGTCTCGCTGCCGGGCATGGTGCGCGCCATGCTCGGCAGCGAGGAGAAGTGGAGGGCCGTGGCCTCCTTCTGCGAAATCGTAATGTTGCGCGCGCTGAGGCTCGCGCTCGTTTGGTGGCGAGAGAGCGTCGCCTGGGTGTCAGGCGACGCGGGCGGCCCCCTCGGCGTGGCGCATGACCCACGCTGGGAGGGGGGTCCTGATAGGAGCCCCCTCCCGCCAGGCGGCGCAGGGTCGGACCGGATGGGGTGGCATTGCCTCCTGTCCGGGTCCGGCGCACGGAGCGGCACCCTCGGTGGCCTGGTGCGGCCATGAGCTGCCGGCCTCCGAGGGTAGAAACCTGGGGTCGCGGCGGTTGCGAGTTGGGGCTCGCAGCCGCCACTAGACGCTGACCCGGGACGGAGGGCGGCAGGCCGATGTCGCCTCGTCCTGCCGCTATGATACATGGCGATTACCGGGGGGACCGTTTGTCCCCCCGCGGGTGGGCGCAAAGCGCTGGCACGGGGAGGATACCGATTCGAGCGATTCCCGGTATCCTCCCAAATCGTGCGGAAGGGTCACCGTGGGGTTTTTAGTGGGTAGGTCCCGCGCCCGTTATAATGGCCGCGGGGAATCCCGCACACCCCTCCCGCCTCTCCCCAAAGAGGTGGGAGGGAGTCTTTCGAAGATTTTCCCCACGACAAAATAAAAACAAAAAAAAAAAAAAACCCCGCGACCACTGACGTTGCACAGCCAGATGGCCTCGGTCTTTTGGGGTGCCACGCATAACCCCAGGCGCTCCACCTCGGCGACGACTCGTGCCGTCCCATCCTCCGCGAGGGCCACGGTCCTCCTCTACGTATCCCCGCCGGCTATCACGAGGGTGTCGTCGGCATAGCATATCATCGACACGCCGGCGGGAAGATCAGCCCGCAGCACCGCGTCGTACGCCAAGTTCCACAGGAGCGGCCCCGGCGGAAGCCGAACTGTCGGTCGGCCAAATCGGGGCCGACGCGGGACAGGTGCCCCTCGAGACGCGCCGCTATGACGCGCTCAAGGAGCTTTCCAGCCTCGTCCAATAGGCATATGGGTCGGAACGCGGATTGAGAGTCCGCGGGCTTCCCTGGTTTGTGGAGGAGGACCACCTTCCATACGGGGGGGAACTGGCCGGTCCGCTGGCATGCGTCAAAGACGCGCACCAGGCCGGCACCCAGGACGCCCACCGCTATAGCCCAGGCCTTGAAGGTACGCCGTCCGGTCCTGGTGCCGTTTTCTTGGCAACCATTCTCGGACGGCCCTGGCTAGCTCCTCCTCGGAGACCCCAGGTCGTCGGACCACCAAAACTGGCGGCCCGGCTGTGGCTCGGGGATACTCGAACGCCTCTCCCCCGACCGGAAGAGAACGCTGATCGTTTCCCCGAGCAGCTGGGGGTCAGACTCTCTGTAGTCGGGGCGCCCATGATCGCAGCTTCCTGCGACCATGTGATACAGGCGCCCCATGGATTTGCATCCACAGAGCCGAGGAGCTCCATCCATGCCTGGGCTTTCGCAGTTGCGATGGCCCGGCGTAGGGTTCTGCGCGCCAGGGAAAATTCCCAGCGCAAACCCACCACCTCTGCCTCCGTTGCACCGCGCCGTCTTCTGGGGCGGGTGTACCGGCGTCGGGCGAGGACGCACCGGGTGCGTAAGTCCTGGATCTCGCCCGACCACCAGTACACGGACCCCCGGCGGCTCGGGGCGAACCTAACCCAGACCTTTTTTTTTTTTTTTTTTTTTTTGTACGTGGGGAAATCCTCATGGACACCCCGAGGCCCGAAGGGGGGGGGGCCGCGGGGTAGTGCCGGACGCTTAACGGCTAAAAACCCACGGTGACCGTCCTCCGGCGCTGCGGCGAGGGACCGGGAACTCTAGTGAGACATCACAGAGTCCTCCGCCGCGCCTTGCCTGTCGAGGCTCATCCCGGGGGGAAGGACGACGTGTCCTTCCCCCCCTGATTTCTCCGACACGGACGCCAGGTCACCCGACGCCCGCAGCCCCGGGGCTGCCTTCGGTGCTCGGGCCCCTTGCACCGAGCACCTGCAACCCCCAGTGGCGGCCTGCCAATCTCCTGACCACCGACGTGGTGGTCGGAGGACAGTGCTGGCGGGCCTCCCCGCTTCTAGAGGTCGCAGTAGACCTCAAGGGAGTCGGAGGGGGCCAGGAGGCGAAGGATGCCTCGCTCTGGCCCCTCTCCGAGCCCTCCCTCTCCGAGCGGGATGCGCGGTCCGCTCGCGCTCCCGCTCGGCGGCCTCCTTCTGTGACATAACAACTTCACAGAAGGAGGCCACCACTGCCAGGGTTTCTCGCTGGCCACCATCTTTCCCACTATGGTAGCCAGCGGGAGATTTCTTGCCACTTCCTGAACCAGAGCACGGCGCTCATCTACCCCACGCTGGGCAGACTTCCAGCGTGTGCTGCGCCGTGTCGCAGAGTCCTCCACAATGGTGGTACACCGCCGTCGCCTCCTTCCCGATTCGGCACAGGTACTCACCAAAGCAACCATGCCCGGTGAGTACCTGTGTCATACTGTAGGACAGCCTACCCGGTTTGTCCTGCCACTCTTGCCAATGTGGCAGGACTGCACCAACGAACCGTTGCGTGGCTCCAGCCGGAATCATTTGCTGGAACCACATAAATACAACGGTCCGTTGGGCATGGCGCCTCGTCTCCTCGACCGCTTGCCTCCTTTCCTCTGGCGGTCTCCCAGCCTCCTGAAGCTCCCTGGAGTGACGGTACACTTGCCGGTTTCTCCAAGCGAGGAGCTCCAGGGGCGGAAGGCACGCCAGGGTAGTCGCCGCCTCGTGGGAGATGGTGCGATACCCTCTAATCACCCGGATGGCCAGCCGACGGTTGACGCGGCGCAGCATCTCCGTACTGCGCCGGCTGGCATCCAGGTCTGGGGCCCATACTGGGGCAATTGACCGCACCACCTCCACGTAGAGGCGGCGGACTCCAACATCGGGCCCCCTGATATTCGGGAGAAGGCGGCCTAGAGCGGCAGCTACCCTCTCCACCCGGGGGGCCAAGCGGTCGAAATGCTCGACAAAGCGCCACCGGCTGTCGAGGATCAGGCCCAGATATTTCATATGGGCCTTCACCTCGACGTAGGCTGTCCCAACTCGGATCTGCAGGCCGGCCGGCGGCACCCCACGGGGGCCAAGTCTCTGAAAAAACATGGCCTCCGTTTTCTGGGGTGCCACCTCCAGGCCTAGTCTGCGGATTTCGGCGACGACAGTGGCCACCGCCACCTCTGCGGCGCGTGCTGTCCCTCTCCAGTCTGACCCGCTGACGAGCACCAGCGTGTCATGGGCATAACACGCCAGCGCAACGTCAGCGGGCAGAGGGGCCCGCAGTACCGAGTCGTACCCGATGTTCCACAGCAGGGGTCCTAGAACCGACCCCTGCGGAACACCGCGTACGACCCCTCTCCGCATGATTACTCCATCCCGGCCGGTGCAACTGATCCACCTGTCGCTAAGGTAGGACCCGACTATCCTCTTCAGGTATGGGGGCACACGATGATACTCTAGTGCCCCCATAATCACCTCCCAGGGCAGGGTGTTAAAGGCATTGACGATATCTAAAGATATCGCCAGAACCACCCTACGCTGGGAGGTGGCCCCTGAGAGGGAACGGACCAACTCGATGGCATCGAGCGTGGACCGTCCCTCTCTAAAGCCGAATTGGCAGGGGGCCAAGTCGGGTCCTACCGCAGACAGGTGGTTGGTGAGGCGGGCAGTCACAATGCGTTCAAAGAACTTGCCCGCCAGTAGTATAGCTATGGGGATTCTAACCCATGGGGCAATGAGGGGAGCGTGCGGCGAGGGGAAGGTAGGGCGCGGGGGAGTGCGGCACGGAGAACTTTAGGCGCGGGGCCTGTGGGGAGTGGAAGAGTGGTTGCGCGGACACGAGCCGCGGAGTGGGGGATGTCAGGGGATTAGTCCAGGCCGAGCCGCCGCGGAGACCTCTCCAGACCTGGCCCGCCGTCGGAAATTTTTAAGAGGGGGAATGATCCCCGAAACTTTCATACCGAACCGAGGGAGGGATGACCCCGAAAATTTTTTTCTCCACCCACAGGCATTTTTTTATTGTCTTCGGCGTTCTCGGTACGTTTGATGAGATCTAAAAAAAAAAAAGAATTACATAATGTTCTCCTAAGAAAATATTTACAGCTAGCGAAAAAAAAACAACACATCATTCGGCTCGTAAATCTATTCTTTCTATTTATTATTCTAGTACTCGTATAAATTCAGATTTTTATAGTTCACTGTGGTTAGGTTTGGTCAAACTCTTGCAAAACGCGTTATAGAAAATGGTTAATATCATTTGCGAAACACAAGAAAGAAATAGTTTCATACTGTATACTAAATGCGAAAATTTACTCGAAAAAATGCAGTTCCTCTTTCATCCAGAGTCGTGTCGAGTGAAGCGCAACGATGCCTTTTCTCGCTTTGTCAGCCATTAAGTTATCTGATACGTGCCTTTCGCCGAATTCGTTGCTAAGCGAATATGCAATATCGTGTTCGCGACACGCTGCGTCCAACGGATTAAAATATAAATTAAATCGACGGTCCAGCCTTAGATTTATGCGAGGAGAGAATGTGGAAGACGGGTAAATAAAATTCGAGAAATAATATATGTTTTAAATGATACTATATATTTATTGATAGAAAAAAATAATTTAAAAAAATTCCCCCCCCCCCTCCACTGCCCTACCGGGATGGCGACGATGAACCCGATGATGACCATGATAGCCGCGGTGAGGGTGTGTTGGGGGGGGGGGGGTTGATGACGGCGAACGATGCCGCGGCCGCCGCGCATCAATCCACGGTGGCGATGGTGGAGAACGGGGTCGCCGCATGGGCCGCCGCATGGGCCGCATTCGCCTAAAAGGCACCCACGGCCGACGTAACCGTGAGGCCATTTCTGGCCCCATTGGTTGTCGCTGCGGTTGTGGTGAGCCCTAGAACATACAATCATTGGGATAATATTAACACATTAAGCATAAATCAATCAAAAAAACAATACAAAGTATTACATACCGGCGGCGGCGGCGAGGGCCTTTGGGGCGGCGGCGGCGAGGGCCTTTGGGGCGGCGGCGGCGAGGGAGGCGGCGAGGAGGGTGGTGAGGCAGCTGGCTGCAGCCTCTGCGAATTCTAGAAGATAGAAATGATATATTACTTACGATGCGATAATTGTATGAAAATAATATTGTGTACATACCTCAGACCTGCCCCACATATCGAATGCAAATGAGCTCGCTGCATCTCCTGCCTCTTGAACGTAAACCTTTATCTTGGAAGATGCATAGCTTTGCAAAGTAGGATGTCTTTGTTCTTCATGTTCTTCGAAATCTACACCCTCCTTGCACGCCTTTCGCCGAAGTCGTTGCTACCCGAATACACAATATCGTGTTCGCGACACGCTGCGTCCAACGGATTAAAATTACTTCGAACCTCTATCATACCACTTTGAACGCGTATCGAACATCTGTCATACCACTTTGAACATCTATCGTACCACTTTGATCATGTATCCGAATGTGTATTGAACCACTCTGAACATCTATCAAACGTCTATCAAACGTCTATCATACCACTTTGATCGCATATTGAACCGCTTCTACATAATAGTAATTATAACTATAGTCTTAATCTAGCGTACATCATGTGCAGGAGGTTAGGTTGGGGAGGGTGAAGAAACAAAATTTTTATATATTAAAAATTGATTATATTTATTTACGCATTTCTCTCTCTGGCGTTTAGACCACCAGTTGAATATTTTAAATACATTTTTGCATGGCACAATGCTTTGCGTGTCTGTCACATCGTAAGGTATTAAGTGCATTTAGCTTTTTAGAGATATGGTATCCTCGTAGTCCATGTCCAGTGTCTCAATGATCACGCTCGCTCGCGCATTTTCATCGAGGAAATCCGCAAGCCAGTCTCGTTTCTGCAGCCCTTTAACATATGCGATATGCGGTGCGTCATCTTCTTCATTGACAACAGCTTTCGTAATTAGCTGTTTAGCCATACTGTACGGAACGTCTCCATCTTCCCACCGTAGTCCGTGATGTTTTGCCGTCAACCACCGGATGCATGATTTGTCAGATTTCGTAAGAAGATATTGGGGCATCGAACCCCAAATATGTAATGCGAGAGAATTATTCCTTTTCTTAGGACAGCCAATTCCTTCAAGACAAATCTTCCATCAACACTGAACCCTTGCAGGTCAACAAATGTTGGTACGGTCACTATCTGAAAAATTTATAGATCAGTACACTTACAAGACAGGCGGGAGAATGCGATCTTTCTCGTAAAGCATCTCGATTTTCATGATGCAAATTTGTACGAATTTGGCACACGAGAGGGCAAGTAAGTAGCGTTGGGATTTAATTGATTTTGCGCACCACGTTTGTCAGCGGATTGTATTCAACCACCCGATCATGCAAAATGAGACAGTAGGCCGTAGTATTTGCTGGCACATTCTCTTTACAATCGAATTCTATGCGCACGTCCACGGTGCTATTCTTGATCGACTCATTTTGTCGCGAGCAGTCAATCACCACGAGGGCCAAATTGTAAAATTGGGCAACGCTGAATAATGCCTCGTTGCAACTATGTCCGTAATACGATTTACGGAAATGCGTATACATGCTAAACAAGATGGCGTGTCTATTCTTGTCAAAGTCCAAGTTCATGTCATCGTACGGATAAAATTCCGAGTTGAGAAACAGTTTTACATTGGTCAATTTGCAGTGGTCAAACCGAGTAGCATCTTCGGTCATCACATTCTTTCGAGCAGTCTGTAGAGCAAAGAGAACATATCGCGGCTTCTCAAGCTGTGCGGCTGCCTTGACGGCCCACGAATGCTTGGTGGTGCTCTGTAAGAGAGGATACTCGTACAGATCCCACGAGCGAAAACTAATGCTCAGGTTTTGCCCACTTTCCAGAAGCATGTAGCAGCGATAGCTTATTAACATCGTTTAGCGTCACATGAGGCATCCGCCATTGCACTTTAAGTAATTCAATTTCTGGTTCCAACGTTGGAGACCCAATTAGAGAATTGTTATCGTTGCGCGATCGTATTAAAATCAATTCGTGACGCGCATTAATAACCATGCGTTTGTAGTCCTCGCAAAATCCCAGCAAATATTTGAGCGGGACGCAAAAATTGAAATGATTTTTCACTACCAACTCATCGCGTCGTTTCAAGCCCCATCCAGCATTCTCCATATTTTTGTCTTCATCGGATGTCAGTGATACATAATTTTTAAGCGTGCTAGTTATTCCAACGTTTCTGTTGCGATCAATCTCCACACCATTCAGTTCATATCGAATCTCATCAAATATGAACGCCATGCAATTATTTCCCAACATCACCGTTGAAGCATCATTTGGCTTATGTATCGTCAATTTCCCCTCCACGCAGAGGAAACTTTCACACGGCAATGTGTATAAATCTTGCTGTTGTATAGGTATTCTTATCTCATCACTGTGTCCAAACGTTGTGTTAACGTATGGGTTGTATGTGTGAGTCTCGAGCTTAACAATGCGATCATCAAACGTCGGCTTCCCTCCAATGCTTAGAATGTCAGCCATTTTCAACTTAAATGCGCACAACGAATCCCAATGATTTCAAAAATGCAATGTTTGCAGCACTGAGCCTCTTCGTTTTAGCGTACTCAGGGCTGTTGTTGTTGTTGTTGTTGTTGTTGTAGACAATTTCGTTTGGAAGAAACGTGTTTCTGGAGTCGTTCAACACAAGCATCTCATTCGTTCGCACCACAGGTATTATCGTCGTCGCACGTGCAGTCTGATGGTAATCTCTTCACCTCGAAAATCCAGCAATCGTCCGTTTTGATCCACAACGCGTATCGTTAGATCCGTAATGATCCTTGCGGTGATTGGAAGGTAAATGATCTGTGCGGGCGTTTCCGATATCTTATATCCGGGCGGGACTCTCGGAGAAAATTCATGTATCGTATGTACACGCTTCCCATTGTTGTACGCGCCAGCGGTCACACTACATTCAATGCGAATAATGTTTACGCTCATGATATTAATCGGGTCGTCCGATTCGTGCCACTGCCCCGGTTCTAATTCCCGATTCGCCGAGAATCCCAATAGCGATGCAATGTTATTGGGTTTCGTAAAGTCTACGGCAAACGAGCAGTACAGCTCGCTTTTCATGGTGTTGTTGTTGGGGCGTAACACTATAGGATACATATCATTGTCACCATCATCATCGGTACCATCGAGATTTTTAGGATATCGCTCAAGTAATCGCTGGTTCAAATACTTGGCAATGGCGTCTGGTTCGTAGGAGCCGTGGGGAATCGTAATGTATTCGTGGCCAGTGTCGACGCTGTTGTTGTTGTTGGTGTCATAGTTTGTGGTGAAGTAGAATTTATCGTTGCTCGAGTCGATGTTGGGTATTGTATGATACGTTTCAAAGGTTGTTAGACCAAGCTCGTAATCATCGTCGCTCAAATCTATGGGTGGAAAGTAGCTTACAACGAGGGTGCTACTCTTGCCAGTTAGAGTCAATGTTAACGACATATTCCGAGAAACTGCTCGACTAGTACTGAATCAGAGTGGCGGGGCACAATCCTTAAATTTGGTGCCAATCGTTTGTAGAAAGCGTAGACATAGTTGTCCACAATTGCTCTGATCATACTCCTGATAAGACGTTCGATTGTATTCAATTTTCACATCATCATCATTATCCAAATATTGTGTCAATTCCTTAGGCGGTCGAAGATTGCCAAAGCTGTCGAAGTATACAGCTCGATGCCCTCTCTTCGCATACGCCACCCAATGAGTCCCCGGTCCCTCGACATTGTCCAAATTCACGATACCGCTCTCGTTTCGACGTACTCCTCCGGCTGGTAGCGCGTTGCGCATAAAAACACCTCTAAAGAATGGAATACGCATACGTTTTGCCAACTCATTGAATTGCATGTCGGTAGTTACACCCACAGGAATTTTTATTGTCTTTTCGGCGTTTTTTTTTTTTTTGTTTGTTCGTTTCGAGATTCCCTGTCCGCGCTTGTATGGTGTCAGATAGAGTCCACGACCTTCCATGGAGCGATTATGACGCCGCATTTCCTGCAGCTGACGTTGCGCTGCCTTATTATCGTTTACCGCCTCGGCGATCCCCGCCGCTCCGCCAGCTAATGATCCGAGAACACCTAGCAGCGGGAGAAGTGGTAATATACCACCCCGTTTGGCCACTGGAAGAATCCGCTTTTGCGATGCTTTTCTTACAGTCCTTCTGCGGGGTTTGTTTTCATCCCCATTCCGATTTTCGTCTTGGCCTTCATAGCTGCCCAAACAGCTGTAGCAGCTCCTCTTTCACCCAGAGTCGAGTCTCGCGCAACGATGCGTCTCCGCGCTTTGTCCAGCGAGTACGTTATCTGCTGCGTGCCTTTCGCCGAGGTCGTTGCTACGCGAATATGCAATATCGTGTTCGCGACACGCTGCGTCCAACGGATTGATGCCTCGATCACCTCTAGCCAATCGTTTTGCCAGATGAGTTCCTGGACCACAAAACTGATATCCTGGGATATGTAATTCGATAGGTAGCGCGTTTATCGCTCGATTTAACAAACCACCGCCTTTCTTTACTCTCGTCGGCAACATTCGCTGCAGTTTTTAAACAGCGGTGCTGGACCGTCGATATGCGTTCGCTGCCAAGGGCGATTATAATGTTCCAGAATCGGCTTTTATATGCTCGGGGAGTCTGTCCCACAACTGGTCAATGTGTCTGCCAAATTCGTGAAGTAGAATAATCTTTGGTATATATATCAGCTGCTCAGAGGTTATGTCTCGAATGTCGCAATTATCCGGCAGAACGAGAAGCATTTCGAATACTGAGCTGTTTTGCTTCGACGCGGACCTATAAATAGGACGCATAGTCGCTTCGATGTGTCAAAAATCATTTTCGCGGTTTGCAGCGAGGATGCGATTCGTGCGACAACCTGTGACTATACGCGTGACAAATTTTGATGATAAATCGCAAATGATGTCCTCGAAAACGAAACGCAGACACGGTAGCATGCTGCCAAACACTATCCGCAGCCTCATTTGCGGCCCATCAAATTGCGGAAAGACCAATGTGCTGGTAAGCTTGTTGGAAAGTCCTCACGGCGTTCGCTTCGAGAACGTGTACGTGTATTCCAAGTCGTTGCAGCAGCCGAAATATCAGTATTTGGAGAATTTATTGGCTCCGATAGATGAAATTGGCTACTTCACGTTTTCAAATAACAGTGACGTCATCCCACCGAGCGAATCGCTTCCGAATTCCATTTGTTACGTCCCGACGAACGGGTCATTAGCCGTGACTATTTGACACTTCCTTAGAGTCAGCATTGTCATCGAATTCCTCTCTCTTTCACAAGAGGCCTGCACGCGGACGTCCGTAAAGCGGGTCAATATGGTCATCAAATTCTTATCTCTTTCCCAATAACATTGCACATGGAAGTTCAGCAAGCAAATTCAGCACTGCAGCATGGGTTAAAAACCCATGAATTAGGCTAGTGCGGGGCAGTCAGTTGTTAAGTCGCGAGGTGCGTGCTGTCTGTCCCGGATAGTTTATAAAGCAGAGTTCGTTGGTAAATCCGCGAAGGACTTGAACTACCCGTTAACAAAATCCTTTTCAAAATTTATTATCATTGGTATCGTTAAAATTATATTTCTACCTATGTGTATAAGTGTCTAGTGGAACTCCTCTGTATTCAAACTACGACCATTGTGTAAAGCGAAAAGAGAAAGAGAAAGAGAGAGAGAATACGTTGCTGGTTTGGTGAGCAGGAAATTTATAATCCATTTCTACCAAATTTCGGATCTTGTATTTCACGAAATACATATATGTCAATGTCCATCACATTTCGTTTCTTTCTTTAATATATACATTTTCCCAGATTTATACTCAACGAGCGAAGAGTTTGTATAAGCTCAGATCAACTCCGATCCCATATACTTTTCCTTTGAGAACTCGAAGGTGTTTAAGCGTTACGCCGAGGTACGAGCAATCGCTCACGACCACCTACCATCATCCTCCCCTACCCCGCACGTAACACATTTTTATCTTTGATGACGTGGCATGCGACAAGCAAGATACGATACGAGAATACTTTGCAATGGGGCGCCATTCGAACGTTGACTGTTTCTATCTCTGTCAGACGTATGCAAAGATTCCCAAACATCTTATACGTGACAATGCAAATCTGCTGAGTCTGTTTAAGCAGGATGGCACCAACTTGAAACATGTGTACAACGATCACGTAAACACTGACATGTCTTACGAGGATTTCTGCGCTTTGTGTCGCAATTGTTGGCAACGGGAGTACGGTTTCGTGGTGATAGACAAGGATTGCGCGATGTCCATGGACGTTATAGAAAGGGATTTAACGAGTTTGCGGTACCGTGAGGTGGTCAATCGTCATCGACACGTCGGTGGAAAAGCAACGTCTGCGGCACAATGATTGATATCGATAGTCTGGAGATTAAGGATCGCGAGAGAGAATAGCGAAGGAAATTGCAAAAACCAGTGATTCCATTCACCAAGAAACATCAGGCTTTGAAGACTGGCAAAGATGGAGGAAGATATCGCGTTGGAGAGATACTTTAAACCTATTGTCGATCCCTTAAAACATATTGTGGAAAATACAACAGCGACAAAGCTGACATGCCATCGCTGACGAGCACAGACGTTGAAGGCAAGGAAACATTAACACCTAAAACGAAATCCAACCGAAAGGAACGCATCACATAAGACAAAGAGGAAACCACACGCGTCATCGGAAAATTCATTCGTAACGTCCACACCAATTCAATCGAAGCGGAAACGGCAGGATGTTACATCAGCCGATTCCCCAGTTCCTTCCACAACAATAAATACATTTCCGAACGTACAATCGCTTGCAACTAATATTGACGATGTTTTCCAAACGCTACTCCCGATGAGTCGTTTGCAACATCTATTAGACAGCAACTCCAAACATTCGAGGGACAACAAACATTTCGCAACCATTTCGGTCCGTTGGGGCAAAAATACATACGTGCCATCCTGAGTGATGACAGGGGATACAGCAATGGACTATGTGTACGGCGTATACTTTGGCAATAGTGGAACGATGCTTGGGGACAAGGCTTTCGATATAGACAAGGATGATAATATAATCATAGATGGTGTAAAATACGGAGGAACGTCAGGCCTTTACGAACTGATTTTCAAGAGACTTCCCGACGATGCCATATACACAGATGCCGATAGACAAAAATACAAAAGTATACTACTGACAACAAATGCTCACAGACGTGGTCATAACGCCCAAAATCCCGTAATGGGTAACAAGGGATACAAGTATAAACATGTAATTGCACCGCTACTACACGTATATCGACCAGTAAGGCGGGAAAGGCCTGCCGGTTCCGCGAAGTCATGACGGTAAATGATAACAAGATCGATGACGTGCACGGGGACGATCCCAACGAGTTGGTGGATCGACTCCGTTTGTTGGAAGCGTCGCGTCAGGCGGGTAACAACTCGCATGACCATGAAATTCTATCGATTATCGAGGAACTCCGCGAGGTAGGCCCCATTATAAATTAAACCGCGCACCGATGATGTGCACTGTATGCGTTGAGATGCCGATCAATAAATTTGGAGTATCGCTCGAGAAGAGCGGAGCAGCTGGAATGGACTATTACAAATGGAGCGGTTTGCTTCTAAATTATATGCGAGACAATGCTCTTTGCGTGGCAGGTGCCGACTTTGATGCAAAATCACGAAAGATACGACGCGTAGCTCAGCCGACAGTTGACAGCGATGCCGTTAATAAACTATATGTGGAAAAGAGCATTAAACTTTTGAGAGAGCAGCATGAAGAATTGGAGAGGAAGCTGGTCATGTTTCAGAGAGATATGTTGACGTTGCAAAACAGCGTTCAAGAGATATCACGCGCATTGAATCCGCAGCAACAATGCGAAGGAAAATCATGCGAGACGGTTGAACTTGACCAGAATTTCCTCGAGCCGATGGGGAGCACATAATATATGTACACGATAATTATCGCATCATTCGTGTCAAAGACATCTCTGCGATCAAACATGCAACCAATATCGAAATCCGAGAGTAATGAAAGCCATAGTCTCAAGAAGCGACAACTTGTTGAGGAATTTGCTTGCTCCAGCTCGAAGACATTTCCCGCGGAGACACGTCATAGTGCATGGATACGATGATCTGTGGCAAGCTGACGTTGTAGAAATGCGTCCATACTCGCGATTCAACCGAGGTCATCACTATATACTCACGGTCATCGATGTGCTGAGCAAGTATGCATGGGCAGTACCGCTCAAGACTAAAGGTGGTGCTGAGGTGACTAAAGCGTTTGCAAAGATATTTAGAGATCGACATCCGAAAAATTTGCAAACCGATCAATGAAAAGAATTTTACAACGTTGATGTGCAGAAACTCATGACAAAGCATGGCATTAATCATTATTCGACGTATTCGGTGATGAAGGCATCCGTCGTAGAACGTTTCAATCGAACTTTGAAGAAAAATATGTGGAAACTGTTTACGCTCAATGGAACCTATAAATGGGCTGATGCACTACCGCGTCTACTTGCAGAGTATAACGCACGAAAACATAGAACCATCCGGAATGCGTCCTTGCGATGTTACCCCTGCGATCGCCGATAAGCTGCTGGCTACAGGTATACAGCAACATAAAGATCGCTGCTCCAGCGAGATTCAAATTGGGCGAGTTTGTGCGCGTAAGCAAATTTAAAACCATCTTCGATAAAGGCTATACACCGGTGGACAACGGAGGTGTTTAAAATAGCCAAAGTACAGGCAACTAATCCCGCGACGTATCTGCTCCTCGATTCCTTTGGAAAACCTGTTGCCGGAGGATTCTACGAACATGAGCTGCAACGCGTCACAGATCCAGATTTGCATCTAGAGCAAAAAATGTTCCGTAATAAAGGGGATAAGGTGTATGTCAAATGGTTGAGCTTTGATAAATCACACAATTCTTGGATAAATAAAAATAATGTTTTGTAAAATAATACATGGTTCAATAAAATACAATGATGCATATACATATACATGAGTGGCGACTTTTATTTTACACATTAATCCCACTATTTATATGAATGAGTTAATAAATACTAATTTCTATACATTTGCGGACAATTTGTAAACAATTTTATATTATACAATAAATTCCACTATTTATAATAAATACAATAATAATAATTTCTATTTTACAACGGTATATTATAATGTCCCCAGGGCAGAGTGTCGGTCGAATCGGGTACGATATATCGCTTGTCGTCATACGGACTTAAGAGCGATTTTGGATTCCCGAAATGGTGTACACTTTGTGCAATTTAGACCGTATGCATGATTGTCTGCGAACCATTTCGATCTCTTTGCGCAAACACTGCGCGTAGTCGACGAAAGTTATCGTTCTGGCTATGACGTTGGTCTTGACGCCTTTCGCCTTCTTCGTATCTTTTTTGCCGTCTACGCGAAGTGCATACATTTTCGCTCTAAGACCTATGAATTCAGTCATTATCGCACCGTTATTTTCATCCTTCATCAGCCCCGGAACCTTCTTATTTACGCGTGGCATATTATATGGATTGTCGGTAGGATAATCGCTTGTGTCGAATCTATCGATATTGTGCTTCATAGACTCGTAGATATCGTCGCACCGAATGTGATAAATAAGACTGTCAGTGTCGGTGTATAGAATTTTACAATTTTGCCCGTGTTTAGGAGACATGTACTCGTGGTGAAATTCATACAAACAAAGTTTTGATATGTCCAGAATGCACATACCCACGTATATCGGTTTGTTGAATTTCACCTCGAGTTTTCGCAATGGTCAACAGCTACTAAATTTTCCGAAAAAACACTTCTGCTGTGGAAATTCGGTTTCGCGATCATTGCCTCCGCGCCATATCGCCCTTTCCAATGTGTCACAAGTTTTACATCCACATGGTTTCGTACATTTTCCATAGTTTTACCGAATACTGCGTTGTTCATCAATTTGTACAAATTCTTTTCAAAGTCGTTTGTCGCGCTTGTTCTAAATCGTGTGTTGAGTTCGATGTAATCGCGAAGCCAGGAGATTGAGCGAATTGAAGCACGCGGTGTATCTTTGTAATACGAAGACCGTGACGCGTGCACTGCTGCAGGTTGCGATAATGGATTATGTAACGCTGCTTATCGTATACCGTCGTGAGTAACTTGTCCTGCCTGCTGCCAGGTGGTTTGGCATGCGTCGGGCAGAACGGCAGATCTGCATGAGCATCGTGCAGACGTTGCGGATATTCCAGATCTACCTCAAGAATGTATCCCGTGGGCGAATCGACACCGATTGAAGATACGTCAAAATTTACAACATCTTCGACCCATTTTTTTTTTTTTTTTCTCTTCGTGGGGAAAATCTTCGAAAGACTCCCTCCCACCTCTTTGGGAAGAGGCGGGAGGGGTGTGTGGGATTCCCTAAAAACCCCACGGTGACCCTTCCGCAC
Organism: Colletes collaris; assembly: GCA_030068185.1. Classification (NCBI taxonomy): domain Eukaryota; kingdom Metazoa; phylum Arthropoda; class Insecta; order Hymenoptera; family Colletidae; genus Colletes; species Colletes collaris. Next base: position 198,795 of record JASGYR010000308.1, on the reverse strand, counting down.
GATTAGGGAGGATACCGGGAATCGCTTGAAGTATACTTCCGGTATCCTCCCCGTGCCCGCGCTTTGCGCCCACCCGCGGGGGACAAACGGTCCCCGGTAATCGCTCCTGTCTCATAGCGGCAGGACGAGGTCACATCGTCCTGCCGCCATCCGTCCCGGTGCCGCGTCTAGTGGCGGCTGCGAGCTAACTCGCAACCGCCGCGACCCTTTCTACCCTCGGAGGCCGGCGGCTCATGGCCGCACCAGGCCACCGAGGGTGCCGCTCCGATGCGCCGGGCCCGGACAGGAGGCTCTGCCACCCCATCCGGTCCGACCCTACTCCGCCTGGCGGGAGGGGGCTCCTATCAGGACCCCTCCCAGCCTGGGTCATGCGCCACGCCAGAGGGCCGCCCGCGTCGCCTGACGCCCAGGCGACGCTCTCTCGCTTCCAAACGAGCGCGAGGCTTCAGCACGCCGCTGACGCTCGCGCTCCTTCCCGCGGTCTCCTTCTGCAACATTACGATTTCGCAGAAGGAGGCCACGGCCCTCCACTTCTCCTCGCTGCCGAGCATGGCGCGCACCATGCCCGGCAGCGAGACATCCGCCCGATGACGCCGATCAGGACACGGCGTTCACCCTCCCATGCAGCGCATGCCTCGAGGGTATGTTCCGCCGTGTCCTGCTCCAGCGTCACAATGGCAGCAACGCGCCGTCGGCTCCTTCCTATCCGGCACAGGTATCTCCCGAAGCTGCCATGCCCCGAGAACACCTGTGCCATCCTGTAAGTGAGGCTTCCATGGCAGCTCTGTCCAGCCACTCACATAGGAGTGGCCGAACAGCCCGACAGTCCGGTGCCCCGCGGTAGGCAGAGCCAACCGCTCTTGCCACGCGTGCACCACGGACTGCCGGGCCTGGCGCTTCAACTCGCCCCAAGCAGGTTCCTGCACACCCGGGACCGCCCCCACCCCGCGCGACGGTCGACGCGGTGACGATACATCATCGCGTGCGACCGCGCGAGGAGATCCATGGGCGGCATCCCCGCAAGAATCGTCGCCGCCTCATGGGACACGGTCCGGTACCCGCGGACGACCCTTAGAGCCATCAGGCTCTGCACCCGACGCAGCATAGTCATGCCGCGCCGGGAGGCCGCCAGGTCGTCCACCCAGAAGGGGGCCCCGTATAGGACCACCGACTGAACCATTGCCACGTAGAGGCGGCGAACTCGGCCCGCCGGGCCCCCCAGGTTGGGCAGAATCCGGCCCAAAGCCCCGACCATCCTCTCCAGCCGGGGGACCAGGCAGCGGAAATGCTCCTCGAAGCGCCGGTGGCTATCGAGGATCAGCCCCAGATACCTCATCTGGGGCTTCACCTCGATATTAGCCTCACCCACGCGGATCAGAGGGGGTGGCGGATCCTGCCGAATCTTCGACCCATTGAAATTTAGCGTATGGTAGAGGCTGACACATTGCCCATCCATACAAATTGTTCACGTCAAAGTACATCAAGTACGATGACTTTTCCGATGCGTCGTAAGATGACATGTACTTGTTATTGGCATGTGCGTATCTTCCGGAACATTGACTTAAACCCTCGCGTATACCGCGTTCGATAAACATGACCATATCGATGTCTGTGAGCAATTCAGAATGTAATTTTGGTATGTTCTAGCATTGCATCCCATGTGAAACCAGGTAGAGTATAGTAATGCGCTGAATCTAATCCGTAGCTCTTGATACAACTTTCGCGAAAAATTTCAAAAATATCTGCCAATAACAAGACATCAGTTTTCAAATACAAATCGCTGTATTCGCCCAAGGTTCTAATCTCGAAACGCTGCCAGACTGTCTCGGCGTGTGCGTAATCGGTCTCTGATACAGTCTCGCCCGTTAACGAACTGTAGAATGACTCGCGCGGTGGTAAAGCATGGATCCTGCAGCTTGTTCGCGCAATCAAAGGTATTCATATGGAAAGACACCCTTTCGCGTCAATAAATTGAAATCTTCAGTGGATAATGTTCCAAATTGGGATCGCAAAATTTTTAATTGATCTGTGTTAAGAAAAGATGCTAATTTGTCGAGACTGGTATTTAGAAATTTGTATGAATCGATGAATCGTAATTTAATATAATTTTGCGAGTCTGATTCATCCGTATCTTCAACATGTTTTGTGAAAGAAATATATTTTCTTTAGTTATAGGTAATACATCAATGTGACCTTCGAAAGCGGTAGCTATTTCCTCGATAATGAAATGCGAATCATAGCCGGATAAATTATGGAAAACTATGGGGATGTAAAACACATTTTTATAATTTAAATTGCACTCCGAATGTGCTGGGCCTCTGAACCGTCCGGACAGATGGCAATGATCGTGAACTCGTACATCGCTAGCCTTGAATGGTTCTTCGCAAATATGACAATGTGCTGCATTGCGAAATGTCGTCAACTGTTCGGGAGTTAAATCCAGCATGGGAACATTACTGGTAAGAATAGGTTTGGCAAAGTTTGCAAAATTTTTAAGTTCGTCGACGAACCATGAAACACAATCTGTGTCGCGGCGACATCGATACATCGACAGTGATGTATCATATGAACAATGCATATAATATGCAATGCTGTGTACATTGTGGTGTTGATATGTATGTAATTTATTATCACCCGCTTGGTTGTCCAACGTTTTTGCGATGATGCACTCCAGATCTGCATATACCACGAAAGGGAGCCGCTCCTTCCTATCGTGGTTGCTGAAATTGAGCAGATTGTCGCCTTCGCTGGGCAGCAGAATGGCGCAGTTGTTTATCTGCCCGCAGTCCAGCGAATGCACCTCCAACTTCTCGGTAGATCCGAAGTAGTGCATGCATCTGTAAACCCCAAAAAAAATTTATTTAATTTCACATATATTTCAACATTTTTTAAACATTTCATAAATTTTTTATACATACCGATCGCAGATGAATTTCTTGGCTTTGTGCCTTACTCAGCTGCATGCCCACCAGCCTGGACAAGTCCTTAATGCATGCAAAGTGCCCTACATCGCCGTGCTCTTGATTCGGCGTGTAAAGCAAGTTTACATGTCTATCCCTCTTCTGGCTGGTGAGGTGCAGCGGGAAGACTGTTGGCCCCTTCTTCATCTTCTCCTCGAAGCTGTAGAGCATTGACGGAGATGTCGTTCAGCCGTTCAAACTTCCCAATATACCCCCAGAGACATTGGGAACTCAATGCCCTGGAGATTTAGGATCGACGTATACTGCGGGTATGAACCTGGACGTTCAGGATATTTTGTTGCTGGATGAAGAGCTGCGACAACTGCCCACGCGAAACATGCGTTGTCCGAGGATTGTATGCTTATTGTTGCCCTCTTCAGCATGATTTCTCGCGGCAACTTGAAGTGACACCCCGCGCGGAGTGGATTATACTTATTGACATTGACGGTCAGATTCATGATTCTCGCCAATGCCCATCCGCTGTCGCGTTCCTGGAACTCTTCCAGCGATGCCAGGGTGGATTCGACGACGCATCGCTGGTACCACTCCTGCAGATCGGATGTGTGGAAGAGTTCACAGTTTTGGGTGTTGATGCTTTTACAAGCATGCTTGTCACATGCCACAAATTCGCCGTTGAACACCGTGTTCACTTTGAGGTTTTCGATGTTTCCTCAAGGTGTCCCGAACATGCTCCAGCACAATGGTCTCTGCATCCTGGAGGAAGTTGCGCGGTGCGATATAATTCGAATTTAGGATGACACCTGTTAATACGCGAGTATCGAACGCAGTGTGTATTTCACGCCACAAAAGTCCCGTACTCGAATGTCCGGCACCTTCACGCGCGAAACGTCTGCGCACCAAATGTTTCAATCCTTCGAGTCGCGCGATTCGAGCAACCAACGATTGTCGAACACCGATCGATAATCGCGGGCGTTTCACGCGGCTGTGTTCTTCCAAAGATTCGATACACTCGTTGCACCGTTCTTCCCACGCGAGGTATTCTTCCTGCGAAATCAATCGTTCGGATTGATCCAATAATTGGCGTTCTACTTGTGCGAATTGTTCCATGATTGTAAATGGAATGTAAATGGAATGTAAATGTAAATGTAAATGTAAATGTAAATGTAATATCCTTTTTTTCCAATGCAACACGTTGTAACTATTTGAGGCCTTGTGCAGTTTAAAGCGTGCTTTTATACCAGCACAGCGATTTGGTATCTCTGCCTAACTCTTTCGGCGTCTCTCAGCTTCCCTCAAATGCATTGAATGCCAACTTTGTTATATGCAGTTTCTGCTTATATATCATAATTCTTTCCATGATATTATATTACATTCAACACGTGTCGAGACTTTTATCCTTGGAGGCCCAAGTTACATGCAATCGCGCGATATGCTGCGATGTTAAGATTGAACAAAAGCATTATGGAAAAACTAGATGGTGGTTTTAGAATAAATTATTGAGCGCTTACACTGTTAGTATATTCCATTCAACCCGTGTCGAGACTTTTTTATCCTTGGAGGCCCAAGTTACATGCAATCGCGCGATATGCTGCGATGTTAAGATTGAACAAAAGCATTATGGGGGAAAAAATGGTAGCTTTAGAATAAAATGTGGTGGGGATTGCACCTCTATTTAAGCCGTCTCTCCGGACGCTATTACATCAATCGCTCAGTAGCTTCGCTGAATTTTCGACGGAACAAATAGTGCTCTGAAAAACAATGTGTAGTACCAGTGCCGTGGGCTATTACGTTCCAATCAGGCAAGATGATGGCGTATCTCCATGCAAGGAGAATACATTTAACAGGTAACATTTCATAATTTTGTATTTATTTATTTATTTATGTTTTTTCATGAAAAAAGGTAATTTTCATGATTATGCTTTTAGGCCACGCCAACCATCAGCGTGTCATGGTCAGAAGATACGCATTAACATCCACGGGCTGCAAATATTTGGAAATTGGAATCAGCGTAGGACCTACAGCCGATGTAGAAATTCTTCTCGGTGATAATCGTGGGAATCATCTTAGAATACCATGGCATACATGGAACTCACTATTCGACTGCTGTACAACCATCGAAGAACGTGCACAATTGCCTGGATCATCATTGATGCAGATTAATGAATTAACGGTGGAATTTTTTCGGATGTTTGATTCGTCGATTGTAAAGATGACAATTGATAATAAGTCGCTGTATTTCAAACCGAATACAGTAGCATTTTTATTTAATCTTGAGCCATGTGTAAGCTATGTATATCCGCGGCTCTATCAAACTGTAGAAGATGTGAGGAAAAAATTTATAACTTTTGTTAGCGTGTTGCAACAGAGCAATGCTGTCATCGAAACATTAGATACGCGTAGTGCTGCTAAAATCATACGTGACAGCGAATATTACTGCAGGGATTATCTTGTAGATTGCGAACTGTTAGCATGCGCCATCAATGATATTGTAATTGAAGCTCGTAAGAAAAAACGTAACAATATATTACCGAAACATTAGATACGCGTAGTGCACTGCTAAAATCATAAGCGACAGTGAATATTACTGCAAGGATTATCTTGTAGATTGTGAACTGTTAGGAAGTGCCATCAATGATATTGTAGTTGATGCTCGCATAAAAAATGTAACAATATAGTGTCATTTAAAACATATATTATTTCTCGAATTTTATTTACCCGTCTTCCACATTCTCTCCTCGCATAAATCTAAGGCTGGACCGTCGATTTAATTTATATTTTAATCCGTTGGACGCAGCATGTCGCGAACACGATATTGCATATTCGGCTTAGCAACGAATTCGTCCGAAAGGCACGTAGCAGATAACGTACTCGCTGACAAAGCGCAAAAACGCATCGTTGCGCGAGACTCGACTCGACTCTGGATGAAGAGGAACTGCATTTTTTCGAGTAAATTTTCGCATTTAGTATACAGTATGAAACTATTTCTTTCTTGTGTTTCGCAATGATATTAACCATTTTTCTATATCGCGTTTTGCAAGAGTTTGTCCAAACCTAACCACAGTGAACTATAAAAATCTGAATTTATACGAGTACTAGAATAATAAATAGAAAGAATAGATTTACGAGCCGAATGATGTGTTGTTTTTTATCGCTAGCTGTCAATATTTTCTTAGGAGAACATTATTTAATTATTTTTTTATATCTAAACAAACGTAACCAGAACGCCGAAAATACAAAAAAAAAAAGCCTGTTGGTGTAGAAAAAAAATTTTTCGGGGGTCATCCCCTCCCTCGGTTCGGTATGAAAAGTTTTCAGGGATCATTCCCCCCCTCTTAAAAAATTTCCGACGGCGGGCCAGGTCTGGAGAGGTCTCCGCGGCGGCTCGGCCTGGACTAATCCCCTGACATCCCCCACTCCGCGGCTCGTGTCCGCGCAACCAATCTTCCACTCCCCACAGGCCCCGCGCCTAAAGTTCTCCGTGCCGCACTCCCCCGCGCGCCCTACCTTCCCCTCGCCGCACGCTCCCCTCATTGCCCCATGGGTTAGAATCCCCATAGCTATACTACTCCCGCCTCATCCAACAAACACACCGGCCGGTACGCGGAGGGCGTACCTGCGGGTCTTCCCGCCTTCTGGAGAAGGACCAGCCGCGCCGCCTTCCAGGGCGAGGGGAATACCCCTCGGCGGAGGCAACTGCTGAGCAGCCTCCCGAACCGCGGACGTAAGACGCCAAGGGCACGGGCCAAAACCTGGCCGGGCACGCCGTCAGGACCCGGAGCCACGCTCCGAGCACTCATCCGACGCACGGCCCGGCCCATCTCCTCGGGTGTGACCTCCAGCTCCTGGGACCAGATGGTAGGGTCCCAGGGTTCTCGAGAGGTGGTACCCCGTCCCAGTTAGCACCCGGGAACAAGGTTGATACCACCTCCTCTAAAAACTGGTGGTCAAGGGACTCCGTCAGAGGGCATGTGTCCATTACAAGCTTGTGCAGGCGCCCCACGGATCCCTATTCAGCTTCCCGAGGAGCTCCATCCATGCCCGTGCCTTAGCGTCTCGGATGGCGCGCTGGAGGGTCCCGCCGCTCTGTGGCGAACTCCTCGTACATGCGCGCCATCTGCTCCGCGGATCGGACGTCGACGACGTGATCTTCGGGCGCGGGTGTATATTCGGCAGGCGCGCGCACACCGAGCGTTGCACTGCTCGATGTGCGGCGACCACCAATACGCCGCGCCCTGGCTCCTGGGAGGCCTGGCCCGGGGCATGGCGGCATCCACACACCTCCTTGTACTTGCCCCGGAACCACTCGGTCTCCCTCTCAACGTAGTCGACGGGTCCATCCTCTGGTTCGGACCAGGCTGCCACCATCGCGGCTGCCTCCGCCATTGCCCAATCTCCCCTCTTCAGGGTCCATCGCGGGGTGTTGCACCATCCGCTACTAGCACCCGACCCAGGGGCTCCTGCACGCGTCGGGGTGGCTCTCACCGACATGGTAATGTAGAGGTGGTCACTGAGTGTGGCCACCTCTACGGCCACTCGCCACCCCGACACGAGTCGCAGGGCCGCAGGGGTTGCCCACGTCAAATCGATGATGGACGTTCCCTGCGGCCCCACGAACGTAGCTTCGGAGCCCCGATTCACAAGCCGGGAGGTCGTGCTCGGCCGCCCAACCTAGTAGCGCCTCGCCACGGCGGTTGGTCCTGGGGCTGCCCCATGCAGCCCCAAGGGCGTTAAAGTACCCAGGACCAGTACCGGGCGGGGTCGGCATCCTCTAATACAATCGCCCACCCCGTCCAGGTACTCCGCATATGCGGCGAGGTCACAATGGTGGGCGACACATAGCAGCCCACAACCGCGATGGTCCCCATTGGACCACCAGAAACCTCCCCCGATGCAGGATGGTAACGGGAGGGAGTCTGGCAGCCACGCCCAGGCCATCGCCACCAAACCGCACAGGCACCCGACCCAATTGGGCTGGTCGGGAACCATATACGGCTCGGCGGCGATGGCCAGGCCTACCCTTTGGGCCCGCAGTGTGTGGACAAACATGTCCTGTGCCCTGCGAGCCCTCGCCAAATTGGCCTGGAGGAGTGTGAACTCTAGGCTTTCACGACCTCCTCCAGGCCATTACCCTCTGTCGGGGAGGTGACCTCCCCTTTCGACTCCGCCGCCGGGAGGGGCCCATCCCCCCCGGCAGCTTCCTCCACCTCCATAGACGGGAGGGCCACAGCGGGCTCCGCCTGCTTGTTTGCTGGGGCCACAGCCCCCAGCCCCACCTCCTTCGCTGTGGTAGCGAGACGGGCCTTATCGTCCCCTCCCACCTTTCTGACGGGTGCTCTCTGCCCCTTGGCCCGCCCTACACGGCATTTTCTGGCTGGGGGGCACACCCCTGTCCACCCAGTCGGTGCCCCGTGGGTCTCCCCGGTATATCCACGCAAAGTGGGCATACCGGTGACGCCGCGCTACACTGCTTGGCGCGGTGGTCGGAGGAGCCGCAGTTGTAGCAGCGGCCACTCCGATCCACCGTCGCCGTACACCGCTGCCTGACGTGACCCGTCTCAAGGCAGCGGTAGCACTGCAGGGGTCGCGGCGCAGGACCTCCACCCTGGCGGAGGTCCATCCCACCTAACCACTCCCGGCCGCCGCAATTTTGACGGCGGCCGTGATGGGCACCTAACCCAGATAGTGCCCAGAGATGTGGGGGGTTCGGTGTATATCGCCTACGTGGACCCCTCCTGCGGGCACTCACCCAAGGCTGCTATGGCCTCGCGGACCTCCTCCGGTGTGGCGGCATCATCTAGCCCGCTCACCCGCAGCTCGCTCCGCTTCATCGGGCGGGCCACCCTGACCGCCATCCCGGTAAGGGCCTCCCTCATCTTGTCGGCCAGGGCGTCCGCCTTGGCCTCCCTCTCGGGCCCGGGGATCTCGAGCAACCGCCCCCGTGATTGCCCGCTTCACCTTTACCTCAGCGATGCCGAGATCCGCGAGTTTGATACTCGCCCGCGCCCTGACATCGCCTCGGCCAAGGCGGCAGCTGAGCCCTCTTCAGCATCGAGGGCTACTGCCGCCGTTTTTGGCAGACGGCCGCCCACCGGAGCTGTTTTAGACCCCCGCATCGGCCGGACTTGGCCGGCTTTCGCGGCGGACTGGACGGGCCTTTGACTGGCTCGCCCACACTTCACCGCCTCCGCCCACGATTGCCCGGCCGTACTCCCCGCCGGGCCCCTAGCCGCCGGCAAGTTTAGGGAGACAGACGGAGGAATGGTTACTCGGGACTGGGGACGACCCCGGGCTCCTTTCCCCCCCGCGTCAGCCACGGAAGAGGACGAGCCAGGTAAGAGGGCAGACAGCCTCAGCTTCTGCCTGGCCCTCTGCTCCCTTTTCCTCCTCGTTCTTCTGTTGGTGGCCGTCATGCCACCCGCCTTCCCGGGTTGCGCCGCCGTCTCCTGTCCTGCTCCGGTTGCGGCTGCCGACGTGCCCGCCGGGTCCTTCAGCCTACCGACCCGCGGCCGCACAACCGCACCAGATGGGGCGACTGGGCGAGCGAGGAGCAAGATCATCTCCTCCCGCAACGCCCGAAACCGCTCCTCCAACGCCACCTCCACGCCCCTTAAAGGCCTCCACCTCACCCGAGGCGGGAAGCACAGGTGAAATAGGAGAAGGAAGAACTCCAGCCCCCTCTCGACCCCTCAGCTGCCACCTCCACCACCTCGCCACTACCCGCACCAGCTGCCGTGGACGGGCAAGCCTCCTGTCCCGGATCCGCAATGGGGGCGGCATCCGCTTCTGAGGCCGGTTGACGCGAGCTGGGCCACTGCTTCTGGCGTTTCCACGGGTTCAGGAATAGTCGCTCCCCGACCCATGAGAGCCGCCAGCTCTCGCCGCGCCTCCCGCAGCTCCCCTTCGAGCTGCCGCTCCTGCGTTCTCCGGGTGGAAGCCACCATCATTCGCCTCTGTAATTCGGTCGCAGCTACCCGGATGAATTCCGCCGCAAACTTGAGGTTCCTGACTGAGGTCCCCTTTATGTTGGCCGACCTCTCCGCAACCTCGACCACTTTATCCGCCTCGTCGAGGATCTCTGCGTAAAGGGCCACCCCTCCTTCTTCCCCATCTCAGCACGAACATTCTCGCTCAAGATGTCCCTCTTCCACTTCTTATTTCGCCCTGCAACAACTACGCGCCACTCCGCCGAAGAAGCCGCCGAGCTAGCGCTCCTGGCTCTTCCGGGTCCGCCTGACGCTTCCCCCTAGAAGCCGCCTCACGAGCCCGTTCCGCCCTCTCCAAACGCCGCGAGGCAGCAGCGGCCGCGAGACGCGATCCCGCGCTGCCTCCCTCCGTTCCCATGGTTGTTTCGTTTTTTAAGGATGCCATAACTACAGTGATTAATTTCCTCCGGTTCGCCCATCATGGGACCCCCACCGCAGTGGGGTACTATCCCAGGTAAAGAAATTACCTAGTTAAGGATGCCGAAGCTGAGAAGCAGCTTGTCGGGTGGTCAACCCTATCGACACCAAAATTGACTCTATCGAAAAATGTTACGGGATAGGCCCGCGCCATAATTGATGCTAAAGGTTTTTCGTCACTATCGAATGAGCGACGCCGGATCCGAGCCGACGCCAAACTCAGACCTCAGGCTAGACGGTGCGCCGATTTATCCTACGACGCTCCGGGTATGAGGAAATATTGACCGGATAATCCTCCACACCCGCGCCCGGTGAGTTCGCTTCAACCCCGTCATAGGCTCCAGTCAGTTGGTGAGTGAGCGGTTCTTCCACGTTTAACGTGCGGTTTCACGTGATCACCGAAGTTTACCCATATTACTCCCGCAGAGGTCAGGTACTAACATCACCCACCAACCCCGGAGGGGGGCTACTACTCGACACTTGGTTAGTCTGACGGGAATATCCACGAGTCACCGACCACAGCCCATTCACACACACAACCCATTCATCCCGTGTTTGGTCCGCGGGAGCTAGCGCTCCGACCACCAAGATGCCATGCGAGGATGCGGCCACCAGCCCTCTCAGGTTGACGGCCCCACCCGCATCCCATCCCAGCAGCTTCCCTATCCGCCACCTGGGGACGCGCCACGTAGGGGTTCACCTCCCTGCCGCTTGGATAACCAAACGGGTGCGTGGGAACCTAACCCAGACCTAACCCAGACCTAACCCAGTCTAACCCAGACCTCTTTCGTTTTTTGTTTTAGGCGGAGGGGAAATCTGACATAAGACACCCCTAAAACCACTCCGCCGCACTGTCCCCGGGGCGGCATTGTTTAACACATTACTTCGCTCCCGGGGCAGTGGCCGCCCGATGTTGCGCGGCGGCAGCGACACCTTCGTCCTCCCGGAGAAGCTTTCACCCCTCCGGGGTATCCTCCTGCAGGCAAGTAGCCTACATGGGGGTACTAATCACCCCCACCCTCTTTCGTCACCACTACCCTAACCCGCAGGTTGAGGTACGTGTCGCAAAACCCCTAGGGGCTCGCAGTGTAAGAGGTAGCACCCCTTGGGCTCATGCCCTGTTCAGCCAATTGGCCTCGTCAATATAACATCACAAGAACAGCACACACATTAAGCTAAAATAAACTACGCAGACATATAACAAGACAAAGACAAGTCATGATATGTCCATGTCGCATACCTGCTTTTTTTTTTTTTTTTTCCTCTGTGGGGAAAATCTTCGAAAGAACTCCTCCCACCTCCTTGGGGAGAGGCGGGAGGGTGTGTGGATTCCGCGCCCATTATAACGGGCGCGGGACCTGCCACTAAAAACCCCACGGTGACCCTTCCCCACGATTTGGGAGGATACCGGGAATCGCTCGAAGCATACTTCCGGTATCCTCCCAGTGCGGTTCAACTTGCCCAAAGCAGGTTCCTGCACACCCGGGACCGCCCCACCCCTCGCGACGGTCGGCGCGGTGACGATACATCATCGCGTGCGACCGCGCGAGGAGATCCATGGGCGGCATCCCCGCAAGAACCGTCGCCGCCTCATGTGACACGGTCCGGTACCCGCGGACGACCCTTAGAGCCATCCGCCTTCTGCACCTGACGCAGCATAGTCATGCCGCGCCGGGAGACCGCCAAGTCGTCCGCCCAGACGGGAGCCCGTATAGGACCACCGACTGAACCATTGCCACATAGAGGCGACGAACTCTGACCTCCGGGCCCCCCCGGTTGGTCAGAATCCCGCCCAAAGCCCCGACCATCCTCTCCAGCCGTGGGACCGGAGGCGGCGGAAATGCTACTGGAAGCGCCGAGTGGCTATCGAGGATCAGCCCCAGATACCTCATCTGGGGCTTCAATTCGATATTAGCCTCACCCACGCGGATCAGAGGGGGTGGCGGATCCTGCCGAGGTGAATGGAACGCTATCACCTCGGTCTTATGGACCCCCACCGTCATCCCCATCCCTCTGATCCGGTCGACGACGCGTTGAGCCCGCTCCTCCGCGAGACGCTTGGCCCTCCCCCCGTGCGCCCCGACGGCCAGCACCAGTGTTTCATCTGCATAACACACGGCGCTGTCGCCGTCGGGAAGGTCTGCCCGCAACACGGCGTCGTACGCGATGTTCCATAGGAGTGGCCCGAGGACCGACCCTACGGAACCCCGCAGTACACCTCCCTCCGCATATGCCCATCCCGGCTCGGATACTCGATCCACCTGCCGCGGAGTCGCATACCTGCTTGCTCCACCTTCGCCTCGTATTGCCGTGGTCCATGTTACCCACGGTAATATACTCCTTGGTCTGGTCCCTGAGGACCACCCTCAATACCTATGGGCCCCCTTATCCTCATACCCCATACCCTGTGTCCCCAATTCAGGACACCGGTGTGTGTATGGGTGTATATTACTCGCCTAACACTGCAGTTGAGGTCCGACCAGTGTCCCATATTTATCGTGCACACTTTTGCACGTGTGTGCAAGAATGTTAAGATAATAAAATAAAATAAAAAAAAAAAATAAATGAAATAAAAAAAAAATAAAAAGAACCTCTGGGGTAGCAAAGCAAAGTAAAAGTGAAGAGAAAATGTAAAGTAAAGTGAATATTAAACTATAGTATAAAGTATGTAATATATAGTTATAAGAGTGTGTGAGGATAACCGAAATATAATCAAAATACTTAGATAGAGCAAGGTTATTTACTTTAGATAGAGTACCATAAAATAAAATTAAAATAAAGTAAGAAAGAAGTGAGAATAAAATAAAATAAATACAAAATAAAATAAAATAAAATAAAATAAAATTTAAAATTAAAATTATTATTAAAATTATCTCAGTCTTACTAGCCTAGAACCGCTGCTGCAAGCAGTTAACTAACCACAGCAACATGTGTTGTGAATATCTGTGTCTGTACTGCGACTGTAATAAACCTTAGTCGGCGTAATAGTGTAGGTAAAAGGTGTGATAAAAGGTATGATATATATTATGATATGATATAATACCTAGACTGATGTATGTGTGTGTAGATGCTAACTAACCGCGGATATGACTAAAAGTGATGTGGAGTATGGTAAAAGCAAACTAAACTGTTGAGAGATTGGATTTAAATAGGTAGAGAATTAAAATAAAAGAGTGACAAATAGGGGATAGAGAATGATGGAGTATGTGAAAGTAAATATAGTTCCATAGATAAATAGATAAAATAGATAGATAGATAGATATGAGATGTTTTAGTATTACTACATTCAATTAGGATATGTGATGAAATTTTATATGTGTTTAAATAACGCGTTAATTCGTTATTAAGAAACGGCGGTTAAATTCTCGCGTGATTTATAGAAAAAGGGACATTTCTTATACGGTGTTGTCATCAGTGTACGCGACATTCCAGAGCCTTCTCTGCATCGTAACCTGCTTCGGGAGCAATACCGTGTAGAAAAATCAAATTTACAACTTTAATCATAGTGACACGATCGGCCCGGTAACGGTTCCATGAGAACAGGTGTTACTACGCCGAAATAACAGAGAGGATACAAGATTAATACGAGACAGACAATTTCCCTCTCACGAACGCGCACAAGAGGGTCTGTCTCTAATCACTCGCTTTCTGGTTCTCGACGAGTTCAGGACCTCTAGAGCCGACTTTGTCTAATACCGTGATCGCTATATACGATCAGTTAGATTGGTCTAATTGTATCGTTGCACCACTGAACCGTCACGGAACGATAGCAAGACTGCTGCGAATTCGAAAAAATTTCGCCAAGTCGAATTTCGTACCTCACGGTTTCGTGCGCTTAGCTCGATCTCTGCGGTGAACGAACCACATGGACATGGAAAATTGTCTCTAAACCTGAGTAATTTTACAAAGGCAATCGGTGGCTGAAAATAATCTAATTAACACTTGAATAGTGTTTGATTATCGCCACCGTTGCGTAGAATTTTCTCAAACCTTGAGCAATTGTCCAAAAACAATCGGTGGCTGAATATAATCAATTAACACTCGAATAGTGTTTGATTATCGCCACCGTTGTGCACAACCAATCGGTGGCTGAATAATCTAATTATCACTCGAATAGTGTTTGATTATCGCCATCGTTGGGTAGGAAAACACGTATCGCTGTAATCAGCGGTCGTGTACTAAAACCACAGTTGCACGGTGATAAAAACCCACCTATAGGGCGCCTTTGTAGCAGAAATACCCTGGGTGGGATCGCCGTTACAGGGTCGAATCTGAGCTTAGGAGAACACCCCATAGAGGCCTTCGTGGCATATACCTGGGTGAGCTCCCAGCTGGTTTCGACCTGCACGAAAGAGTGGTTTCCGAAACGCAAGTGCAAAAGAAACACGTACCGTTTTCATAAGCGGTCGTGCAGGAGAGTACCGAGAGAGTTTCTCGATCCTCCATTGATTGTTGCACGGTGCTAACACCCACCTATAGGGGCCTTCGTGGCATATACCCTGGGTGGAATCGTCGTTTCCGAGGATCGAAATTCAGTTTGAGTACCACCCCCATAGGGGCCTTATTTGGCGCATTCCTGGGTGCTCTCGGCTGAATTCGATTGGCTCGAACGTCGGTCACTAATCACCAGTGTGTACGGACACTCGGTGTAGAGCGACGTTCAAAGGGCACCGTGGTGTAAGCACCTTAACCTTCAGACGCTTCTAGCGCAGTTAAGGGCTTGCATCACACCGGTCCCGTACGGACCAGGAGACGGTGAAGTGCCGCCCGGAGCGGACAATATTCGGAGCCTTACAGCCTCCGCCCGTTGTCCACTCCTGCAATAATCAAACTTTGGAGTCAAGGAAAAATCGAGATTAGAATCTCGCCTTCCCATACTGCCATCGAACGTTTCTCGATTACACGAGAAACGTTCAATAATACTGTAGGAATTATTTGTAATAAATTCCCCGTGGATGGGTGTCGAGGTTTCAGACCAATTAATGAAAGGTTTTTATAAAACGATAATATTTATTATGTCACAAAAACTTAGGATTACTACGCGGTTATACACACTTGTCACTCGAACTCTCTGGTGTCTCGGGAAAAACCTTCTGCCCGCTGCGCGCTTTTCCTGCGGCTTATATTCATTCTCTCATTCATTTTCTTTTACTCTTTCTTTCATTCTTTCTTTCACTTTATTTCGTTTACCCTAGATGCAGTCATCAGCCATTCGAAAGACGCATTCGGTCACGTTCGCCTCGAGCCCTGGTGGCCACTCGCTCTCCGTTCACACGATAATCTCAAGTACTCTGTCCCAAACACTTTTCTTTCACACCTCGGCCAATCTTACCAAAACACGCTGCGTTCGTTCTGTAAAGGATCCACTCGAAACATTCCTCAGCCATACCTAGTTAATAAACATTCATCCGACATATTCATTTCCTACACTCGGCCATCCTACAATGATATCTGACCTCAGATATCCCCACAATCATTCTCTTCTGTATCGTAATCAGGCATACTTTCATCCATCCACATTTTCATGTTTTCCGCCGCCGTGGATGTTTGTTGGGGGCCTTCGTGATCCCCAACCTTATGTACGATGTACCGCTCATTGCGCAAGACTCTACTTATCCGATACGGCCCGAGATATTTGGCGCACAGTTTCATACCAGGGCCTTGTTGTGTTCTTTTAATGGCCACCAACTCGCCGCACTCGTAGCGATGTGCAGCCCTTCGCTTTTTATTGTAGGTTTTCCTATTCTCCTGTTGTATTTTTAGAATCCTATCCCGCGCGTGGCTCCGCAACTCGCAACGGTTTTCGTCAAACACTTCGTTCCATTCGCGTTCAAGTACCTCCCTTAATGGGACATCGTCTTTTAATCGCATGTCGATACCGAACATTGCCTTGAAAGGGCTCATTCCTATGCTACGGCTAACTGTACTATTAAGACATTTTTGGCACTGTTCCAGATATTTGTACCACTCGTTCTGATTGGGCGACGAAAGTTTATTCAGAAGCGGTATCAAAATGCGATTAACTCTCTCTACTTGACCGTTACCCCTCGGCATTCCTGTGGTTACGCAGACATGACTTATTTTTTCGTCGATACAATAGCTCTTGAATTCGTTGGATGTGAACGCGGTGCCGCGATCTGAAACGATCCTGTACGGGTTTCCAAAAATATCGGCTTGCTTTCTTAATCTATTTATTACTTCAGCCGTCGTTGTGCTTTTCGTCGCGTAAAACCAAGTGAATTTCGTGAACGCGTCTACGACCACGAAGATGTGGTTGTAGCTTTGATTTGTTGACCGCACCGGCCCTAAGTGAGCGACATTGTACGTAAAGAGGGGAGTCTCACCCTTTTCTATGGTATACAGGAATCCCTCAGCCTTCCCATGTTTGCGCTCCGCGAATACAATTAACACAGTTCTGGATGACCCGTTCGATTTTCGCCTCATATTCGCAAACCAGTAATCGCGCCTCATGGAATTCTGTTTTGGTGACTGCGAAATGACCGTTTTCGTGAGCCCGTCTAATTATATCGGTCTGCATAGCGCGAGGTACTACTAGCTTAATGTCGTCACCCATACTTTTGAATAGCAGGCCACCCCGAATGCAATATTCGTCCGTCGGTTCCGCCTCGATCCTTTGGGTGAGTCTTGCAACGTCCTCGTTTTTGGCCTGTGCCCTTTTCAAGCGCGCGGTCACGCTGTCCTCGTCCTCACACACAAACATACACTGCGGCCGGGGGTACCGGCTAAGTGCATCCACGTGCAGCATGCTCTTACCCGAACGATGTTCTATAGTATATTGAAATTCCTCCAACAATAGGGCCCACCTCGCCACGCGCACACGGTCTCTTTTCCGCATAGTTAACGCAAACGCCCTGGCAATCCGTTACAATCTTAAATGGGATCCCCAGCAGTTATACTCGAAACCTTCGCAATGATTTTATTATCGCTAGTACCTCTAATTCATAACTAGCGTATATCTCCTCCGCCGAATTGGTTTTCCGCTGGCATAATAAATCGGATGTAACGCGCCAGTGACATCTATCACGCTGGGTAAAATACTGCCGAACCCGAAACTCGAAGCGTCAGTATGTAACTCCGTTTCTGCGCCTAACGCGAACAATCAGACACCGGTTTTTCTACAAGCGCCCGTTTCAGCTCTCGAAATGCGTTGGTTTCTTCTGACTCAAAGCGAAATTTATACTCAGATCTCAAGAGGTTCGTGAGCGGTCTACAGCAATCCAGTGAGTATTGCGGGATGAACTTTCTAAAATACCCTGTAAGGCCCAAGAAGCTTTGTACTTGTTTTATCGTCTTTGGCTCCGGAAATTTCGCTACAGCCTCGGTCTTGCGCGCAGACGGTCGTACGGTCCGGTTTTCAATAATGTACCCAAGATACTCTATTTTGTTTTGTAGAAACTGACTATTTGTCCAGTTAATATGTAATCCGGCTTCACTTGCGACTTTTAATACGGCTTCTAAATTAATAACGGCGGTCTCATAATCTGAAGCTACAATTAGCAAATCATCAAGGTAAATCAAAACTATTTTTCTATGTATTAATTTCCGGAATATGGCATTAATGTATTTCTGAAACAGGGACGGAGAGTTACAAAGCCCAAGTGGCACTTTTAAAAATTCGTACTGCCCATCAGGGACTATGAAAGCGGTGTATTTCTGTGACTCTGGTCTAATCGGAACGTGGAAGAATCCATTTTTCAAGTCTAAAGTGGTATATATCCTCGCATCTTGCAGAGAATCTAATTGGTCCTCGATGAGGGGAAGCGGATAACGGTCTGGAACTATCTTTCTGTTTAACTGTCGGTAATCGACACAAAGCCGGGGCGTGCCATCCTTCTTCTTAACCAGGACTACTGGGCTCGCGTACTCCGACAACGAAGGTTGAATGATTCCGTCCCGTAACCATTCTCCGGACTATAGTATTAACTATTTCGCGCTCCGATATGGACAACCGCCTCGCCCTTTGATATACCGGCTCTTCGTCCTTCAGAACCAACGACATTTCGACGCCGACTTCGCGGTTTCTATTCGGCCGGTAGCTTTCTACCAAATATTCTACCCTGCTTTTAAGCTGCGCATCCGCTATATGAGAAGTGTCTATATTCTCCTCGGCAACAACGTCTATTCTTAGCACGTCCGCGACATCCGATCCGTCGGGGCTAGCGTCGCGCAATCCTCGGATCTCTATATCTTCCCCTTTAATGCGAATCTTCATCGTCTTCAGAAACCTGTCCCCAACAGAAGATTGTACCGCATGAGAGAATCTGGAACGACATGGATATTTATCGGATAAAGTGTCATCTATCGAAATGTTCGTGTTAAATTGCCCTAACGTTTTATTGGCTAATGATCCTATACCGCAAAAACTAATTTTATTTTGTCGTAGTGGTGGGAAACCTAGCTCCGAGTGAGCAGCCGCTCGCATCAGTGTAATATCACTGCCGGTATCGATAAGTGCCATTATTTCACAATCGCCAATGTTAACTACTTTCGCATACTTATTCTTTGATGTTTGTGGCGTATTGGACGGATGGCTGTCCGCTGCGGCTGATGACCTCCTGGGACAATTGACGGCAATTTGCCCGAACTCCTGGCACGCGTAGCACTTTGTTCGTTGTGCCCTCAATGGGCATCCCGCGGCGCTGTGTCCTCTTGCCCCACAGTTATGGCACCTTGCGACCGGCGGTTCCAAAGCTGCTACCTGGCCCTGCGGTCGTTTCCACGGTTCGGTGTCCCTCGGTTGCTCTCGTCGTCCTTGTCTGACCTCTGCTGGCAACTCCACCTTTTCAAAAGCAGCCAGCACAGAGCTTTATTTTGGAACCTCTGAATGCGTGCCTGGTTCCGTAGCACAGTATCAGGAATACCCTCAATAATTTCATCCACCAGTTCTGCCTCGTCCTCGATGGGGATTCGATTCGCCAGAACTACCTTGTGGTGGAAATATTCATAAAGGGTTCTCCCTTTTTCCAGAATCTTTGCTCAAAATTCCTCCTCCTTGTTGCTTTGCTCGGTTGGTAGCGGTACATCGCCTGCAACTCCTGTATACATTCTTCAAATGTCAATTGAATGAACTCCGGCTTCGAATGGAACCATTCTAGAGCCCTCCTTTTAATCGGGAGCCAATTAGGATTCGGCATTCGGAGTCGTCCAACTGGTACGATGTCCCGAGCAGAGTTATCTGTTTCTCCCATCTCTCATAGCGATCCCGGTCTCCGTCAAAATAGTCCAGAAAGATCCGCGATTACAGTGATGCCCACCTTTTTAGTGGTGCTACCTCGTTCTATTGTTAATGGCGCCACGTTTAAGGACTGCATTCCCCGCATCATCTCCATCTGGCGCAGCATAAGCTCACGCTCTTGTCGCCAATTTTCAGCCTCGCGCTCCCGTCGCAAATTTTCAATCTCGCGTGCCCGTAGCAATTTTTCGACCACACGTTCCAGTCGCGAATAGTCGGTCTCACGTTCTGTGTTGCTCCCTGATGTTCCCTCTGAGCGTCGTTGTTCTCCAAACTGTTGCTGCGTAGGCTGTCCCGCAGGCCCCTGTTCCTGGAGGGCCGTGGCCTCCTTCTGCGAAAACGTAATGTTGCAGAAGGAGACCGCGGGAAGGGAGCGCGAGCGTCAGCGGCGTGCTGAGGCTCGCGCTCGTTTGGTGGCGAGAGCGCGTCGCCTGGGCGTCCGGCGACGCGGGCGGCCCCCTCGGCGTGGCGCATGACCCAGGCTGGGAGGGGGGTCCTGATACGAGGGTCGGACCGGATGGGGTGGCATTGACTCCTGTCCGGGTCCGGCGCACGGAGCGGCACCCTCGGTGGCCTGGTGCGGACCATGAGCTGCCGGCCTCCGAGGGTAGAGAAGAAGTCGCGGCGGTTGCGAGTTGGGGCTTGCAGCCGCCACTAGATGCGGCCCGGGACGGATGGCGGCAGGACGATGTGACCTCGTCCTGCCGCTATGAGACAGGGCGATTACCGGGGACCGTTTGTCCCCCCGCGGGTGAAACGCAAAGCGCGGGCACTGAGGAGGATACCGGAAGTATACTTCGAGCGATTCCCGGTATCCTCCCAAATCGTGCGGAAGGGTCACCGTGGGGTTTTAGTGGGTAGGTCCGCGCCCGTTATTCTGGGCGCGGGGAATCCCCAACACCCCTCCCGGCTCTCCCCAAATCGGGGGGAGGGAGTCTTTCGAATTTTTCCCCCACGAAAAAAAAAAAAAAAAAAAAAAAAGGCCCTGTTCCAATGCCTCGTGGTAGTACTCTCGGTTAGTTACCTCTAGGCATTCACCGACCAGATCCGCTTCCAGCAGCCTTGACATCAGCTCGGCTTTACTGCACGATGTCTGTTGCCCCAGAGCTCTCAGCTTCTCTTTCCAACTCCGACACCGTCATCTCACGATAAAGTGTTGCGGATCTCATTGTTCTCTCACAACAACTCACGATTATACTCACAATAAAACCCCACAGCGCAACTCACAAAGTTTTCCGAAGTCTCTCGCACAATTCGACACTTGACAGTGGTAACCTCGATCCCGGAGGCCCCAATTGTAGGAATTATTTGTAATAAATTCCCCGTGGATGGAGTGTCGAGGTATCAGACCAATTAATGAAAGGTTTTTATAAAACAATAATATTTATTATGTCACAAAAACTTAGGATTACTACGCGGTTATACACACTTGTCACTCCGAACTCTCTGGTGTCTCGGGAAAAACCTTCTGCCCGCTGCGCGCTTTTTCCTGCGGCTTATATTCATTCTCTTATTCATTTTCTTTCACTCGTTCTTTCCTTCTTTCTTACACTTTATTTAGTTCTACCTAGATGCAGTCATCAGCCATTCGAAAGACGCATTCGGTCACGTTCGCCTAGAGCCCTGGGTGTCCACTCGCTCTCCGTTCACACGATAATCTCAAGTACTCTGTCCCAGACACTTTTTCTTTCACACCTCGGCCAATCTTACCAAAACACGCTGCGTTCGTTCTGTAAAGGATCCACTTGAAACATTCCTCAGCCATACTAGTTAATTAACATTCATCCGACATGTGCCGTGCAGGGCGTGCCACACAGAATGCTGGGGAAGGATAGTCGTGAAGTCGGGAAAATCACGCGAGACTTGTTGGTTTTACAAACACACCGAGTACCCGGCAAGGGGGTACAACTTTTATTTAAAGTAAAGCAGCTGCGAAGCGTATAGTCGCCGGCATATGTACATACAGTCACGCAGTACCAATGAAAATAAAAAATAGCGTAAACTCAAAACGGCCATATGGTAAATTAACAAATCAATTTCGCGTACAAATCAGAGCCGCGCTACGGGGGCCGACAAGAGACGGGGAAGCAGCCTCGATAGAACGGGAAAGAATTCCCAAAAGCGGAGAAATTCCGAGACGGTAAACACGTGCTCGGGATTCTTTGGTAAGAAATTCGGTCTTCCTGCGAACGGGGGCCTCGGATACCACGAGACTAATCCTAAAAAGGAACACAGAAGCACCGGACTCACGAGAGGAAAAGGAAGGCGACGTCCGAATTGGCCTCGGAATGCCACGAGACAAATTCAGATTAGGCCAAAAAGGAGGCTGCAGAACAGAAGGAGCTAACAGGTAGCTGAGTTTGAGCCCCGTTTGGAATAACGCACAGAACAGGACTGATCAGTCCGCTCGCTCCCGTCGCAGGTCGGCTCGGTGCCTGTCACAGCGCATGCGCGGTCACATACGGGGGAACATTTCGCCGCTTGGTCTCCTCGGGGCCGATCGCCTCTCTCCCCACCAGAGCCGGCAGCTCTGACGCACTTGGAAGAGAGAGAACACTCTCGCGAAACGCAAATCACTGACACTTCTCTCACTTTATCACGGGAGAACCGTTGATCGGTTTGAACACGTGTTACGAGCCAGGGCCGTGCAGCGCGTGGCCTGCGAGTGCAAGAAGAGAGTATGGAATATGGTATCAATTTGTTGGTGAGGTGCACGGACAGACCCGATGCAAGATCGGGGAGCCGCTAGGATAGTTGATAACGAGGACGAACCTGATGCGAAATCAGGAGCCTCTAGGATTGAGTCACTTACGGACGAACCTGGTGCGAAACCAGGGAGCCGAAGGAGGGTGTAATGTCGTGAACGAACCCGATGCGTAATCGGGGAGTCACTGGATGGTTAATAACGACGCAGACGGGACCCAATGCGAAATCGGGGAGCTGCTAGGAGGTTGGAACAAACGCAGACGAACTCGATGCGTAATCGAAGGATGCTGGGAGGTTGGATAAATCACAGACAAACCTGATGCGAAATCAGAGAACTGTAGGATGCGGACGAACCTGGTGCGTAAGCAGGGAGCCGCTAGGATGGTATTAGATTGCGTGGACGAACTGGATGCGTAATCGAGGAGCCACTAGGTTGTAAGAATTTGTATTCGGATTCAGGATATGTTAATTGACCTCGTAACTTCAATTATTAAATATAATATAACCCGAGCGGTAAGGTTATATTATTGTGGGAACGTTTAATTAACAATAATCGCTTTATATAATGATGGGTTAAAGAAGATAAGTAACTCTGATTTAATAATGGAAACTAGATATATTCTTAACAAACAAATAGATACACGTGTCTTGTGTCAGTTATGTCGCGTTGTAAGAATGATTATAATTACCTAAGAATGATTTTTGCACGGTGTTGACGCACTGGCGATGCGGGGGTAAGTCGGTTGACAATAGAGGCCGTAATAGAATTTATACCGGTTCCCGGATTCTATATGGTTTAAAATTGATACGAAAGGGTAATGTAGCCCGATCTCACGAAATGCAACTGACTGTCAGAACAGTGGACAGCGAAACGAGACGTCATGATGACTCTAAACGAAACTGTACGATGCTGATCCCCGAGTAAAGGAAACCGAGGGGTTTATACCCAAAAATCTGTGGGGAGGATTCGGATGCACGTTAGACATTACCATATTTGGTAATCTCCGAACTTCGTTAGTCACCGAGCAGCTGCATTTCGTGGGAACTGACTCTACATTCCAAAGGGTAGATAAGTAGCAGGGCGTTTTCCTAATGCACACAAGTGGTATAGAAAAATTGGGGAACGAAACGTTCGGCATACGTAACATCTCCCCCCCCCAAGATGAAACGTCGTGTTTCGCGTGATGCTTTCACATTAGGAAAACGTCTTGTTATTTCGAAATGAAGAGAAAAACAGATAAATAAATTCGCGAAAAACAACAAAATAATAAGAAGTTAAACGTGTCGGGTGTAATGTTGTGTTGTGGCGTGTACTTATCAATAATGGTGCATTGGAGGTGTCCCATTCCTTGGTCAGGTTGTAGTCCGGGTCCGGCCAGTTGTCAGTGGTATCAAGGGTATTCAGATGAAGATCATGTTTGTTTTTTAATTAAAGATGAGCAGTAGGCAGGTTTTAATTTGTCTTGATGTTTTGTTATTATTTTACTGCCAGTTTGAATTACTACATTATTTCGATCTGTTATGTCTAGAATCTTGTATGGTCCAATGTAGTGTGGGTCGAACTTATTTGTACGAGGTTCCAGGAGTACGTAAACATAATCGCCTACTTCGAAATCTACTGGTTTTGAACGTCTGTCGTAGTAATCTTTTGACCGGAGTTTTGATTTATTTAAATTGTTTGACGTGATGTTGCGGATTTTGGTCATATTTGAAATCAAATCTTGTAAATAATCTCCGTATGATTTTAAATTTTCATTATCCGGGAACGCAATTTGTTCTCGAGCTACTTTTCCAAAGATTAAATCGAATGGTGAGAAATATTTTGCTTCTTGTAACGATCTGTTTGTATACGAACATTGCAAAAGGAATTAATAAATCCCAATCTTCGTAGTTATCCATGTAGTGCTTAAGATATTCGGTGAGCACGATGTGACTTCTTTCGAATGATCCGTTAGTTTGTGGTCTGTATCCAGAAGTTGTTATTTGCTTGATTTTAAATATTTCTGCCAAATTCGTCATTAAATTTCCAATGAAACTAGTTCCTTTGTCCGTTAATATTGCGCGAGTGCCGTAAATTGCGATAAAGTGTCGGGCGAAAGCATCTGCAATGGTCGCGGCTCGAATATTAGGTATTGCAACTGCTACGCAGTATTTCGTCAGGTTGTCCTGTATGGTAAGGATATGTCTATTTCCATTAGGCGTGATCGGAAGAGGTCCCACGGTGTCCAGTGATATTTTGTCGAATGCATCCAACGGTGTATCGGTAATTAACATGGGTTGTCTAGTCTTTGCTCGAACTAATTTTTGTTCTTGGCAACTTTGGCATGTCCTAATATACTCCTGGATTTCGTTGCGCATTTTTGGCCAGTGAAATTTTGATCGGATGCGTTTGTATGTTTTGTTACCCCTTTATGTCCTCCAATTAAACTATCGTGAGCTTCGCGGATTATGTTTAGTCTGTGCGTTTCGGATGGTGAGGTGATGGTACAGTTCCATAAAGTAATATGTTTATCTGTTCCGGTAAAAACTTCTTCAAATATAATGTAAAATTTGTCTGCTGGGAATTTGTGTGAATCTCCTGGTGCAGATATTCGAACAGAATTTATTTGATTCTGTTCTAGAGTATGTTTAAGAGTTTTAATCCATTGACTAAGTCTTCTGCCGTAATATTGTCGTAAAAATGATCGGAAATTACTATTCCGAAGGTTATACAATCCATTGTCTGAAGTTAATACGTGCCCCTTTTTTGGTTGAGCCGTCAAAATGTCTGATTTATTAATTATTTCGGTGTCCATTAAAACCTTTTCAACGGTAGATATTAAATTGCAATCTGCGGATATGAAGTATGCGTAATGTCCGTGTTCGGCAGCGAGGGTGTTAGAAGAAATGGATTATTTTATGTATTTGTTTTGGCGCGTTGTATCGAAGCTCGTTATCGTCAGTTGAAACATCTGTGTCGGATGTGTATGGCAGGTAAGGGTCAGGCGTGCGTTCGAAGGCGTCAGGCCGCGTTGGCCTGCACTCAGGTAGCCGTTCTGCACTTGCTTCGGTTACAACCCTTGCAGGTGAATGAGTTATGGGTGGTTGTAAAATTTCGTTTGTAACGTGCGGTAATACCTGTGGAATACTGAGTAAATCTTTCCGAGGATTTTCTATAATTGTATTTTCTTTATCTGTAATTTCGAGCGGTTCTTCAAAAGACATTAAGTCGTCAGGAAAATTGTCGTCTTCATCTGGTGGTGCGTTTTGAGTGGAATTGGCTGCTGGCAAAAGGTTGTTTATGGTTTCCTGAGATTCATCTGGCAATGTTACTTCGTGCGATAAGCTGGGTAGGGCTCGGTGTCTAGCCAATATTGGAGAATGTTGAATTTTTCCATAAGTGGGGCACTGCTCTTCGCCCGAACTGCTACTGACCTCCCTGTACTTGGGTCGGTTCTCCCTGTCTCGCCGTAACTGTTGTATGCGGCGACCTATAGACTGTTTGTCGGTAGTCGGTGGTACTTGAGTCCTGAAGTCGGGATCGTCTTTAGATTCCTGTGGGATGAGTGGTAGGCAGACAGACGGAGGGTTGCGCGACAACGCGTCTGCGTTCATGTTCGTTTTCCCACATTTGTGTATAACTCGGTACTCGTATTCCGAAAGTCTTAATTTCCACTTCATTAGCCTGGAGGTCGGGTCCTTGACAGAATGTAGCCTGACTAAAGGACGGTGATCTGTTATGAGGGTGAATTTTTTTTTTCCATAGATGTTTGGTCGGAAATACTTAACTGCGTAAACCATTGCTAGACATTCCTTCTCTGTTGCCGAATAATTCTTTTCTGGTTTGTTGAGGCTGCGTGGCGCATATGCTATTGGTAAGTCCTTTCCTATTTCTCCCTGGCTAAGTACAGCTCCTATGGCGTATTCGAATGCGTCTGTAGTCACGATAAAGGATTTGGCGAAATCCGGGTACTGTAATATAGGTTGTTGACAGAGTTCTTTACGTAGTTGGTTGAAGCTTTGATCTTGTTCTTCCGTCCATTTGAATTTAATGCCCTTTCCTAGTAAATTGATTAACGGTTTTGACTTCACGGTGAAATCTGGTATAAATCTTCTGTAGTATCCTGCTAAGCCCAAAAATTGTTGAATGTTTTTCTGCGTTTTCGGTGTGGGAAAGTCTTGCACAGCTTTCAATTTCCTTGGATCCAGTCTTACTCCCTTTTCGGAAATTATGTGTCCTAAATATGCAACTTCTTTGAGTAGAAATTCGCATTTGTTAGTTTGAAGGGTTAAGCCCTGTTCCCGAAAGGCAGTTCAATAATTTTTAACTTTGATGTTATGTTCTTGTAATGATGAAGCGTAAACGACAATGTCGTCCAGGTAAACGAAGAGGTCTGTTCCTTGTAGTCCGGTGAGAACTTGATCCATGAGGCGTTGAAATGTAGGTGGAGCGTTCTTTAATCCAAAAGGCATTCTTGAAAATTCGTAATGTCCATGCGGTGTGGTGAATGCAGTTTTTGCTTATCCTTTGAGTTCATTTCTATCTGGTGAAATCCACTGGCGAGATGGAAAACTGAAAAATATTTCGCTCCTCTAATCGGTCCAAAATTTCTGTGATTTGTGGTAATGGATATTTATCGGAGATTGTCTTTTCATTTAATGCGCGAAAGTCTATTACCATACGCCAGCGTTTGTTTCCCTGCGAGTCAGCTTTCTTCGGTACGATCCATAAAGGTGAATTGTAGGGTGATTTTGACAGATAATTATGCCTTGTGATAATAATGCGCTAACCTGTTTTTGTATTTCGTCCTGATGTACAGGCGGATATCGATACTGTCTTGTATTTACTGGTATTTCATCTATGGTGTGAATCGAATGATTAAAATCGACTGCTTTTCCTAATTTGTCTCCAAGCAGGAAAAATCGGTCTGGAAATTCTTTTATTAAATCAATGACGGATGCTCGTTCCTCTCTGTTTAAATGGTTGGTATTTAGGGTATTTATGAGGTTTTCTATCCTATCTTCTTTTTCCTGAATTTAATTGGGTGTTCTGCATACGAGCAGAGAGTCTTCGTCCGATGTACTCAAAAAATCGTATGGTTCTATTGTCTGTGGTTCTATCTCTATGTCGAGGTCTTCGCTACTGGTGTTCGTTGCTAGGACGTGACATTTTCCGCTATTATTGGTTACAGCTGCTTCTCTATGTAGAGTTGATTGTGAGTTTTAATACGCGGTTAATATCCTTCTTTTACCGTCGGGTTTGCTATTTTTACCGCGATCTGTTGTATCGTGCGAGCTTCGAAGTCGGTGTTTAGTTGAAGATTGCGGTTTTGAGGATGAAAGTAGATTCTGGTGGTTTGAAAAACGCAGTGGTTTAACAGGTTTGTCTTTTAGTACCATGGTTCCATGATAATATGAAATTTCGACTTCTTCCTGCATTAAAAATGGGCTTCCGATGAGTCCATCAGCGTCTATTGCAAGGGTTTTTACGACGTAGAAAAATGCGGGTGTGTCATGAATTTGCAATATTGTGGTACCTAACGTGCGAATTGGAGTTGTCGTTAATCCGATTATTTCTATCGACTCGCGAGAATTGATTATTGCTTTTGTTCCTAAAACCTTGAGAGGTACTAAATTGATAAGCTGCACCACAATCAATTAAAAATGTTCCTTTTCCTGATTCCAATTCTGGGATTTTGGCTTCGAGACGTGGGGCAGGTGTTTCCTTGATGAGAGTCGTTGTCGAAGTGTACTGTTTTTGACGACGGTTTTCGTTTCCGCTCATCGTGTCGCCGGTACGGTGAGCGCGATTGTAGTTTAAAGACCCGTTTGATTCAGCCGACGAATCTCGCGAGTCGCGTCGATATTTAGGATGACGCGGATTCTTTCTACAAGATTTCCCGTCGTGTCCCGTGATTTCGCAATGCCAGCAATATAATTCTGGTTCGCGGTATCTTCCGGAGTTTTTTAATATGGAATAATGATTTCCCACATCCTTAGGGAAATCGTAAGTGCTCCTCGAAGGAAATCGAGGGGCTCCCTTGTCGCACGGACCATGCGGTCGCACGTGGCTGCTCTTCTCGATCCTCTTGAGGTTCGTATGTTCTGGCGTGCCGCCCTCGGTCATAACGACTTGGTGAGCCAGGGTACGACACTTGACTGTCGCGGTGGCGATAATCTTCGGTCTCACGATCCTTTCGTGACCACCTTGCAGGCGATTCGTTCCGGGGCATCTGTCTTCGATTCCTTAGTTTTCTGTCTATGTGCAGCACGGCGTCGTAAGCATCTTCAAGAGTTTGTATGTTTCTGAAATGTGCCGACACCTTCCAAGAAATCCGATTCGGCAAGCCTTCGATGAAATTTTCCAAGACACCTTTTTCCATCTCCTTGATGAAATCTTCGGCGTTTTCCCGGTATTTTTCTCGAATGGCTCCGCGCGCGCAATAAACCAGATGGCTAGTCCTGTCGACGTACTGTCGCAGACTTTCACCTTCGCGGATACGTAAATTCGCGATGTCTACTTGGAAATGCGACAAACTTTTTCCCGGCGCAAATCTCTTTTTTAGATGTTTAATCAATTCGCTGATACTCGCGAATTTATGCTCTAAGGTGCACCTTCGTGCCGGACCTATGAGCTTAGTCAGAACAATCGCCAGATAATCGGCTTCCGAACCCTCAGGTATCAATGTTAAACCGTCCTCCACACTTTGTGCAAAACGAGACAAAGATGGAGTTTCTCCGTCGAAAGTCGGTATCGTCGATGTAACGTTCTGTAGGCACGGCTTCAGTGTCAAAAACGACATCGAATTGGCGAGCGACAATGTCAAGTTCATGATATCGTTTGACGAAATATTAGCTTGTGAACTTATCATTTTAATAATTTATTAATATTTAACTAGCGAAAACTAGTATATTCTTGACAAAAGTTAACTGGTTGACTTAACTAGCGAAAACTATTATAGTATATTGTCTAAATTCAATAAGAGAACTTTAACTTCTCAAGAAAGCCAAAATTACGTAGCGATTCTAAAATAGTTAAATCCCACCGCTGTCACCAGTTTCTGTTACGAGCCAGGGCCATGCAGCGCGCGTGGCCTGCGAGTGCAAGAGAGAGTATGGAATATGGTATCAATTTGTTAGTGAGGTGCACGGACGAACCCGATGCAAGATCGGGGAGCCGCTAGGATAGTTGATAACGAGGACGAACCTGATGCGGAAATCAGGGAGCCTCTAGGTTGGAGTCACTTACGGACGAACGTGGTGCGAAACCAGGGAGGCGTAGGAGGGTGTATTGTCGTTAACGTACCCGATGCGTAATCGGGGGAGTCACTAGGATGGTTAATAACGACGCAGACGGGCCCAATGCGAAATTGGGGAGCTGCTGGGAGGTTGGAACAAACGCAGACGAACTCGATGCGTAATCGAGGAGCTGCTGGGAGGTTGGATAAATCACAGACGAACCTGATGCGTAATCAGGGAGCTGTAGGATGCGGACGAACCTGGTGCGTAAGCAGGAGCCGCCAGGATGGTATTAGATTGCGTGGACGAACTCGATGCGTAATCAATTTATTAAATATAATATAACCCGAGCGGTAAGGTTATATTATTGTGGGAACGTTTAATTAACAATAATCGCTTTATATAATGATGGGTTAAAGAAGATAAGTAACTCTGATTTAATAATGAAACTAGATATATTCTTAACAAACAAATAGATACACGTGTCTTGTGTCAGTTATGTCGCGTTGTAAGAATGATTATAATTACCTAAGAATGATTTTTGCACGGTGTTGACGCACTGGCGATGCGGGGGTAAGTCGGTTGACAATAGAGGCCGTAATAGAATTTATACCGGTTCCCGGATTCTATATGGTTTAAAATTGATACGAAAGGGTACTGTAGCCCGATCTCACGAAATGCAACTGACTGTCAGAACCGTGGACAGCGTAACGAGACGTGATGTTGAGTCTAAACGTAACTGTACGATTCTGATCCCCGAGTAAGGAAACCGAGGGTTTATATACCAAAAATATGTGGGGAGGATTCGGATGCACGTTAGACATTACCATATTTGGTAATCTCGAACTTCGTTAGTCACCGAGCAGCTGCATTTCGTGGGAACTGACTCTACATTCAAAGGGTAGATAAGTAGCAGGGCGTTTTCCTAATGCACGCAAGTGGCATTGAAAAATTGGGGAACGAAACGTTCGGCATACGTAACACACGACATATTCATTCCTAAAATACAGTCCACTAATACAGCTGCTTAACGCTGTGTAAGAATCCCGCTCCTGTTTACCATAAACAGAGTAAGGAGCGCGTGGATTCAAGCGAGTCAGACAACGCGACGAGCGTTGTCAAGCATTTACAGCCGAATTTCGGTCTCTTTTTGTTGCAGACGACCGAGACGAGAGCCATAGTGGCCAGAGACCACGGCCAGGTTTTTTACGAGCCCGCTAACGGGCTCGGTTTTTCCTGGCGGTTTTTTAAAAAATATAAATTTCTTCATTTTTGTTTTATTTAATTGTGTTTTTTTTTTATTAAATATCACACATTGTTAAATAAACGGCCTAGTCAACGAGACTATGCGAAAGAAATTTACAGTGTACCGATTCACTTTTCCCACACATTCCCACTCCCTCGTAATTCGGACTCAACGTTAAGGATGAGAGCGACAACTCGCACCTATTTAAACAATATGTATATGCAAAATATAAGATATTAGCATTGTAGCTACTATATACGCTAAAATGTAAGATGTAATAAGTGAAATTTTGAAATTTTGCTTAACCCTTTTAGTGCCAGGCATTTTACGGAGTACATGCAGAAGAATGCCACGGTCCGATTTGATATGCGCGAGGTACGCCACAACGCACATCGGCCCTTGGCAGTTTTCGCATAAGGACCGCTGGGCCGAGTAGATCGGCCCGCCGGCGCTACAAGGGTTAAAGTTGTAACGCGAGTTCGGGACACGCCGGGTAGGTGGCGCCGGTGGGTCGCGGTACCGCGTTCGGGCCTCCTCCCGGAAGCAGCGGCCACGCGGTGGAGCGGGGATCGGGCGGGTACAAAAACGACTATGAGAGGCTGAGTGGTAACGGTAAATAAATCCTTTTTATTAATCCACAACTCCTCGGTCCGGACTCTGGAGATCGCCGGGTGGACGGCGGATTGGTCCTGCACGGTTCCGGCGGTCTGGAAGTAACCCGGTCCGGCGTGAGTATGCGCGATTATAAGATATGACAATGTATGATTAAGACTAAGATAAAGTTATGATATGAACTAAGATACTAAGAATAAAGTAGGATATGTGAACTAAGACAAGATAAAGTAGAATATGAACTAAGACAAAGTTGCGATTCGGCTCGGTACGTACAGCGCACGCGAGCGCCTACAACAATCTGATTTTTCGCGGCGCGCGGCGCACCGGAGTATCGACCCCGCGGTTTCGGTTGTTTCGGCGAACCCTACGGGTCCCGGCCGAGGGTCTCTTCCCTGCGGTTGGGCGTTCTCTGTTTTCGCATGAACTAGATTGTTCCAGCTTCGAGAGAACTCGATGGGAGAAGTACCGGGAGCTCTCCTATATGTACCAGGGAACGTGCGCGCTTGGCTGCGAGGCGGTTAGCGGCGCGGCGCCGCGTCATGACCCACCGTCGGAGGTTGTCCGCGCGAGGGCCGGTGGATGGCGGAGTTTGCCGGGGTCGCCCGGCGTTGTCAGAGTGACTTTCGTCACAAAGAAGTGATATCATATCATCATATCATATCACATCCTGTATATTACCGGTTAAGAGTGTAGGATAATGTAGAATAAAATATATAATGATGATAAAATAAAAATAGAATAGACTAGAATAAGATAGAGTATGCGATAATATATAAACTAGCTAAATAAATAAATTTATAAATGAATATACTTAGCATAAAATGTGTGGAATCTATCAAGTCGCCGTAATATTGAAGTAAGGTGAGAGTAAAATTGTTAGAGCACTTTCAGGGGCTCCTAACTGTGTGGTTTCGGACGAGGGGAGAGGATAGGAGGTAGAGAAATTGTTACAAGGATTTTCCAAATATCGTTTTTATTACAAAAAATAAACCAAAAACTATTATTTTTACAAAAATATTATTACAAATTGAGGAAAAAACGAGGATAAATAAAGATAACTGGACCCAGGCTCCCGTTTCGGCCTGGTCCGCCTCTTTCTCCGTCCTTCCTTACTGCGTCGGAGGTTTTCTGTAACAGAAATTCCGGCAAATATGAATATTTTGAGGACAAGTCACCGGAGATTACGCGCTCGTCAGCTGATGTGTCTCGCTTGCTCCAGCGACGCGGTCTGAATTGTGGCTTGCGGAGGGAGAAGCCAACGCTGGCAATTCAGCGCAATAGCTAGTGGACTGTAATTATTTTGCTTTGGGGTCGGTGATAGTCGTTTTTACGATATCACCGACGCTTTGCACAACCGGGTAGACGAGGTTTTCCTCTGATCTACCGGGTTCGCTTCCGCAATGCCTACGGACGAAGGAAACCAAATGGAGGTTGTAAGGCTCCAAATGGCTATATCCCGCGAGCACGCTCACCACGTGCGGGTGACGTTCGAACGCGACCCACGCAAGGAAAGAGACGTCTCGTCCAGGTACGGGTAGCCCCTCGTCGGCGGCTCCTCAGGGAGCGACCTGCGGCCTGACACAACCGCAGCTACCTCGATAACGGTTCCTATCAATAGGAACCTGCCCGGAAAGCCTGCCGTGACTACCTCGACGAGTGATGGCTCCTATGCAACGAGGAGCCTTTGGCCTGCGGCTCGCCAGAATTGGGACATGACGTCCTTTGCAATTCCTAACCACCCTACGGTCACGGCCCAGTGTGGTCGACTCACATCTGGTGAGTGGGTGTGGCGGTGGAAAGGCCGATGCTTCCGAACCCCTTTGCTCCAGTGGTCAGCTTGTGCTCTACCTTGTCTACCTCACGACTTCTTGGTTCACTGGAGCGGGTTCTCTAAAGCCCGGTGCACGAGTAGAAGCACCACGAAGTGATACCAATATCTGGGTATCCAAATTCCGGTTGCTCCTACGCCGTTATAAGCCTCACACGGGTCCGATGAAACCACAGCAACTCCACCGGTCCGGTGCACTCTATGTGGTACACCAGACGGAGCGATTCGAGGTGGGTTCCTCGATCCCCTTCGAACAACGAAGCCACCACCAGGCGATAACCAGTATGTCGGATATCTCCGTTACAGTGGCTCAAACCGTATTAAATAGGAAGAGAGAAATCGTCTCTCATTCTCCTCGGAGCTTCGTACGAAAATGGAGAGGAGATCGTCACAGGATCTGCTCCCTGATCGCCGACGGCACTTTTACTTTGGAATGATCCCGTAACGATCTGCAACGGCATCGACGGCCACGGCAGGAAGTCCGTCCGCGCAAGCGCGAGTCGCGTAGCGACGCATCGCGCAGCGCTGGGCCCGGGCGGCTACGCGCCGCATAGCCACGACGCGGCGCTTTGCCGCGTTTCGGCCTTCGTCGATCTCGATTCAGATAAATCGATTCTTCTCTCTCCTCTCTCTCTCGGCGCTAACAACACGATTTCTGGAATTTGTTCTCCAGAATCGAGGGAATTCCCAGATGAAGCTAAGCTAGCAAATACACGAAAAGTAGCCGCGGTATACTAATCTAATGACGAAAAAATTACTCCGTCAACCCAGAACCTTCTACAAATTACGCGAGATTCATTATAGATACGGGCATCGCGGCCCCGAAAGTTTTACGTCCTCGGAGTCACACGATATATTTAAACAAAAATAAAATAACTTAAGATGAAATAAAAGTAAAATAAGTAGATAAAATAAAATAAGATAATAATATAAAATAACTAAAAATAGAAAAAGACTAGAAAGGATAGACTATATGCGATAGTGCTTATATAACTGGGTAAATAAATAAACCTTGGAATATGTAGCATAAAATGTGGGATAAAGTCGACGTAAAAATCGAAGATAAGAGTAAAGAGTAAAATAAAAAAATAACGTAAAATGAAATAAGGCAAGATAAGTATGAATAAAAATAAAATAAAATAATAATGTAAAATAAATAAAATAGAAAAGAGGCTGAGGCAATAGGATAGACTATATGCGATAATGACCATCAAACTGGCTAAATAAATAATTGAATGTAGCAGCATAAAATGTGGAAAAAGTCGCCGTGAAATCAGAGATAAGGTAAGAGTAAAATGTAATAACGTAAAAATAAAATAAAGTAAAATAAGTAGCTAATATAAAAAGTATACCATAATATAAAATAACTAAAATAGAATAGACTAAGAATAGGATAGAAGCTATAATGCGATAGTGTATGAACTGGCTAAATAAATAAATGAGATATGTAACATAAAATGTGGTATAAAGTCGACGTAAAAATCAGAGATAAAAAGTAGAGAGTAAAATAAAATAACGTAAAATGAAATAAAGTAAGAAAAGTAGATAAAAATAAAAAAAAATAATAATATGAAATAAATAAAAAATAATACACTAGAATAGGAAATACAATATCCAAAAATGTAAAAAATTGCTAAATAAAAAAATTAATTTGTAGAATAAAATTCTGAGAAAAGTAGCAGTAAATAAAAGGCTGAAATAAAGTAAGAAGTAAGATAAAATAACACTAACATAGAATAAAGTACAAGTAGAATAAGTAAGATAAAAATAAAATGAAATAATAATATAAAAATAAATGAAAAAAATGAGAATAGAGCTAAGAATAGGATAGACTATATGCGATAATGTATAAACTGGCTATATAAATAAATGAATTTGTAGTATAAAATGTGGAAATAAAAGTCGCCGTATAATCGAAATAAAGTAAGAGTAAAATCAGTAAAAAGAGTAAGAGGTAAAAATAAGATAACGTAAAATAAAAGTAAAGTGAGAGTAACTAATCAAAAAGAATAATAATAAAAATAAAATAAAGTAAAACAAAATAAAATAAAGGTAAATAAAACTGTATCATAATAGGAGTAGACCAGCTATGGTAACTGGCCCCTCCGCCAGATAATATATCGGCAGCGAAGTTTCAGCTGCACGTCTAATCTCTCTTGCCCAGGTATATTACCGGCAGCGGTAGTGCTCCCTGCGTCGATCGCCACTGTCCCACCGCCGACGTGTTTCCTTATTACCCCGCCCGCCGTCGGTATCATACCCTGCGGTTTGTGCCTCTACCGCGTAGGTAATTTTACCTACGTGATTATTTCCCGGTGCTGCCCTCACCGCACCTTTTTTTTTTTTTTTTTATTTTTTTTTTTCGTGGGGAAAATCTTCGAAAGACTCCCTCCCACCTCTTTGGGGAGAGGCGGGAGGGGTGTGTGGGATTCCCCTCGCCAATTATAACGGGCGCGGGACCTACCCACTATAACACCCACGGTGACCCTTCCGAAAGATTTGGGAGGATCACCGGAGAATCGCTCGAAGTATACTTCCGGTATCACTCCCCGTGCCCGCGCTTTGCGCCCACCCGCAGGGGGGACAAACGGTCCCACCATTAATCGCCCTGCATCTCATAGCGGCAGGACGAGGCCACGCATCTCGTCCTGCCGCCATCCGTCCCAGGGCTGCCCCTCCACCGCACCTTACCAGTAGCCGATGGTATCCCTGGAAGGTCCATTCGCTTATCAGCCATTGGTAACTCTCCGCGGGTACCGGACCGTGTCACATGAGGCGGCGACGGTTCTTTGCGGGGATACCGCCCATGGATCTCCTCGCGCGGTCGCACTTTTTGCGATGATGTATCGTCACCGCGTCGACCGTCGCGCGAAGTGAGGGCGGTCCCGGGTCGTGCAGGAACCTAGCTTGGGGCGAGTTGAAGCGCCGGGCCCGGCAGTCCGTGGTGCACGCGTGGCAAAGAGCGGTTGGCTCTGCCTACCGCGGGAGCACCGGACAGTCGGAGCTGTTCGGCCACTCCTATGTGAGTGGCTGGACGAAAACCATGGAAGCCTCCACTTTACAGGATGGCACAGGTGTTCTCTCCGGGGCATGGCAGCTTCCGGGGAGACACCTGTTGCCCGGCGGATAGGGGAAGGAGCCGACGACGCGTTGCTGCCATTATGACGCTGAGCAGGACACGGCGGAACATACCCTCGAGGTATGCGCTGCATGGGAGGGTGAACGCCGTGTCCTGATCGGCGCGTCATCCGGGCTAAGGGATGTCTCGCTGCCGGGAGCATGGTGCGCCGCCATGCTCGGCAGCGAGGAGAAGATGGAGGGCCGTGGCCTCCTTCTGCGAAATCCCGTAATGTTGCAGAAGGAGACCGCGGGAAGAGACGCGAACGTCAGCGGCGTGCTGAGAGCTCACGCGCTCGTTTGGTGGCGAGAGAGCGTCGCATGGGCGTCAGGCGACGCGGGCGGCCCCCCCTCGGCGTGGCGCATGACCCGGAGGCTGGGAGGGGGCCCTGATAGGAGAGCCCCCCTTCCGCCAGGCGGCGATGGGGTCGGACCGGATGGGGGTGGCGGTGCCTCCTGTGCAGCTCCGGCGCACGGAGCGGCACTCTCGGTGGCCTGTAGTGCGCGGCCATGAGCTGCCGGCCTCTCCGAGGGGTAGAAAGAGGGTCGCCCGGCGGTTGCGAGTTGGGGCTCGCAGCCGCCACTGAACGCGACCCCGGGACGGATAGCCCGGCAGGACGATGTGGTCTCGTCCTGCCGCGCTGTAGGGACCAGGGCAATTACCGGGGGGGCCGTTTGTCCCCCCCCGGGGGGGCGCAAAGCCCGGGCCCGGGGAGGATACCGGAAGTATGCTTGGAGCGAATCCCGGTATCCTCCCAAATCGTTGCCGGAAGGGTCACCGTGGGGTTTTTAGTGGGTAGGTCCGCGCCCGGTATAATGGGCGCGGGGAATCCCACACCCCCGTCCCACCTCTCCCAAAGAGGTGGGAGAATATTTCGAATTTTCCCCACCAAAAAAAAAAAAAAAAAAAAAGCCAGGGGTAACTCCCCGGCAATCCCGGTGTCGCGCTTCCTCCTGTGATAATCACTCACCTTTACTATTTGTAGCCAGAGCCCAGTCCGCCAGTCCTACTTACCAAAGCGGGCCCTCTCCTTATTAACATAAACCTACCTGACGTTGCACGATTTTCCCACAGATGTCCGTGGAGATGCACTTACACGATAATCGGGACATAATGTAAAATGAGGATAAAGTAAAGTAAAGAAAGTAAAGTAAGAGTGAAACTAATATAGTAATGTCAGTAAAATAAAAATACAATAAAGTAGAATAAAAATTAGATAAAAATAAAAATAGAATTACTATTCTACTATAATACTGTCTTAGATACTGTAAATAATGAAAATACTATACTATACTAAAAAGTAGTAAAAAAAAATAAAATAAGCTAAAATAAAAAATGGAATAATATATAAAATAAAAATAAAAATACAATATGATTACAGTCGGATCAATAGTAATGTAGAACTGAGGAATAAATACAGATATAATGAAGATGATTGAAAAAGAGCCAAACCTATACCAAGAAAGAGAAATCGTTACTGCCTGTGTGAGGTGATTATATAATAATAATTGTTTTAAATATCCGTTAATTCAGAAGCATATAAGAATAATTAGAATATTATTCGTCACCCGGTGTTGTTTTATGCTTATGTAACCGACTCGAGACTGTTCGACTCGTGTCGCTGCGCGAAAACAGGCGGAATTATAAAAACTGTCACATACGGATTTCTTCAGAGAAACATCACGCGATCGAGAGCGCGTGATTACGAGCTAACGTTTTCGGCGCGTGTAGAGGGTACGACAATAAGTTGGACAAAGACGATTCAAATTCGTCTACCAGCGCCGCTAGTCAGGAATTCTCCCTCAGACTGACTAACCGTGCTGGATCGTCATAATTTGGAACCGGTCAGAGCGGAAGGGTATCCGACCTCGCTCCTCCGTAATTTTCAAATTAAATCGAATCGTGTCGCGTGTGTCGATCTTTCGATAGAACTATAAACGTGGTGAAGAAGTCTAGTGCGAGAACGGATAAGGATTCACCATCCGGCTGGTAACGCCAATACTTCAGTTACGTTTAGTTCGGAAATTGTTCTAAAGAGTCCAAAACGCAAGGAAGTGAAGTGTAAAACGGACAGGATACCATCCGGTTTCCGACGACACTTCCGCAGCCGTTTTCAAACGATTGGGATACCACCTGGAAAAGACTATGATTAATTAAATAAAATCTCGTAGGATATATCCGAAAGTTCTGGTTCCAGCGGTGGATTTGAAAAAACCACACAAGCTAAAGAAAGAGACGCATCTCGTTGGGAACAACGGTCGTGTCCGAGAGGCTGAGTTTTTCAATTCAGCTGGCCGCCCACCTAAGACTGAATTAAGATCGTATCGTTGGAAACAACGATTGACGTCCGAGGTATCGAGTTCAATCGAACACTCCTTTGACTGTCGAACGGTCAAAAACTCACCAGTACGGGCCTTCGTGGTATTTTCCGTGGGTGGACTTACCCCCTCGAGTCGGTGTTTCTGCCCGGCGAACTGTAGAGCAGTGTCCATAATCACCAGTGTGGGTGCGCCGTGTGTAGAATACCTTGACTTCCACTATAGTGAGAACCGTACCAAACAGTAAGTCGTTCATACACGCCAAAGGTACGATCCTCCCGTATCATAGGGATTGAGGACGGTAGAAACCGGGTGAAACGTGTTTGGAGCCTTTAGCCTCCATCTGTTGCCCTTTCACTACGACCAGTCAGAGACCTCGCAGTATCGGAAGAGTCGAGGTGAATCGCCTTCCTTATTCTAAAACTGCAATTAAACGTTTCGAATTTAAAAGGAACGTAAACATATACCTGATCCCACCTGTTTCGCCGCGTAACGCCAGCGGCAGAGAATCCCCGCTCCTGGGTGCGACAAGCACAGCTAGGAGCGCGAGAACATCAGAACAGGACGAGCGACTAACGGTACCGTGTGTTTACCAAGTTCACGTCCTTTTGTGCAGAAGACTGACGCAGCCGACGATCCGCCAGACGACGAAGGCGGTGTTCAATTTCAATATCGGCAAACGGCCTACATTTCTCTTTTTTTGTTCTAATTTTCGTTCCTGATGTTAATTTATGTTCTTTGAATTATTAACAAGTTTCTTTTTCGTTTTGTTTATTCTTTGTTTATTTTTCTCGTTTTTTATTTTTTTAAATAAACGGCGCCATTCGAAACACGACGGCGTGAAAGTAATTGAAAACAAACGATTTACTTTCATACGTCCTACTCCCTCGTAATCCGGACACCCGTTAGACGCGGCTCTCAAAAAAACATTTGAGACCTCATAATCCTAACAAAGGTCCTTCGAGCGGATCATTAACGAGTTTGGGCAGACCAGGGAAAGGTGCGTTCTTACACGTGAGGATACCCATGGGAATAATTCGAGCGGTTTAATCCTCGAAAAACACGCAATATGGCCGTATCACAGCAATCCATCGAAATCGATCGATGACGAGATCGAGGACTAGTCGATCTGGTCAGCTGGCGACGGCTATCATCAAACCCTAAGAAAATTGGGACGAGCGAAATGCTCAGGCGACTGGCGAGGAGAAAAGCTCGAGTACGGGGAAAGGACGCGGCGCGATATGCGCAGCAAGTATGCTAACGATACGTAAACAAATTCCTCCAACGAAGAGCGTCGCACGACCTCTTTAGCTGAATTATGAGGAATGCCGAGGACGACTTCCGGGATTTCAGGATTTTCGTCCTCACTGGTAACAACCGACTGAGCGCTGGTGGAAACCAGCAAAGTCGGAAGTTCAATCATGACATACCGATCGAGCTCCCGAAACAGCGACTACCAAAGTTCGGAGGGGATCCTCAGAATGAGAACATTTCGAGGATTCTGTTCACCTCGGAGTCGTACGAAATGCAGCGCTGTCGGATGTGCAGAGATTGCACTATCTAAATGCCTGTCTAGGGCCAGCGCTGGCATGCATTGCTTCGATCGAAATCGTTGTTCGGAATTTCTCGTGGCGTGGACGAAGTTAAACACTTCGGTCTCACGCCTGGTCTGAGAGCTTGCTGGATAGCTCCTGCTGTTTACAAAACCAATCGTACCGGTGATCTGGCTGGTATGCGGCAGATCGCAATGAGTTTACCAGGCGCTCGCCGCCCTTGATAAAAAGGGCGCCCGAACAGCAGGACTGGTTGCTCGCGCACTGGGCGAAAAGATTCTCGCCAGCGCTTGAGCTCAGATGGCAGAAAACGTTGAACCTCTCGACGGAATACCCCACGTTTGAGGACGTGCGAAGGTTCATCCGAGATGCACTCCCGCACTGCTCTCCATAGATGAGAAGCGACGGGGGCGGCCATTGCATCACTACACATAATAACGCACGTAGTCGAAGCTCGACTCGAAGTCGAGATCGGACTCGAGACGTGCGCAGCTAATGTTGTCAGGACAGCAGAACTAGGTTTTTCCGCCTCGTGGCCGTAGCAGTGAAAAAGACTAGAAGGGGCTCGTCAATGAATGCGTGCAGAGTCTGTACCGGACCGCACCATATGACGAGTGCAGAAATTTTCTTTACAATTGACTCCACACAAGCGCAGTCAATATATAAGAGAAATCGTGGGTGAAGTTGCATACAGTGTCTGGGCGCCAACCACTGCGGAACTAACTGCAGACCCACATAGTCTGCATGAAGTGCAACGGGCGACACAATACCCTGCTGCACTTCGGAACAAAATAAAGAACCTAAAAACAGACCGAAAACCGAGCATGGTAATGGTGAGGAAAGAAGACGGAACAGCTTTAGCTCGTCAGTCGCCAGATTCAGATCGAAATCCAGAACCTCGCGTAATACGAACACAACACAAGCCGCAACGTCACATTGTGCGACGTTCGGTACCCAGATCCGGGCCCGTGTTGTTAGCCTGGCTTCCGAGTGCGAGTGTTCCGGAAAATACAGTGCGTCGCGAAGATCGTGCGCGCACTGCTAGATCAAGGTTCAGAAACGTCCTTCATTTCTGCGAGTTTGGTGAATGACCGCCAACTCGCTCGAAGGAAAACTCCAGCCACGGTCACGGGTTTGGGAGGAGATCGGGCAAACGATCAAGTACAGTGTCAGGATGAATCTGTGTGCAGAGAAGGTAGAAAAACCGACCTGCATGGTCGGCGCGTACGTCGTGCCGCGAATCGACCTACGCGCCAGAGTCACTTTGAAACGCTCGGATACGAAGCGTTCCAGGACTACCTCTCCGCCGACCCCCGACCTCGACCGATCAAACTATTGAAGTTCTGATCAGGACTGACTTCTGCACAAATTATGCGACCGGAGTTCCGTCACTTTGTAAGCTTGGAAGTCCGATAGCCCAGAAACTGCGTTCGGCTGGGTAATTTCGGGCCGACAAATGCAGTAGGGAAAAGCCAGAATCTGAGTACGGGCCTTTACATTTGCACCGTACTCGAATCGCTGGATCAAGCGATTCGAAAATTCTGGAAATGGAGGAAATTCACGACTTCTGTGCGTACAAAGTCAGAAGGAAGAATGCGAGGCATTCTATAAGAAAACCGATCGTCCGAGGCTAAAACCGGAGGTTTCAAGTACGACTCCCGTTTAGTGTCGAAACCGGAGGTAACGATGGAAAGTCATTTCCACATAGCGGTTTCGGCTCTCACCAGTTGCGTCAGAAACCCGACACGAACCCGATACTCGGTGAAGAATACTCCGGAGTTTTTAAACGAGTATTATGAGTCGCAGGGGTCACATATTTCATATCAGGCCGATTGATCGTTCAGATATATACCACATAGAGCGGTTGTTCGTGCGGACAGTACGACGACAAAACTGCGTGTTGTATTCAACGCAACCTGTAGGACGGCAGGAGGTCACTCCTAAACGACATCCTGCATGAGTCCAAAACTGCAAAACGATATTACCTCGGTATTAACGAGATGGCGTTTGTATGAATACGTGCTGGTGGCGGCAGTGAGAAAATGTTCGACAAATTCTAGTGGCCCCACAGGATCGTCGATTCCAAGTATCGTTTGGAGTGCACGAAACCGAACAGTTAAAAACGTTCGGAGTTAAATACCGTCACATACGGAACGGCAATACTCGTACTTATCGATGCGTACCAGCTACTCGAATTAAAAGAGAGCAGGATGGAGAAAATTCCCTTGGCCGCTCGATTCTCGAGAAGGGACATTTACCGTCGATGACGTATTTTGAAAACGCCGAAAACCTTTGCTGGAGGAAAATCGCACGCAAGTATACGAGCTCCTGCAAGGAGGTGGGTTTAAATTGAAGAGAAAATGGG
The DNA here is from genome assembly GCA_030068185.1 of Colletes collaris. NCBI lineage: Eukaryota > Metazoa > Arthropoda > Insecta > Hymenoptera > Colletidae > Colletes > Colletes collaris. Next base: position 156,254 of record JASGYR010000308.1, on the reverse strand, counting down.
CAGGAAATTGCGTAATTATTGCAGGAAATATTCCCCAAAGCGCTCACTCCCACGCCGTAGACCTCACCGTGTTCGAGGATTCCGAACTAAAAGTGCTCGGTCTACGATGGATACCGACTGGGAGATTATTTTTATTTCGATCTCCAACGATTTCAACCATCGGCGTTACCGATGACAAGAGAAATCTGTTTTCGAAATTGCCAAAGCTGTTCGATCCACTCGGCTGGTTATCACCAGTGGTAATACGCGCAAAGAAGATTTGATGCAGTCCCAGTGGCTGGAGAAAATCCGGTGGATGACCAAGTCTCCGCGGACACGCAGAGAACATGGGCCGTTTTGCGCGGATTGGAACGGCTTGAAGGAATTAAAATTTCCCAGGGCCGGATACGTTACGGAAACGATACCGTATCCGTGGAGTTGCATGGATTCTGCGACGCCTCCTCGCCACTTCCTCGCCGTCACGTATTTACGCGTGACGACGACAAACGTGACGTCTTTACGACATTGGTAATGGCAAAAAGCGGGTGGCGCCGATCGGCTGCAGTCCATACCCGTATTAGGAATTAAACGGGGCGATACTCTCTCAGACTTGTGATGCACGTAAAGCGGTCCGATACTGAAACTGGATGCGCCAATCTGCCCCAGACAGATTCTACGATTACTCGCTTGGCTGAAAAAACGTAAAATCACCGACATGGAAGGTGGTGATCTACAACCGTGTATCAAAAATCCAGACGATGCTTCCGAACGCCGAATGGCGTCATGTTCCCGCGCTCAAATCCCGCGGATTTAAATTCGCGAGAGTGGAAGCTGCGGAACTCTTAATTCGGAACTTTGGTTCCGGCCCACCGTGGCTGCGACAGGCGGTAGAATATCGGCCGAACAGGCCCGGTTCGATTGAAACGGACGAAGGATAACGCGTGTCACATACGCTGGTAGCAGCTCCGAAAATGGACTGTATTTCGATTTTCCCGATGGAGTAAGCTACTCACGTAACCGCCTGCCTTCGGTTCCGAAGAGTGGGACGGGAGCATCGGTCTTTCGACGCAAAGTTGTCGACGCATCCGAAATGCAGCGTGCAACGGAAAGAATTACGCTACTTTGGCGCGCATTTCGCAGATGAATACCAAAGTGCTGAAGGCACCTTGAAATCCCTGCAACGTCTGTTAAAGGCCTAAACCAGCTTCGCCAACGACAAGGACGTCGCAGAGTGGGTGGAAGGTTGGAGAATGCAGCGCTGCGCGAAACTAGGCTTGCGATAATTCTGCCAAAACACCATGTTTCGAACATGATGTAGGCAATGTCATGCGGATACACGCTGCACGGGGTTTACGGTAACCATGGCACACGGTGAGACGAAATTCTGGATCATCGGATGTCATAACACCCGACGCGTACGGTTATCCATAATTGCATGCGCTACAGGGTAAGGGGCCAACCGCATCCGCGAACCAATGAGATTTAATTCCCGGAACGCACCGCGCGCGGCGACCTTTCTCGAATGCGGGTAGATTACGCGGGACCTTATCGAGGTCCGCGACTCCGCCAGTCGAGGAAAACGGCTCATAAAGCATTACATAGCGGGTATTCGTTTGTTTCGCTACAAAGAGCCGTACATATCGAACTCGTGCACGATTGCACGACGAGAGTGCTTTCTTGACTCGCCCTTGACCGATTCATCGCTCTGCGGGTTCCGTCCTGCGTGTTCAGTGACAACGGGCCAATTTCGTCGGAGCGGATCGAGAATTGAGAGCATTTCAATATCATTGTATAACACACGAGAAATGCGCGATACGTGCGGCCGAAGGGTATTAAGTGGAAATTCAATCCACCTGGTGCACCGCATTTTAACGGTATTGCGAAACCAGTGTGAAATCAGTGAGAGCATGCAAACGCATTCTTGCAATTTCACTTACGAGCGAGAAATGCAGACTTTTACTTGCAAAATCGGTGAGTCTAAATTCATGACCGATCATGCTCTAAGTGATTGTCAGAGGATTATGCGCCTCCTCTCACACCGGGCCATTTTTAATCGGATGCCCGATAAATGCACTTCCAGTGAGTCGGTAGGAAAATGAAAATATCTCGCAGCTTACGCGATGGAGAACTATTCAGAAATTCCACGGCAACTCTGGAGGCATTGGACGCGTCTCACGCACCTCCAGAAACATACTGAAGTGGCGTGCCATGGTGCAGTTAAAACCGAACGTTTGGTTTTAAATCCAAAACCTCTTCTCCCCCGAATCAATGGAAATGGGAAGAATTGGGGAAATTTTTTCCCGAGCGAGATGAGCACGTACGGAGTGGTTGGGTACTGGCCATCACTACACGATGTGCACGTCTGTGTAGTGCCCTGCATAGAAAGAGTCGCACAATGAGTAACAGACGTTCACGCGACGGCAGGGGACAACGACCTGACCGGCCAGGCCAGAGTGGATGCGACGGCACTGCACAAGGTGGTCATCACCAACCTCCAGATATTGGAGGGCAGACGGGCCCTCGCACGACGTGAATGTAAGTACATGTTTTCCATAATTAAGTGTATGTCGACCTTCTCTAAAGTCGATCAAAGCGTGGACGCAATTACCATCCTCCGGATTATTGCACGGACCGTGCAGGGGCGGTATGTTTAAATATCGCGTTAGTTCAAGCATATATAAGAATAGTGAGATATTATTCGTCACTTTGGTATTGTTTTCCGTATGTAACCGACTCAGGTTTGTTCAGACTCCCTCATTGTCCCGCTACGCGAAACAAGGCAGGTTATAAAAACTGTCACATACGGATTTCTTCCAGAAACATCCGCGATCGACGAAACTACGCGTGATTACGAGCTAACGTTTCGGCGCGTATAAAAGAAGGTGCGGCAGCCAATAAGTTGGACAAAGAAGACGAATTCAAAATTCGTCTACAGCGCCACTGAGTCGGAATTCTCCCTCCAGATTTGACTAACCGTGCTGGATCGTCACTCTTAATTTGGAACCGGTCAAGGCGGAAGGGTATCCATTTCAACTCCCGTAATTTTCAAACAGTAGTCGTGTCGCGTGTGTCGATCTTTGATAGAACTATCAAACGTGGTGAAAGTCTAGTGCGAGGGCAGATGAGGATTCTGTCATTGACGCCAGCGCTCAGTTACGTTTTAGTTTCAATTATTCCTAAGAGTCAAAACGCAAGGAAGTGGAAGTGTAAAACGGATTGGGGACCATCCGGTTTCCGGGCAACACTTCCGCAGCCGTTTCAAACAGGTTGGATACTGCGGAAAAAGACTGTGATTAATTAAATAAAATCGTGGGATATATCCGAAAGTTCTGGTTCCAGCGGTGGTTGAAAACCACCTAAGCTGAAAGAACCGTATCTGGTTCAGGAACAACGGTCGTGTCCGAGGAAACGGAGTTTTCAATTCGGCTGTTACATACCTAAGACTGGGTAAGATACGTATCGTTTGGAAACAACGGTCGTGTCCGAATTATCGAGTTCAATCTCGAACCTCCCTTGACATCGAACAGTCCAAAAACTCACGAGTACAGACGCTGAAGAATTTGTTTTCCGTGGGTGGACTTGCCCCTCAGGTCGATCGTTTCTGCGGCGAACTGCTAGAACGGTATTCCGCAATCACCAGTGTGGGACACTGTGGTAGAATACCACTTGACTACTATAATTAGAGAGCCGTGTTTTAAACGGTAAGTGGATTTCATACATAAAGGTACGATCTCACTCCAGTCACTTTGGATTGAGGACGGTAAAACCGAGGATTTGACAACATTTGGAACCTTGCCCAACTCCATCTGTTGCCCTTCCTACGACGGTCCAGAGACCTCACAGTATGGAGAGTCAAAGAGTGAATCTCGCATAACTTCCCTTATTCTAAACTGCAATTAAACGTTTCCGAATTTAAAGGAACGTAAACACCTCTGATCCACCTGTTTCGCCGCGCGTAACATAATGACGAAGAATCCCCGCTCCTGAGTGCGACAAAGCACAGCTAGGAGCGCGAGAACCAATCAGAACGAGACAGAGCGTGACTAAAATTTACCGTGTGTTTACCAAGTTCAAGTCACTTTTGTTTGAAGACTGGCCTTAGCCAGACGATCATAGAACGACAGAGCGGTGGCTAACAGTACTACTTATCGACAGAGCTTGGCCTACATTTCTCTTTTACCAATTTTCGTTCTGATGTTTAATTTATGTTTCTTTGAATTATTAACAAGTTTCTTTTTCGTTTTTGTTTTATTCTTTGTTTTATTTTCTCAGTTTTATTTTTTAAATAAGCGGCACGCCGTCAAACAGCGGCAAAGCTAAGTGAGAAACAAACAGTTGCCTCCCTTACAGTCCCTACTCCTCGTAATCCGGACACCGTTAGACATGACTCTCAAAAGCATTTAGAGACCTCATAATCATAATAATAATAATATAATATATAAATGAATAAATGGGTATGTAAAATAAATAGGTTAGATGAAGTAAAGAAATAAGTAGAGTGCACAGTATTAAAAATACGAATTACATGATGGGAGTGCATGATGGGAAATTTATAGCATAATGCATGTGTGTAGTATAGTTATAGTAACAAGGTGAAAGCATATGTGCATAGATGAATGGATATATATATATATATAATATAATAAGTAAAAACAAGTAAGACCATAAATCAAAAATACATAAATATATATAGAGTAAGTGGAGTGTATAACAATACATGAAAATAAATAAATATATATGTATATAGAGTATAGGTAGAACTTAGAGATAAATAAATAAATAAATAAATAAAATAAAGTAACATAAAATAAAGATAAAATAGGTAATAAATAAATAATGAATGTAGATGTATAACACACTTATAGATGTATAAAAACACTTTATTTCCTGGGGCCCGACTTTGGGGGGAAGAAGCCTCCCATCGTGTCCACACAATTGTCACTAACCCCACTTAGTCTCAGCCACGGCCCCCGGTCTGGCAAGGCTACCGAAAGGGGGGCGGCAGAGGGAGGAAAACCCCTTCTAACCGAGCCCTGTCGATTTCTCGCTCGAATTCCTCCTTTTCCTTAATTACCTCAGTAGTATAGCTATGGGGATTACAGGAACCCACGGGGCAATGAGGGGGCGTGGGGCGAGGAAGTGAGTGCGCGCGGAGGTGCGGCGCGGAGAACTCTGGGCGCGGTGCCTGCTGGGAGTGGAAGATTTAATGCGCGCACACGAGCCGCGGAGTGAGGGGATGTCGCAATCATAGGAGGAGTTAGTCCAGGCCGAGCCGCTGCGGAGACCTCACCAGAGCCCTGGCCCGCCGTCCGGAAATTTTTAAGAGTGGGGAGAGGGATGGTCCCCCGAAAACTTTTCATACCGAACCGAGGGAGGGGATGACCCCCGAAAATTTTTTCTACACCCACAGGCATTTTTATTGTCTTTTCAACGTTCTCCGGTACGTTTGATGAGATCTAAAAAAAAATTACATAATGTTCTCCTAAGAAAATATTTACAGCTAGCAGAAAAAAAAAGCAACTTTACATCATTCGGCTCGTAAATCTATTCTTTCTATTTATTATTCTAGTACTCGTATAAATTCAGATTTTTACGCATAGTTCACTGTGGTTAGAAGTTTGGTCAAAGCTCTTGCAAACTGCGTTATAGAAAATGGATTTAAATATCATTTACGAAACATAAAGAAATAAAGTTTCCATACTGTATACTAAATGCGAAAAATTTACTCCGAAAAATTGCAGCTCACTCTTTGCATCCAGAATCGAGTCTCGCGCAACGATACGCGTTTTCGCGCTTTGTCAGCTTTGAGTACGTTCATCTGCTGCGTGCCTTTCGCCGAGGTCGTTTGCTACGCGAATATGCAATATCGTGTTCGCGACACGCTGCGATCCAACGGATTAAAATATAAAATATAAAATATAAATTAAATCGACGGTCCAGCCTTAGATATAATATGTGTTGAGAGTAAGGTTTGAAAAAACCTCGCCTAACGGTGGTCGGATCGTGAGGAAGGAACGTCGGGAAAAGAATACAGATTTTCCAATTTAACAATTTTCAAGCTTAGTCGAATGACTCTGACTAAGCCGTTTATTTGTACGGTAAATTGCGGAAACAAAATATGTGATTAAGAATTGTCTGCCCGGCCAGACGCCGCTGCAGTTAATCCTGTTTGGTAAACCTGTAACAGAAAAGAGACACGAATAGGCGTTAAATGCCTGTGAACGTGAGTTTTCACGCTGTGTGTCTTCACTTTCTTCCGCTCTCTTCTGTTCTGTGCTTGTCGCACCCAGGATCAGGGGATCTCAGCCCGCCGCGATGCCGCAGCTAAGCTAGTGGACTGTATGTGTGAGGCGTTCCCGTTAAATCGGGAATCGCGCTTGCTTATTATGTGTCGTGTACGAAGATTTTGTGCTCGTCTAATTTCACGACTTCAATTTATGACTGCAATTTACTATGACTGTCGCAGGAGAAGGTGATCGGAGGGAGGTTGCAAGGCTCCAACCTTTCAGCCAGTCCCCGGCCCTTCACCGCCTTCGTAAGTGCGTACGGGCACTGTGTGGTGCAGGCTTGTCAACGGCGCACTTAGGGCGACTTACGGTTGGGCCTGAGACCACGTTGCTTGTCGGAGTCTCCGTCCTACGCGCAGGGACCGTACTCCCTGGCGATTTTGGGTCGTGTCTGGCTTTCGCCGATAGCTGGGGTTTAAAAATGTGTCCCGCTTCGACTAGAAGACGGCAAATCCACCCAGGGTCTCTTCACCCCTGTATGGTGGGTTCGAAACCGTTTTTGACAGTCAATTGGAGGAAGGAGTTTGAACCTCGATCCTCTAGGGCACGATGATTCCACTCAGGGTTTCTTCCCACACCTGGATTATGGAGTCGTGCCCTAAGAAAAGCGCGAAGAACCTCGCACATATAAATTGGGATGAGTTTAACCCTCTATCCGTGGGGAAACGATTGATCCACTCAGGGTTTCTTCCCACACCTGGATTATGGGATCGTTTCCCCGGAAGCACTCGAAGAACTTCGAGTCTATTCCAAATTAAATGAACTTTGAGTGCCGAGCTCGGTCGTGTACCGACTGGCTCGATACGATAACTCGCGAATAATTCTTTTGGAACTCGGAGGGTAGTCGAAGAACTCGACTCGAGTCGGATTGCTCGAATTATTCCTTTATGCAACTGCTGAGCGTGTTCGTATACCGAAGTGCTCGTGGCAGTGGTTTGATAGCGAGTGACGGACGAGCACGAGCTGCCAAAAGTGAGCGCGTGAGGGGGGACAGTCTTCCGTCACGCGGCGATGTCGCCGTGTCTCTCGTCCGTCTCTGTCTATTATAGAGTTTTCGAACCTTCTCTAAACTCGGGCGTTTAAACCGCTTGTTTCATAATCGAGCGTTAATTAATCGTTCGCGTGACTTTACAGAAAACCTCGCGAACCGTGTTTTTCTGTCCTCTAATATTTTGAATAGCGGACGCGTCGACCTAGAATCTTCCTGGTCGGTCGCGTAACCGAAAACAAACCGGGTAACGAATTGTTTCGGATTTAAATTAAATTTCGCATTTTACTCGATATTTAAACAAATATATTAAAAATTGATTATATTTATTTACGCATTTCTCTCTGGCGTTTAGACCACCAGTTGAATATTTTAAATCCATTTTGCATGGCAGAATGCTTTATAAATAGAAAGAATAGATTTACGAGCCGAATGGTGTGCAAATTTTTTCGCTAGCTGTAAATATTTTCTTAGGAGAACATTATGTAATTCTTTTAGATCTCATCAAACGTACCGAGAACGCCGAAAAGACAATAAAAAATGTCTGTGGGTGTAGAAAAAAATTTTCGGGGGTCATCCCCTCCCTCGGTTCGGTATGAAATGTTTTCGGGGATCATTCCCCCCCTTCTTAAAAATTTCCGACGTCGGGCCAGGTCTGGAGAGGTCTCCGCGGCGGCTCGGCTTGGACTAATCCCCTCCACGATTGCGACATCCCCCATTCCGCGGCTCGAGTGCGCGCAACCAATCTTCCACTCCCCACAGGCCCCGTGCCCAGAGTTCTCCGCGCCGCACTCCCCCGCGCGCCCTCACTTCCCTCGCCCTACGCCCCCTCATTTGCCCCATGGGTGTAGAAAAAATTTGCAGTAATATTCACTGTCACGTATGATTTTAGCAGCACAAATAAAAAATTATGAAAGGTTACCTGTTAAATGTATTCTCCTTGCATGGAGATACACCATCATCTTGCACGATTGGAACGTAATAACGCATGGCACTGGTACTACACATTTCCTTTCAGAGCACTATTTGTTCCGTCGAAAATTCAGCGAAGCTACTGAGCGACTGATGGAATAGCGTCCGGGAGACGGCTTAAATAGAGGTGCAATCCCACCACATTTTATTCTAAAGCTACCATTTTTTCCATAATGCTTTGTTCAATCTTAACATCGCAGCATATCGCGCGATTGCATGTAACGGGCCTCAAGGATAAAAGCCTCGACACGTGTTGAATGTAATGTAATATCTGTGGAAGCGCTGTATAAAATAAATTATAACTCCGTAATCACCAGTGAAACGCACGATGAGATGTTATGTTAAAAAACTTTATGCCCGTTCTTCTTCGAAATACTGTTTATTAAAACCGACCATCGCTTTTTTTTTTTTTTTATGAAAAATAATTAAAAATTCCTCCACTGCCCTACCGGGATGGTGATGATCCCGATGATGATGATGATGCCGGCGATAGCCTGGTGAGAGTGTGTTGGGGGTCGGTGATGATGATGGCGAACGGTGCCACGGCCGCCGCGCATCTATCCATGGAGGCGATGGAGGAGAACAGGGCCGCCGTAAGGGTCGCCGCATGGGTCGCAGTCGCCTAAACGGGATCCACGGCCCACGCAACCACGATGCGACCATTTCTGGCCCCGATGGTAGTTGTGGCGGTGGTGGTGGTGGTGGTGGCCCTAGAACATACAATCATTGGGATAATATTAACACATTAAGCATTAATCATTCAAAAACAATACAAAGTATTACATACCGGTGGCGGCGAGGGCCTTTGGGGCGGCGGCGGCTAGGGAGGCGGCGAGGGAGCCGGTGGGAGCCTCTGTGAATTCTAGAATATAGAAATGATATATTACTTATGATGCGATAATTGTATGAAAATAATACTGTGTACATACCTCAGACCTGCCCCACATATCGAATGCAAATGAGCTCGCTGCATCTCCTGCCTCTTGAACGTAAACCTTTATCTTGAAAAGATGCATAGCTTTGCAAAGTAGGATGTCTTTTGTTCTTCATGTTCTTCGAAATCTTCACCCTCCTTGCACTTATCTTCTTCACTGACCAACCTCTCCCTTATTCACACGCATCTTCTTTCCCCCTCTTCTCTGAACATCTATCAAACACCTATCGTACTACTTCGAACATGCATCGAACCTCTATCATACCACTTTGAACGCGCATCGAACATCTATCATACCACTTTGAACATCTATCGTACCACTTTGATCATGTATCGAATGTGTATCGAACCACTCTGAACATCTATCAAACGTCTATCAAACGTCTATCAAACGTCTATCATACCACTCTGAACATGTATGGTACCACTTTGATCGCATATTGAACCGCTTCTACATAATAGTAATTATAACTATAGTCTTAATCTAGCGTACATCATGTGCAGGAGGTTAGGTTGGGGAGGGTGAAGAAACAAAATTTTTATATATTAAAAATTGATTATATTTATTTACGCATTTCTCTCTGGCGTTTAGACCACCAGTTGAATATTTTAAATACATTTTGTATGGCACAATGCTTTGCGTGTCTGTCACATCGTAAGGTATTAAGTGCATTTAGCTTTTTAGAGATATGGTATCCTCGTAGTCCATGTCCAGTGTCTCAACGATCACGCTCGCTCGCGCATTTTCATCGAGGAAATCCGCAAGCCAGTCTCGTTTCTGCAGCCCTTTAACATATGCGATATGCGGTGCGTCATCTTCTTCATCGACAACAGCTTTCGTAATTAGCTGTTTAGCCATACTGTACGGAACGTCTCCATCTTCCCACCGTAGTCCGTGATGTTTTGCCGTCAACCACCGGATGCATGATTTGTCAGATTTCGTAAGAAGATATTGCGGCATCGAACTCCCAAATATATAATGCGAGAGAATTGTTCCTTTTTCGTAGGACAGCCACTTCCTTCACAACAAATCTTCCATCAACACTGAACCCTTGCAGGTCAACAAATGTTGGTACGGTCATTATCGGAACAATTTAGAGATCCGCTCACTTCCAAGACAGGCGGGAGAATGCGGTCTTTCTCGTAAAGCATCTCGATTTTCATGATGAAAATTTGTACGAATTTGGCACACGAGAGGGCAAGTAAGTAGCGTTGGGATTTAATTGATTTTGCGCACCACGTTTGTTCAGCGGATTGTATTCAACCACCCGATCATGCAGAAAATGAGACAGTAGGCCGTAGTATTTACTAGCACATTCTCTTTACAATCGAGATTCTACGCACGTCCACGAGAAGGTGCTATTCTTGATCGACCACATTTTGTCGCGAGCAGTCCAATCGCCACGCAGGGGGCCAAATTTTAAAATTGGGCAACGGTGAATAATGCCTCGTTTGCAACTATGTCCGTAATACGATTTACGGAAATGCGTATACATGCTAAACAAGATGGCGTGTCTATTCTTGTCAAAGTCCAAGTTCATGTCATCGTACGGATAAAATTCCGAGTTGAGAAAAAGTTTTACATTGGTCAGATTTGCAGTGGTCAAACCGAAGTAGCATCTTCGGTCATCCCATTCTTTCAGGCAGTCTGTAGAAACCCAAAGACAACATATCGCGGCTTCTCCAGCTGTGCGGCTGCCTTCGACGGCCCACGATTGCTTGGCCGTGCTCTGTAAAGAGAGGATACTCGGCCTACAAGATCCCACGAGAGCGAAAACTAATGCTCAAGTTTTGCCCACTTTTTCCAAGGCATGTAGCAGCGATAAGCTTATTAACATCGTTTAGCGTCACATGAGGCATCCGCCATTGCACTTTTTAAGTAATTCAATTTCTGGTTCCAACGTTGGAGGTCCAATTAGAGAATTGTTATCCGTTGCGCGATCGTATTAAAAAATCAATTCGTGACGCGCATTAATAACCTTATGCGTTTGTAGTCCTCGCAAAATCCCAGCAAATATTTGAGCAGGACGCAAAAAATTGAAATGATTTTTCATTTCTACTAGCAAGCTCGTCGTAGTCGTTTCAAGCTCCATTCCAGCATTCTCCATATTTTTTGTCTTCATCGGATGTCAGTGATACATAATTTTTAAGCGTGCTAAGTTATTCCAACGTTTCTGTTGCAGAATCAATCTCCACACCATTCAGCTCATATCGAATCTCATCAAATATGGAACGCCATGCAATTGTTTCCCAACTATCACCGTTGAAGCATCATTTTGGCTTATGTATCGTCAATTTCCCCTCCACGTAGAAAAACTTTCACAAGGCAATGTATGTATAAATCTTGCTGTTGTATAGGTAATCTTATCTCATCACTGTGTCCAAACGTTGTGTGTTAACGTATGGAGTTGTATGTGTAGTCTCGAGCTTAACTCAATGCGATCATCTGCAAACGTCCGGCTTCCCTCCAATGTACTTAGAATGTCCAGCCATTTTCTAACTTAAATGCGCACAATGAATCCCAATGATTTCAAAAAATGCAATGTTTGCAGCACTGAGCCTCTTCGTTTTAGCGTACTCAAGAGGCTGTTGTTGTTCCCATTTGTTCATTTGCCATGAACAATTTCGTTTTGGAAAGAAACGTGGGCTTTACTGGAATGTAGTTCAACACAAGCATCTCATTCGTTCGCACCACAGGTATTATCGTCGTCGTCTCGTCGCACGGCGTGCAGATCTGATGGTAATCTCTTCACCTCGAAAATCCAGCAATCGTCCGTTTTGATCCACACAACGCGTATCGTTAGATCCGTAATGATCCTTGCGGTGATTGGAAGGTATAAATGATCTGTGCGGAGCGTTTCCGATGTATCTTATATCCGGGCGGGACTCACGGAGAAAATTCATGTATCGTATGTAAACGCTTCCCACATTGTTGTACGCGCCAGCGTCATGCTACATTCATTGCGAATAATGTTTACGCTCACTGATATTAATCGGGTCGTCCGATTCGTTGCCACTGCCCCGGTTCTAATTCCCGATTCGCCGAGAATCCCAATAGCGATCAATGTTATTGGGTTTCGTAAAGTCTACGGCAAACGAGCAGTACAACTCGCTATTCATGGTGTTGTTGTTGGGGCGTAACACTATAGGATACATATCATTGTCACCATCATCATCCATCAGTACCACCGAGATTTTGAGGATATCGCTCAAGTAATCGCTGCTTCAAATACTTGGCAATGGCGTCTAGTTCGGCCAGGAGCCGTGGGGAATCGTAATGCTATTCGTGGACAGTGTCGACGCTGTTGTTGCTGGTGTCATATTTTGTGGTGAAGTAGAATTTATCTTTTCTCGAGTCGATGTTGGTTATTGTATGATACGTTTCAATGGTAGTTAGACCAAGCTCGTAATCATCGTCGCTCAAATCTATGGGTGGAAAGTAGCTTACAACGAGGGTTCTTCTCTTGCCAGATTGAGTCAATTTTTACGACATATTCCGAGAAACTTTGCTCGACTAGTACTGAATGAGAGTGGCAGGGAACAATCCTTAAATTTGGTTGCCAATCCCGTTTGTAGAGAGCGTAGACATAGTTGTCCACAATTGCTCTGATCACATACTCCATGATACAAGACGTTCGATTGTATTCCATTTTCACATCATCATTATCCAAATATTGTGTCAATTCCTTAGGCGGATTCGAAGATTACCAAAGCTGTCGAAGTATACAGCTCGATGCCCTCTCTTCGGATACGCCACCCAAAGTCCCCGGTCCTCGACGCGTTGTCCAAATTCACGATACCGCTCTCGTTTCGACGTACTCCTCCGGCTGGTAGCGCGTTGCGCATAAAAACACCTCTAAAGAATGGAATACGCATACGTTTTGCCAACGTTCAATTGCATGTCGGTAGTTACACCCACAGGCATCTTTATTGTCTTTTCGGCGTTTTTTTTGTTTTTCGTTTCGAGATTCCCTGTCCGCGCTTGTATGGTGTCAGATAGAGTCCCACGACCTTCCATGCCGAGCGATTCTGACGCCCGCATTTCCTGCAGTTGACGTTGCGCTGCCTTATTATCGTTTACCGCCTTGGCGATCCCGCCGCTCCGCCAGCTAATGATCCGAGAACACCTGGCGGCGGGAGAAGTGGTAATATACCACCCCGTTTGGCCACTGGAAGAATCCGCTTTTGCGATGCTTTTCTTACAGATCCTTTTGCGGGGTTTTGTTTTCATCACCCATTCCGATTTTCGTCTTGGCTTTCATAGCTGCCCAAACAGCTGTAACAGCTCCTCTTTCACCCAGAGTCGAAGTCTCGCGCAACGATGCGTTTTTCGCGCTTTGTCAGGCGAGTACGTTATCTGACTACACGTGCCTTTCGACAGAAGTCGATTTGCTCTGCGCGAATATGCAATATCGTGTTCGCGACACGCTGCGTCCAACGGATTAAAATATAAATTAAATCGACGGTCCCTCCTTATATTTATGCGAGTTGAGAATGTGGAAGACGGGTAAATAAAATTCGAGAAATAATATTTATATGTTTTAAAATGACGCACTATATTTATTTACAATAGAAGAATATATTGTTTTTTGAAACGTCTGAATCTTAGAATAATGCGAGGAGATAAAGGTGGAAGACGGGTGTGAAATAAAATATGGAGAGAATATAATATATGTTTTAAATGATACTATATATTTTTTTGTTATGTTTAAAGGAAAAAATACAAAAAATAAATAAATAAAAAAATCAGATTAAAATACTGAAAATTAAATCGACAGTCCAGCCTTAAGATTTATGCGAGGAGAGAGAATGTGGAAGAACGGGTAAATAAAATTGGAGAAATAATATATGTTTTTAAATGATACTATATTATTTACATTTTTATGCGAGCATCAACTACAATATCATTGATGGCACATCCTAACAGTTCACAATCTACAAGATAATCCCCTTGCGTAATATTCACACTGCTCGCGGCGTATGATTTTAGCAGCACTTTTACGCGTATCTAATGTTTCAGTAATATATTGTTACGTTTTTTCTTACGAGCTTCAATTACAATATCATTGATGGCGCACATGCTAACAGTTCGCAATCTACAAGATAATCCCTGCGGTAATATTCTGGCTGTCACATATGATTTTAAGCAGCACTACGCGTATCTAATGTTTCGATGACAGCATTGCTCTGTTGCAACTTACGTTAACAAAAGTTATAAATTTTTTCCTCACATCTTCTACAGTTTGATAGAGCCGCCGGATACACGCCAAGCTTACACGCTTGGCTCAAGATTAAAATAAAAAATGCTACTGTATTCGGTTTTGAAATACAGCGACTTATTATCAATTGTCATCTTTACAATCGACGAATCAAAGCATCCGACAAAAAATTCCACCGTTAATTCATTTAATCTGCATCAATGATGATCCAGGCAATTGTGCACGTTCTTCGATGGTTGTTACAGCAGTCGAATAGTGAGTTCCATGTATGCCATGGTGATATTCTAAGATGATTCCACGATTATCACCGAGAAGAATTTCTACATCGGCTGTGGGTCCTACGCTGATTCCAATTTCAAATATTTGCAGCCCGTGGATGTTAATGCGTATCTTCTGACCATGACACGCGATGGTTGGCGTGGCCTAAAAAGCTTATTGTTTAAATATCGCTTAAAATGCGAAAATTAATTTAAATCCGAAACAATTCGTTACCCGATTTGTTTTCCGGTTACGCAGTATTGCGCGACCAGGAAGATTCTAGGTCGACGCGTCCGCTATTCAAATGTTAGAGGACAGAAAAACACGGTTCTCGAGGTTTTCTGCAAAAAGTCACGCGAACGATTAATTAACGTTCAATTTTGAAACAAGCGGTTCAAACGCCCGAAGTTTAGAAGGTACAGAAAACTCTATAATAGACAGAGGACGGACGAGAGACACGGCGACAGCGCCGCGTAGACGGAAGACTCTCCCCACTCACGCGCTCGCGTGGCAGCTCGTGCTCGTCCAAATCACTCGCTATCAAACCACTGCCACGAGCACTTCGGTAACCGGAACACGCTCAGCAGTCGAACAAACGAATAATTCGATTGCAGCCCGATCCGAAGGTCGAGAGTTCCTCGACTGCCCTCGGAAGTTGTTGAAAGAAGTATTCACAAGGATTAGCAATATCGAGCCAGTCGGTACCCGACCGAGCTCTGTAGAAAGACTTACAAATTCCGGAATGAAGAGCTTGAAGTAATTCCGAGTGCTTCCGGGGAATCGATCCATAAAGCAGGTGTGGGAAGAAACCTGAAGGTGGACTCAATCGTTTCCCCAGGGATAGAGGGCTTAGCTCATCCCAACTTATAGGTGCGAGGTTTTTCGCACGCTTTCTTGATACACGACTCCATAATCCAGGTGTGGGAAGAAACCTGAGTGGAATCTGCATCGACTGCACTAAGAGGAACGAGATACAAAATTCGTCCTCCAATTGGCTGTCAGAAGCAGCTTCGAACCCACCATACAGGAGTGGAATAATACCCTGGGTGGATTTGCCCGTCTTCCAGTCGAAGCGGGACACATTCTTTAAACCCCAGCTATCGGCGAAAGCTAGGACTGACGTTCAAACATCTCCAGGGGAAGTACGGTCACTGTGCGTAGGACGGAGGCATCCGACAAAGCAACGTGGTCTCAGGCACAACCGTAAGAGTCGACCTAAGAGGGCACGCCGTTGACAAGCCTGCACCACACAGTGCCAGTACACGCACTTACGAAGGCGGTGAAGGGCCGGGGACCGGCTGGAAAGGTTGGAGCGCTTACAGCCTCCCTCCGATCACCTTTCCTGCGACAGTCATAAAAACAAAGTCTGAAATTGCAGTCAGAATTGCGAGTCGCTGACGAGCTGAGAAATCCTCGTACACGACAATAATAAGGCAAAGCGATTCCCCGATCTAACGGGAACGGCTCACATACTCTGATCCACTAAGCTTAGCTGCCCAGCATCGCGGCAGGCTGAGATCCCCCGCTCCCTGGGTGCGACAAGCACAGACCAGAACGAGCGCGGAAGAAGAAGTAAGACACACAGCGTGATTCACGTTCACGGGTATTTAACGCCTATTCGTTGTCTCTTTCTGTTACCAGGTTTACCAAACAGGATTAGCTGCAGCGGCGTCTGTGGCCGGGCAGACAAAATCATTATATAATTTTGGTTGTCAAACCGATCCAAAATAAACGGCTTAGTCAGAACCCTTCGACTAAGCGAAAATTAAAATTAAAATCTGTATTCTTTTCCCGACGTTCCTTCCCTCACGATCCGGACCACCGTTAGGCGAGGTTTTTTCAAACCTACTCCCCCTAACATAAGGTCCTTCGAGCCAGATCAAACGAGGTTGATTGGAACGGGAAAAGGTGACTGCCATAACACTATACGAAATTACGACGTAAGAGTTAAATCGAGTTGATTAAACCTCGACAAAATCGCTATGGCGATCAACGAGTCCATGTCGCTTGCCGACATTGAGTATCAGCTCATGGAGTTAACTGACGAGTTCTTTAGTGTTAGATCCGTGATCATAAATCTCAAACAATTGGTCATAGCTAAATTCACGGAGAAAATTCTCCAAGAAAAGCTCGACTACTCCGGACGAACCAGGCGGGAAGTCCGCACCATCTATGCGAACGTGCGGAAGATTATTCCCGCCGCAAAAAGACAAGCCGATACGATTGTTAAGCCAGGCTACCTCCCTCGGCGTGGAAAACGGAATTCCAGGAATTCAGGATTTCTGAAAACCGCCGAGCAGACACTGAATCCGCTGCTGAGATCGAGACCACCTGGCACCGGAGGTCCAGCAATTTCCAGCATGCCCGTTGAGCTCCCCAAAAGCAAGATTGCCTAAATTCGGAGGGGATCCTCGGGAATGGCCGAACATTTCGAGGATCTATTTACCACAGGGTAATGAATAATGCGCAGTTATCAGACGTACAGAAATTGTCCCATCCGAACGCGTGCTTGGAAGGACCAGCTCTCGCGACGATTTCGTCGCTCCGAGATTGTCAGGCGCAACTTCCCCGAAAGAGTGGAGAATGCTCAAGAGAGGAAATACGGGCTTCCACGCATGGTCACGGGAAGGTTGCTCGACAAACTATTTTCGCTTCGAAGCAGATAGAATTCAACGATCTAGACAGCCTGCAGCAGGTCACACTGGAATGCACATAGACTCTCGCAGCATTAATAAAAAGCGGCACGTCCAAACAGCTAGAAGAATGCATGCTAGCGTACTGGAAGATACAACATATCACTCCTAAATTTGAGCTGCGGGAATGGCAGAGATCGCTCGGCCCCTCTCGACTAACTTACCCGATGTTCCGAGGATGTCGAACCTTCATCGATCATCACGCGCCAAGCGTTGCTTTCGATGAAAGAGGACGGGCGTCGAGGAGGCAGCTCTCGCCCCGGAAACAAAATCCCGCATGCCGAAGCCCATCGACGCTCTCGACCAAAGAAAAGCGTCGCTTCCGGAAGCCTCTGGCAAACCATAACGTCGTTATGTGGGGAACCGACTCGGCCCCCAAACCCGAGACGCTCAAGATTCCGCAAACGACGGGCGGAACCAAATCAATGCGGATGCCAGTATGCGGATTCTGCACTGGGAGCACACAATCTGCCTCAATGCACCAACTTTCCAAGTGCTGACGCCAAAATGCGTCACCACTACGTGCCCAGAACCGCATGGCCTGCGTGTTTGTGCCTCGACCTTTCTCAATACGGCATCCACGCAATGTCAGAGACCCCAGGAATGCCATCGGTTGTAGGGGAAGCATCATACTTCCCTCCTGCACTATATGATGGGGACTGAGGGATCAAAGGTTATACGAGGCCGCAGGCACAAGCTACATACCCGGCCAACGTGACGAGAGCGAATTACAACGCTCAACCTACGAGAAGGATGGCCGTGTCAGAGAAGCGCCCGAAAAACCTTCGACTTCGAAGGCCTACCAGAGAACCGGCCTCGACATCACACTGTACACGCGCTCGGTACAGGCGCACCGAGGACCGTGCTGCTAGCTTCACGGCACGGTACGCGTGTTCGGAGAGAACGGTGCATCGCGAATAAGCGCCGAGCACTGTTAGACCAAGAGGTCGGAGACGTCATTCGTTTCCGCAAGGTCTGGCCAAACGACACTCCGATTGAAACGCGTACGTACCCCAGCCACGGTATCCGGGCTTGAGGGGGCGGCCAGGAACGCAGCCAAATAAAATATAGCGTCCGGTTTAAACCTCGGCTCGATAAACGACAGGTCGAAACCGATATGTGTCGCTCACGCGCCGTACGTCGTGCCGAAAATCACGACCTACCGCAACACGTCGGCGAACGCGAGTGTTTACAGTGCGTTCCGAGGTTTACCGTTAGCCGATCCAGAAGCCAGGGGCCGATCCTACGATCCGAAATTCTGATCGGAGCGGATTTATACGCTCAGGTGATTCGTTCGGAGCTTCCGACGAGGGGCGAATGAAAAGGTCCGATCAGCTCAAGAAACGGCGTTTGGCTGGGTTATATCCGGCCCTATACACAGCTGAAGGCGACGGCCAGAATACTGGTAAGAACGCTGCATTGCACCGTTCTCGGAGATCGCTGGATTAATGCAGTTCGACGATTCTGAGAAACCAGAAAGAGAAATCCCCACGACCTCCGGTGCGAGAGTCAAGGCGGAAGAAAGTGCGAAGCACTCTTCCGAAAAAGAACCGTCAAACAGGACAAAACCGGACGGTTTATAGTCCGATTGCCCTTGAATCACCGAGACCGAGGACAGAGAGAAGCGTTGGGATTAATCGTCGTCCACATAGCGCTGTCCGCCCTCAGCGAGGATGAGGCGTAAATTGGACTTGCGGATGCGACCCTCGACAGAGAATACTCTGGAGTTCCTCGCGGAGTACGAGGTCAGCGGGTCACATTGACTCGGCGGGCCGATTGACCCAGAATCGACTGCTACGATTTCCGCATCGAGCGGTCGTACGCACGGAAAGTGCAACGACCAAACTGCGCGTTGTGTTCAAATGCAACCAGCAGAACGGTCGGCGGGGCGATCCTAAACGACGTCCTGCATGTGGGACCAAAATTACAGAACGATATCACCTCGGTTTTTTAACGAGGTGGCGTCTGCTATGAGAGTACGTTCTGGTGGCAGATATCGAGAAGATGTTTCGGCAAGCCGTCCTCCGATCGCCCCACAGGACCGTCGTTTACAAAGCATCGCATGGCGCGCGTCAAACGACCAAAAGCTCAAACCTTACTAATTCAATACCGTAACATACGCGGTACGGCGTGCGCCCCATACTTAGCTGATGCGAACCCTCCTCGAACTAAAGGAACAGGATGGAGAGAGAGGTATCCTCTCGCCGCTCCGATCCTCGAGAGGGACATATACGTCGACTTGACGTATTTGTAAGAGCGTCAACAAAACCCTGCTAGAGAAAATTCGCAAAGCAAGTCTGCGATCTCCTGCAGGACGGTGGAGTTCAAAGTTGAGAAAATGGGCTGGAAACTCCGCGAAATTATTGCGGAACATCCCCCAAGGTGCTCACTCCCACGCCGTAAGACCTCCCACTCTGTTCGACGATTCCGAACTAAAGTGCTTGGTCTACGATGGATCCCCATCCGGAGACTACTTCTATTTCGATCTGCAACGAGACTTTGGCAACCGTCTGCGTTACCCATGACAAAAATAAAATTGTTCTCGTAGATCTCGAACATCTTAGATCCCCTAGGCTGGTTATCACCAGTCGTAATCCGATCGCAAAGAATTCTGATGCAGTCCCAATGGCTGGAAAGAAATCCAGTGGGACGATCAAATTTCTCACCCCGGACCGCACGCAAAAAACGTGGAACACGTTTTTGCAGGGATGAGGCAGTCTCAAAAGAACTTAAAATTCTCGAGATGGATCCAATACGGAGCAGACTACGCAGTTACTGTGGAACTTCACACGGATTCTGCGATGCATCACTCGCTGCCTATTCGGCCGTCACTTGCCCGATGTGACGACGAAGAAAAATAATGACGATGTTTACGGGGGAGCATTAAATCATGGCAAAAGACACGAGTGGCTCCGATAAAAACACAGTCCTATCCCCGTCCTGGAATTGAATGGGGCTGTGTTACTTTCCGAGCTCATAGTGCACGTGAAACGGTCATTCCCCATAGAAATGAGCCGCATAATCTGCTGAGACTAGATTCCACGATTGCACTCGCTTGGTTGAAAAAGCATGCACGTCGACATGGAAGGTTGTGATAGCCAACCGTGTGTCAAAAAATTCAGACCATGCTCCCCAAAAAAAGCTGAATGGCGGCACGTTCCCCACGCGCTTCAACCCAGCGGATCTGAATTCGCGAAGGTGTAGATGCCGCAGAGAACTCATTCCAGTCCGAATTATGGATTTCCGGGCCGAAATGGCTTCCGACAATCAGAGGAAGAATTGGCCGAAATCGCCAGCCTCGCTCGAGACCGAGGAGGGTAAACGCGTATCGCATACCCTCGTGGCCACTCCGGAAAGGAATGGAACTTAGTTTTCCGATTATCCCAATGGAGCAAAAGCTACAACGTGTGACTGCCTAATTGCCTCCGATTCCGGAGGCCGGCGGTCCGGAGAACGAAGGTCATTCGATGCAAAAGTTGTCGAAGCAGCGGAAATCCAGCGTGCAACGGAAGAATTGCACGCTACCTACAGCGTACGCATTTCGCAGAAGGAGTACGCCGGATTGCTTGAAAAAGCGCAAGAAGGAATCCTGGCGACATCTCCTCTAAAGAGCCTAAACTGCCTTTTCTCGACGATAAGGAAGTCTTACGAAGTGGGTTGGAAAGGTTGGAGAATGCGACGCTTGCATGGGATACCAAACACCCTATTATCCAGCCGTAAAATCATGTATCTAACATGATTATCATGCTATGCCACGTGGATTACGTTGCACGGGGTTTACAATTGACCATGTACACGGTGAGACAGAGAAATTCCTGGATCATCGGCTGCCGAAACGCGAGCACGCACGGTTATCCACCAATGCATGCACGATGCGTGAGATGGCAAGCAAATACCTCCACGCAAATCATGCGGGATTTAATACCGGAGCGCAGTCGCGCGGCACGACCTTTTCTCAAACTGCGGAGTTCGACTACGCGGGACCCGTATCCGGGTCCGCGACTCCGCCGGTCGTGGGAAAACGGCTCATAAAGCATACATGGCAGTGTTCATCTGCTTCGCTACGAGAGCCGTGCACATCGAACTCGTCCATGATTATACGACGAGTGCATTTCTGGCCACATTAGACCGATTTATCGCCCGCCGAGGAGTTCCGTCCTGTGATGTTCAGTGATAACTTGGAACGAACTTCGTCCGGAGCAGATCGGGAATTGAAGGAACACTTCAATACGGTGTATCAAACTCCAGAAATGCGAACGAAGTGCGGTCAAGGAGCATTAAGTGGAGGTTTAATCCACCCAGTGCTCCCCCAGCACTTTGGTGGTATGCAAGAAGCCGGCGTGAAATCGGTGAAACATCACCTGAAAACGCATCATCGGCGAATTTACACCCCTAAGCGAGGAAATGCAGACCCTCCTCTGCAAAATCAAAGGCGAGTCTGAATTCGCGACCGATCGCCGCTTTGAGTTGATTGTCCCGAGGATTATGCCCCTCTCACGCCGGGCCACTTCCTAATAGGCAGACCGATGAATGCACTTCCGGTCGAGTCCGGTGGAAAAGGAAAATCTCTCGCTTGGCTTACGCGATGGAGTGCAATCCAGTAATTCCACGAGAAGCTCTGGAAACATTGGACGCGAGTTTATCTCACGCTCCTCCTGACACGCTATAAGTGGCGCACCACCCAAGTGCAGTTAAAACCGAATGATTTGGTTTAGTGCAAAAGCCCTCTTCTCCCCCGAATCCAATGGGGAAATGGGACGAATCGAGGAAGTATTACCGGGCCAGAGACAGGTGCGTGCGTGTAGATTAAAAGTACGTACAGTTACGTCACCACATACACACGTCCGATTACACGGTTGTGTAAACTGCCCGTCGATGAGTCAACATCACGACAACGGCCGGCGAAGACGCACACGGGATAAACGAAGACCCGAAGTTCCGCCACGAGGTAAAGTTACAATTAAACTTTTACAATAGAAAGTATTGAAAAGTGTTGAAAGTGTTACTTCTACCTTCTCTAGCGGGCTTTACGCGACGTGACCGCGACCTACGCCTCCTATTCTTTGTTGCACGGACCGTGCAAGGGGGAGCAGTATGTTTAACATATCGCTTAAAATGCGAAAAATTAATTTAAATCCGAAGGCGAATTCGTTACGGTTTGTTTTCCGGTTGCACGCACGACCGACCAGGAAGATTCTAGGTCGACGCGTCCGCTATCTTCAAAAATGTTAAGAGGACAGAAAAACACGGTTCTCGAGGTTTTCTGCAAAGTCACGCCGAACGATTAATTAACGTTCAATTTTGGAAACAAGCGGTTCAAACGCCCGAGTTTAGAGAAGGTACGAAAACTTCTTATAATAGACGAAGAGACGGACGAGAGACACGGCGACAGCGCCGCGTGACCGGAAGACTCTCCCCACTCACGCGCTCACTTTGGCAGCTCGTGCTCGTCCGTCCACTCGCTATCAAACCACTGCCACGAGCACTTCGGTAACCGAACACGCTCAGCAGTCGAACAAACGAATAATTCCGAGCAACCCGGTCGAGTCGAGTTCCTCGACGCTGCCCTCAGAGTTGTGAAAGAAGTATTCACAAGTTAAACGTATCGAGCCAGTCGGTACCCGACCGAGCTCTGTAGAAAAGACTTACAAATTCCGGAATAGAAGCTTGGAGAGTAATTCGAGTGCTTCCGGGGAATCGATCACCATAAACAGGTGTGGGAAGAAACCCTGAGTGGACTCAATCGTTTCCCCAGGGATAGAGAGCTTAGCTCATCCCAGCTTATAGGTGCGGAGGTTTTTCGCACCTTTCTTGTGCACGCGACTCCATAATCCAGGTGTGGGAAGAAACCTGAGGTGGTGAATCATCGTGCTACTTCAGAAGAACAGATACAAAATTCGTCCTCCAATTGGCTGTCACAAACGGCTTCGAACCCACCATACAGGAGTGAATAATACCCTGGGTGGATTTGCCGTCTTCCAGTCGAAGCGGGACACTTTTTAAACCCCAGCTATCGGCGAAAGCTAGGACACGTTCAAACATCTCCCAGGGAGTACGGTCCTGTGCGTAGGACGGAGCATCCGACAAAGCAACGTGGTCTCAGGCACAACCGTAAGTCGACCTAAGGGGCGCCGTTGACGAAGCCTGCACCACACAGTGCCCAGAGTACGCACTTACGAAGGCGGTGAAGGGCCGGGGACCGGCTGAAGGTTGGAGCCGCCTACAGCCTCCACTCGATCACCTTTCCTGCGACAGTCATAAAAACAAAGTCTGAAATTGCAGTCAGAATTGCAGTCGTGACGAGCAGAAATCTCGTACACGACAATAATAAGCAAGCGATTCCCGATCTAACGGGAACGCTCACATATCTACAGATCCACTAAGCTTAGCTGCGCATCGCGGCGGCTGGGAGATCCCCCGCTCACAGGTGCGACAAGCGCAGACCAGACGAGCGCGGAAGAAAGTAAGACACACAGCGTGATTCCACGTTCACAGGTGTTTCAACGCCTATTCGTGTCTCTTTCATGTTTACAGGTTTACCACACAGGATTAGCTGCACGGCGGCGTCTGGCCGGGCAGACAAATCATCTATATAATTTTAGTTGTTCAAACCGATCAAAATAAACGGCTTAGTCGAACCCTTCGACTAAGCGAAAATTAAAATTAAAATCTGTATTCTTTTCACGACGTTCCTTCCCTCACGATCCGGACCACCGTTAGGCGAGGTTTTTTCAAACCTACTCCCCCTAACAAGCATAATCATGAAAATTACCTTTTTTTCATGAAAAAACATAAATAAATAAATAAAAAATTATGAAAGGTTACCTGTTAAATGTATTCTCCTTGCATGGAGATACGCCATCATCTTGCCTGATTGGAACGTAATAGCCCACGGCACTGGTCCTAAACATAGTTTTTCAGAGCACTATTTGTTCCCGTCGAAAAAATTCAGCGAAGCTACTGAGCGATTGATGGAATAGCGTCCCGAGAGACGGCTTAAATAGAGGGTGCAATCCCCACCACATTTTATTCTAAAGCTACCATTTTCCCCCATAATGCTTTTGTTCCAATCTTAACATCGCAGCATATCAGGCGCGATTGCATGTAACTTGGGCCTCAAGGATAAAAGTCTCGACACGTGTTGAATGTAATATAATATGTCTGTGGAAGCGCTTGAATATTTTTATTCTAAAACTACCATTTTTTTTTTTTTTTTTCCATAATGCTTTTGTTCAATCATAACATCGCAGCATATCAGCGCGATTGCATGTAACGGGCCTCAAGGATAAAAGTCTCGACACGTGTTGAATGTAATATAATATCATGGAAAGAATTATGCGATATCAGCAGAAACTGCATAAGAACCATGCCATTGGCATGCAATGCATTTGAGGGAGGAGAGACACCGAAAGAGTTAGGCAGAGATACCAAATCGCTGTGCTGGTATAAACGCACGCTTTAAACTGCAAAAGGCCTAAAATATTTACAACGTGTTACATTGAAAAAAAAGGGATATTACATTTACATTTTACATTTACATTTACATTTACATTCCATTTACATTCCATTTACAATCATGGAACAATTCGCACGAAGTAGAACGCCAATTGTTGGATCAATCCGAACGATTGATTTCGCAGGAAGAGTACGCCTCAGCGTGGGAAAGAACGGTTGCAACGAGTGTATCGAATCTTTTGGAAGAACACAGCCGCACGTGAAACGCCCGCGATTATCGATCGGTTGTTTCGACAATCGTTGGTTGCTCGAGATCCGCGCGACTCGAAGGATTGAAACATTTGGTGCGCAGACGTTTCAGCGCGTGAAGGTGCCGGACATTCAGTACCGGGACTTTTGTGGCGTAGAAATACACACTGCGTTCGATACTCGCGTATTAACAGGTGTCATCCTAAATTCGAATTATATCGAGACCGCGCAACTTCCTCCAGGATGCAGAGACCATTGTGCTGGAGCATGTTCCGGGACACTTTGAGGAAACATCGAAACCTCAAAGTGAACACGGTGTTCAACAGCGAATTTGTGGCATGTGACAAGCTATGTCGCTTGTAAAAGCATCAACACCCAAAACTGTGAACTCTTCCACACATCCGATCTGCCCAGGAGTGGTACCAGCGATGCGTCGTCGAATCCACCCTGGCATCGCTGGAAGAGAAGTTCCAGGAACGCGACAGCGGATGGGGATTGGCGAGAATCATGGAATCCTGACCGTCAATGTCAATAAAGGTGTAATCCCACTCCGCGCGGGGTGTCACTTCAAGTTGCCGCGAGAGAAATCATGCTGAAGAGGGCAACAATAAGCATACAATCCTCCGGACAACGCATGTTTCGCGTGGGCAGTTGTCGCAGCTCTTCATCCAGCAAAAATATCACTGAACGTCAGGTTCATACCCGCAGTATACGTCGATCCTAAATCTCTCCAGGGCATTGAGTTCCCAATGTCTCTGGGGTATGTTAAGGAAAGTTTGGCGAACGGCTGAACGACTTATCTCCGTCAATGTCTACAGCTTCGAGGAGAGAAGATGAAAGAAAGGGCCAACAGTCTTCCCCGCTGCACCTCACCAGCCCAGAAAGAAGGATAGACATGTAGAAAGCTTGCTTTACACGCCGAATCAAAGAGCACGGCGATGCCAAGGGCACTTTGCATGCATTAAGGACTTGTCAGGCTGGAGTGGGCATGCAGCTGAAGCAGGCACACAAGCCAAGAAATTCATCTGCGATCGGTATGTGTATAAAAAATTTATGAAATGTTTAAAAAATGTTGAAATATATGTGAAATTCAAATAAATTTTTTTGGGGGTTTTACAGATGCGTATGCACTACTTCGGATCTACCGAGAGAGTTGGAGGACTGAAGTAAATGATAACCGCAGATCCGATTACGTGCACTGGGACGATCCCAACAGGCTGAGTGGATCGACTCCGTTTGTTGGAAGCGTCGCGTCAGGCGGGTAACAACTCGCATGGTCATGAAATTCTATCGATTATCCGAGGAACGCTCCGCGAGGTAGGCCTCCATTATAAATTCAAACCGCGCACCGATGATGTGCACTGTATGCACGTTGAGATGCCGATCAATAAATTTGGAGTATCAGCTCGAGAAGAGCGGAGCAGCTGGATTGGACTTTTACAAAGGGAGCTGTTTGCTTCGAAATTTTATGCGAGACAATGCTCTTTGCGTGGCAGGTGCCGACTTTGATGCAAAATCACGCAAAAATACGACGCGTAGTTCAGCCGACAGTTGACAGCGATGCCTTTAATCAAACTATATGTGGAAAAAGAGCATTAAAGCTTTTGAGAGAGCAGCATGAAGAATTAGAGAGGAAGCTGGTCATGTTTCAGAGAGATATGTTGACGTTGCAAAACAGCGTTCAAGAGATATCACGCGCATTGAATCCCGCAGCGACAATGCGAAGGAAAATCCATGCGAGACGGTTGAACTTGACCAGAATTTCCTCCCGAGCCGATGGGGAGCACATAATGTATAGTACACGATAATTATCGCATCATTCGTGTCATAGACATCTCTGCGATCAAACATGCAACCAATATCAGAAATCCGAGAGTAATGAAAGCCATAGTCTCAAGAAGCGACAACTTGTTGAGGAATTGCATGCTCCAGCTCGAAGGAGCATTTCCCGCGGAGACACGTCATAGTGCATGGATACGATGATCTGTGGCAAGCTGACGTAGAGAAAATGCGTCCATACTCGCGATTCAACCGAAGGTCATCACTATATACTCACGGTCATCGATGCTTGCTTTCAGAGCAAAGTATGCATGGGCGGGTACCGCTCAAGACTAAAGGTTGGTGCTGAGGTGACTGTAATAGTAGGATGCCTGCGTATGTGTGCAAGGAGTGTGTGCGTGTAAGAATACGGGGCAGTCGACGAGAGCTCCCCCTGCTGGAGGACGTGGCTGTAAGCCTTAGATATAAAGTAGTATTGTATCTTTATGTTGAATAAACTATCTTAAGCACAAACAGACATTACATGGTGTCAGAAGTGAAAGAACATTAAATTAAATTAAAAAGAAGAATTGCGTAGAAAGGTCTCGTTAATCGTGGGAAAGGAAGTAAAAGTGGTAACATAACCTAAAATATTCAAAAAGAGAAAGAGACCACGTGGTAACGATGGATAATTTTAAGCCTCCAGTGGGACTGGATTTGAAGGATAATGCAGCAAAATAATTTAAAAGAACTTCCAAACAAAGGTTTGAAAATATTTGTAACAACTATTAGCGAGAAAGAAATAAAGAGGAAACTCGCCCAGAGTGGGAATGCTGTTGAATTGCATTGGAGAGAGATGCGTTAGATGTGTTTAATACATTTTGAGACTGCTGGCAGAAAGTCTCACAACTAAATCCATATTTGCCCAGAAGTTTGATGAATATGTGAAGCTTCTAAGAGTGAATATAATGAATAGAGAGACATAAATTTCACACAAGGCGTCAACAGGGTAGAATGAACCATTCGACAACGTTTCCTTACTGATCTGAGAAAACTGGGGAGGAGAGTTGTGAATTTGCGGAGACCAAGAAGAATCACTCATAAGTGACAGAGATAGTGATAGCGGTGAGAGTGATGAGGGGTCTACAACAACGTCTCTTAAGAGATCCAAATTTAACATTAATAAAAGCAATAGAAAGCTGTAGAGCAGCGGAAATGAGTAAAATACAACAAAAGTCATTGAAACTTGAAACAGTGGCAACAGACGTAGTTAACGTAGATGCTGTTAAAGGCAGAATACAGAAAAAAAGTAAATACAGATATAAAGAAAGTCATCAAAAGAAGCCGTTCAATCAAGATAGGGAGATAATTAAAACTAAGAGTAAAAACAGGTAAAGAAACCATTGAACGACTTAAACAGGTATTTAGCATGTATGGGAAGTTCCTAGCGAGATAAGATGTGACAATATGCCGTTTAATAGCTCGGATTTTCGAACAGTTTGCTAAGGAATGGGAGCTTTGAAATTATAACATCCCTAGTCCATTATATCCAGAAATCCAAATGGTCTAGCAGGAAAAAGCCGTAAGAGTATAGCTAAAGCGTTATTAAAAAAGAGTGAGGAAAGAAAGGAGATGATATAAACAATGCCTTATTAGAATATAGAAATATGCCACTAGCGGGATTAAGCGTGTCCACCAGCGGAACTTTTTGATGTCCGAGGAAAACTGCATGTACTAAACTTTGCCAATGGTGAAAAAGTTACTAAAACCAAAGATTCGTACTGTAATTCAGGCGCTTCTGCAGAGATAAGCAGCGAGTAAAAAAATGTATTATGATCGCGGTGCAAAGAGAGAAAAGGAGTTTAAGATAGGGGATACGGTAGTGGTAAGAAATAAAGACTGAATGGGAACCGGCGGTGATAACGGAAATATGCCCAAAAAAACCGAGATCGTACTTTTTAAGAAATAAAAGGGGCAATACAATTAGGCGTAATTCGTATCATATTAAAAAGTCTGTAAACAGCGCAAGTGATGTCACCGAACATTAATATTGGAAGACAGAGATAACTCTGTGCGAGGAGAAGAGACAAAAAAGATATAAGCGATAAAAATAATATTATTACTAGAAGCGGTAGAATTGTAGAAGAACCGGCGTACTTTAACATTACCTAATAATAAAGCTAAGGAAGGGAGGTGTAATAGTAGGATGCCTGCGTATGTTGTTGCAAAGGGTATTGCGTGTAAGAGGACAGGGCAGTCGACGAGGCTCCCCCTGCTGGGACGTGGCTGTAAGCCTTAGATATAAGAGTGAAGTATTGTATCTTTATGTTGAATAAACTATCTTAGCACAAACGAACATTACAGTGACTAAAAGCGTTTGCAAAAAGATATTTAGAGATCGATATCGAAAAATTTGCAAACCGATCCAAGGAAAAAGAATTTTACAACGTTGATGTGCAGAAACTCATGACAAAGCATGGCATTAATCATTAGTCGACGTATTCGGTGATGAAGGCCTCCGTCGTAGAACATTTCAATCGAACTTTGAAGAACAATATGCTGGGGAAACTGTTTACGCTCAATGGAACCCTATAAATGGGCTGATGCACTACCGCGTCTACTTGCAGAGAGTATAACGCACGAAAACATAGAACCATCGGAATACGTCCTTGCGATGTTACCCCTGCCCGATCGCCGATAAGCTGCTAGCTACAGTATACAGCAACATAAAGATCGCTGCTCCAGCGAAGATTCAAATTGGAGCGAGTTTGTGCGCGTGAGCAAATTTAAAACCATCTTCGATAAAGGCTATACACCGGGTGGACAACGGAGGTGTTTAAAAATAACCACAGTACGAAGGCAAAACGCTAATCCCGCAGAAGTATCTGCTCCTCCGATTCCTTTGGAAAACCTGTATTTGCCGGAGGAGTTCTACGAACATGAGCTGCAACGCGTCACAGATCCTGATATTGCATCTAGTGGAAAAAGTGTTTGCGTAGAAGGGGATAAGGTGTATAATGTCAAGTGGTTGAGCTTTGATAAATCACACAATTCTTGGATAAATAAAAAATAATAGTATTGTAAAAATAATACATGGTTCAATAAAAATACAATGATGCATATACATATACATGAGTGGCGACTTTTATTTTACACATTAATCCCACTTATTTATATGAATGAGTTAATAAATACTAATTTCTATACATTTGCGGACAATTTGTAAACAATTTTATATTATATCAATAAATTCCCACTATTTATAATAAATACAATAATAATAATAATTTCTATTTTACAACGGTATATTATAATGTCCCCAGGAGCAGAGTGTCAGTCCGAATCCGGGTTTACGATATATCGCTTGTCGTCATACGGACTTAGAGCGATTTTGGATTCGAAATGGTGTAACACTTTGTGTACGAATTTAGACCGTATGCATGATTGTCTGCGAACCATTTCGATCTCTTTGCGCAAACACTGCGCGGCGTAGTCGACGAAAAGTTATCGTTCTGGCTATGACGTTGGTCTTGACGCCTTTCCGCCTTCTTCGCTATCTTTTTGCCGTCTACGCGAAGTTGCATACATTTTCGCTCTAAGACCTATGAATTCAGTCATTATCGCACCGTTATTTTCATCCTTCATCAGCCCCGGAACCTTCTTATTCACGCGTGGCATATTATATGGATTGTCGGTAGGATAATCGCTTGTGTCAGAATCTATCGATATTGTGCTTCATAGACTCGTAGACCAATCGTCGCATACCGAATGTGATAAATAAGACTGTCAGTGAATCGGTGTATAGAGATTTTACAATTTTGCCCGTGTTTAAGGAGACATGTACTCGATGTGAAATTCAAACAAACAAAGTTTTAGATATGTCCAGAAATGCATATACCCACGTATATCGGTTTGTTGAATTTCACCTCGAGTTTTCGCAATTCAACAGCTACTAAATTTTCCCAAGAAAAATACTTCTGCTGTGTGAAATTCGGTTTCGCGATCATTGCCTCCCGCGCCATATCGCCCTTCCCAATGTGTCTAAGATTTTACATCCACATGGTTTTCGTACATTTTCCATAGATTTTACCGAATACTGCGTTGTTCATCGAATTTGTACAAATTCTTTTTCAAAGTCGTTTGTCGCGCTTGTTCTAAATCGTTAGTGTTGAGTTCGATGTAATCCGCTGAAGCCAAGGAGATTGAGCGAATTGAAGCACGCGGTGTGTCTTTGCAATACGAAGACCGTTTCGAGTGCACTGCTGGAATTTGCGATAATGGATTATGTAACGCTGCTTATCGTATACCGTCGCGAGTAACTTGTCCTGCCTGCTGCGCACGGTGTGGTTTGGCACGCACGTCGAGACAGAACGGCAACGAATCTGCATG
The DNA here is from genome assembly GCA_030068185.1 of Colletes collaris. NCBI lineage: Eukaryota > Metazoa > Arthropoda > Insecta > Hymenoptera > Colletidae > Colletes > Colletes collaris. The sequence goes on along the minus strand of JASGYR010000308.1, from coordinate 125,073 downwards.
AGGCATCCGATGCAGACGTTGCGGATATTCCAGATCTACCTCGGGGAGAATGTATCCCGTGGGCGAATCGACATCGATTGAAGATACGTCAAAATTTACAACATCTTCGACCCATTGAAATTTAGCGTATGGTAGAGGCTGACACATTGCCCATCCGCCTACAAATTGTTCACGTCAAAGTACATCAAGTACGATGACTCTTCCGATACTGCGTCGTAAGATGACATGTACTACTGTTATTGGCATGTGCGTATCTTCCGGAACATTGACTTAAGCCCCCGCGTATACCGCGTTCGATAAACATGACCATATCGATGTCTGCTGTAGCAATGTTCGAAATGTAATTTTGGTTATGTTTTAGCTATTTGCATCCCATGTGAAACCAGGTAGAGTATAGTAATGCGCTGAATCTAATCCGTAGCTCTTGATACAACTTTCGCGAAAATTTTCAAAAATATCTGCCAATAACAAAGACATCAGTTTTCAAATACAAATCGCTGTATTCGCCCAAGGTTCTAATCTCGAAACGCTTTGCCAGACTGTCTCGGCGTTAATGCGTCAATCGGTCTCTGATACAGTCTCGCCCGTTAACGAACTGTAGGAATGACGTCCGCGCGAAATTGTGGTAAAGCATGGATCACTGCCCAGCTTGTTTCCGCGCAATCAAAAGGTATTATTCATATGGAAAGCCACCCTTTCGCGTCAATAGAAATTGAAATCTTCAGTGGATAATGTTCCAAATTGGGATCGCAAAATTTTTAATTGATCTCTGTGTTAAGAAAAGATGCTTTAATTTGTCGAGACTGAGTATTTAGAAATTTGTATGAATCGATGGAAATCGTAATTTAATATAATTTTGCGAGTCTGATTCAATCCGTATCTTCAACAGTCATCAGAAGAAAACATTAGATACGCGTAGATGCTGCTAAAATCATACGTGACAGCAGGCAAATATTACTGCAGGAGATTATCTTGTAGATTTAATGAACTGTTAGGATGTTGCCATACGTAATGATATTGTAGTTGATGCTCGCATTTAAAAAAATGTAAACAATATAGTATCATTTAAAACATATATTATTTCTCAATTTTATTTCACCCGTCTTCCACCTTATCTCCTCGCATGAATTCTAAGATTCGACTTATTTCAAAAAAAACAATATATTCTTCTATTGTAACAATATAGTGTCATTTTAAAACATACCTATTAACCTTTCTCGAATTTTATTTACCCGTCTTCCACATTTCTCTCCTCCGCATAAATCTAAGGCTGGACCAAATCAGATTTAATTGCCATATTTTAATCCGTTGGACGCAGCGTGTCGCGAACACGATATTGCATATTCGCGTAGCTTAACGACTTCGTCAGAAAGGCGCGTAGCAGATAACGTACCTCGCTGACAAAGCTGCGAAAACGCATCGTTGCGCGAGACTCGACTCGACTCTGGATGAAGAGGAACTGCATACTTCGAGGTAAATTTTTCGCATTTAGTATACAGTATGAAACTTTTTATTTCTTGTGTTTCGTAATGATATTAACCATTTTCTATAACGCGTTTTGCAAGAGTTTGACCAAACCTAACCACAGTGAACTATAAAAATCTGAATTTATACGAGTACTAGAATAATAAATAGAAAGAATAGATTTACGAGCCGAATGATGTGTTGATTTTTTTTCGCTAGCTGTAAATATTTTCTTAGGAGAACATTATGTAATTCTATTTTTTAGATCTCATCAAACGTACCGAGAACGCCGAAAAGACAATAAAAAAAAATGCACTGTGCAGGTGTAGAATAAAAATTTTCGGGGGTCATCCCTCCCTCAGTTCGGTATGAAAAGTTTTCGGCGATCATTTCCCCCACTTAAAAAGAAATTTTCCGACGGCGGGCCCAGGTCCTGCAGAGAGGTTTCCGCGGCGGCTCGGCCTGGACTAATCCCCTGACATCCCCCCACTCCCGCGGCTCGTGTCCGCGCAACCACTCTTCCATTCCCCACAGGCCCCCGCGCCTACAAGAGTTCTCAAATCGTGCCGCACCTCCCCCGCGCGCCCTACCTTCCCCTCGCCGCACGCTCCCTCATTTGCCCCGTGGGTTAGAATCCCCATAAGCTATGCCACTACTGCTAGTCGACGAAAGATTATCGGATTCTGGCTATGACGTTGGTCTTGACGCCTTTCGCCGTCTTCGTTATCTTTTTGCCGTCTACGCGAAGTGCATACATTTTCGTTCTAAGACCTATAAATTCAGTCATTTATCGCACCGTTATTTTCAATCCTTCATCAGCCCCGGAACCTTCTTATTTGCGCGTGGCATATTATATGGATTGTCCGGTAGGATAATCGCTTGTGTGGAATCCTATCCGATATTGTGGCTTCATAGACGTTTCTCGTAGATATCTGTCGCACCGGAATGTGATAAATAAGACTGTCAGTGTCGGTGTATAGAGGAAATTTTACAATTTTGCTCGTGTTTAGGAGACATGTACTCGTGGTGAAATTCATACCAAACAAAGTTTTTGATATGTCCAGAATGCACATTACCCACGTATATCGGTTTGTTGAATTTCACCTCGAGTTTTCGCAATTCAAAAGCTACTAAATTTTCCGAAAAAACACTTCTGCTGTGGAAATTCGGTTTCGCCATCATTACCTCCGCGCCATATCGCCCTTCCCAATGTGTCTACAAGTTTTACATCCACATGGTTTCGTACATTTTCCATAGTTTTACCACATACTGCGTTGTTCATCGAATTTGTACAAAATTCTTTTCAAAGTCGTTTGTCGCGCTTTGATTTCTAAATCGTGTGTTGAGATTCGATGTAATCCTCCGGAGCCAGGGAGAAGTTGAGCGAATTGAAGCACGCGGTGTATCTTGCTGTAATATACGAAAGACCGTGACGCGTGCACTGCTGCAAGGTTGCGATAATGGATTATGTAACGCTGCTTATCGTATACCGTCGCTTGAAGTAAGCGCTTGTCCTGCCTGCTGCCAGGTGGTTTGGCACGCACGTCGGACAGAACAGCAGATCTGCACATGAGCATCGTGCAGACGTTGCGGATATTCCAGATCTACCTCGAGGAATGTATCCCGTGGGCGAGATCGACATCGATTGAAGATACGTCAAAATTTACAACATCTTCGACCCATTGAAATTTAGCGTATGGTAGAGGCTGACACATTGCCCATCCATTACAAATTGTTCCACGTCAAAAGTACATCAAGTACGATGACTCTTCCGATGCGTCGTAAGATGAGCATAACTACTTGTTATTGGCATGTGCGTATCTTCCGGAACATTGACTTAAGCCCCACGCGTATACCGCGTTCGATAAACATGACCATATCGATGTCTGTGAGCAATTCGAATGTAATTTTGGTATGTTTTAGCATTGCATCCCATGTGAAACCAGGTATAGTAATGCGCTGAGATCTAATCCGTAATATATTTTATTAGGAGAAATATATTTTCTTTACCCAGTTATATGGTAATACATCAATGTGACCTTCGAAAACGGTAGCTATTTTACCTCGATAATGAAATGCGAATCATAGCCGGATAAATTCATATGGGGAAAACTAGCCGAGGGATGTGAAACACATTTTATAATTTAAATTGCACTCCGAATGTGCTGGGCCTCTGAACCGTCCGGAGAGATGGCAATGATCGCGAAACTCGTACATCCTTTAGCCTATGAATGGTTCTTCGCCAAATATGACAATGTGCTGCATTTCGAAATGTCGTCAACTGTTCGGGAGTTAAATCCAGCATGGGAACATTACTGGTAAAGAATAAGGTTTGGCAAAGTTTGCAAAATTTTTAAGTTCGTCGACGAACCGCGATGAAACACAATCTGTGTCTTGCGGCGACATCGATACATCGACAGTGATGTATCATATGAACGAATGCATATAATATGCAATGCTGTGTACATTATTGGTGTTGATATGTATGTAATTTATTATCACCCGTTTGGTTGTCCAACGTTTTTGCACGATGATGCACTCCAGATCTGCATATACCACGAAAGGAAGCCGCTCACTTCCTATCGTGGTTGTTGAAGATGAGCAGATTGTGTCGCCTTCGCTGGGCAGCAGAATGGCGCAGGTGTTTATCTGCCCGCAGTCCAGCGAATGCACCTCCAACTTCTCGGTAAGATGGAAGTAGTGCATGCATCTGTAAACCCAAAAAAAATTTGTTTAATTTCACATATATTTCAACATTTTCAGCAACATTTCATAAATTTTTTTTATACATACCGATCGCAGATGAATTTCTTGGCTTTGTGCCTGCTCAGCTGCATGCCCACCAGCCTGGACAAGTCCTTAATGCATGCAAAAGTGCCCTACATCGCCGTGCTCTTGATTCGGCGTGTACAAAAGCATAAGTTTACATGTCCATCCCTCTTCTGGCGTGGTGAGGTGCAGCTGGGGAAGACTGTTGGCCCCTTCTTCATCTTCTCCTCCGAAGCTGTAGACATTGACGGAGATGCTCCATTTCAGCCCATTCAAACTTCCCAATTATACCCCAGAGACATTGGGAACTCAATGCCCACCTGGAGATTTAAGGATCGATGTATATTGCGGGTATGAACCTGAACCGTTCAGGATATTTTTGCTGGATGTAGAGCTGCGACAACTGCCCACGCCGAAACATGTGTTGTCTTAGGATTGTATGCTTATTGTTGCCCTCTACAGCATGATTTCTCGCGGCAACTTGAAGTGACACCCCGCGCGGAGTGGATTATACTTATTGAAATTGACGGTCAGATTCATGATTCTCGCCAATGCCCATCCGCTGTCGCGTTCCTGGAACCCTTCCAGCGATGCCAGGAGTGGGTTCGACAACGCATCGCTTTGGTACCACTCCTGCAGATCGGATGTGACGGAAGAGTTCACAGTTTCGGGTGTTGATGCTTTTACAAGCATGCTTGTCACCTGCCACAAATTCGCCGTTGAACAACGCGTGTTCACTTTGAGGATTTCGATGTTTCCTCAAAGTGTCACGAACAAGCTCCAGCACAATGGTCTCTGCATCCTGGAGGAGAGTTGCGCGGTTCGATATAATTCGAATTTAGGATGACACCTGTTAATACGCGAGGTATCGAACGCAGTGTGTATTTCACGCCACAAAAGTCCCGTACTCGAATGTCCGGCACCTTCACGCGCGAAACGTCTGCGCACCAAATGTTTCAATCGCTTCGAGTCGCGCGATTCGAGCAACCAACGATTGTCGAACACCGATCGATAATCGCCGGGCGTTTCACGCGGCTGTGTTCTTCCAAAGATTCGATACACTCTCGTTGCACCGTTCTTACACCACACGCGAGGTACTCTTCACTGCGAAATCAATCGTTCGGATTGATCCAACAATTGGCACATTCTACTTGTGCGAATTGTCCCATGATTGTAAATGGAATGTAAATGGAATGTAAATGTAAATGTAAATGTAAATGGAAATGTAAATGTAAATGTAAATGTAAATGTAATATCCTTTTTTTTCAATGGAACACGTTGTAACTATTTGAGGTCCACTCTGCAAGATGGTCTGGATCGACCCTCCCGGAAACCGTACTGGCAGTCGGCCGGGCCGGGGACACCTTGCGACAGAGTGCTCGACGAGGCGGACACAATCACGCTGCTCTGAAGAGCTTGCCCACCTCGTCGAGGAGACAGATGGGCCGGTATGCGGAGGAGACTCCGCGAGCCGACCCTCCTTCCGGAGGAGGACCATCCTCGCCACCTTCCAACTGGGAGAATCGCCCGTCCCACAGGCTTCGGTCAGGACAACCGCCTGAGGTCGGCCCCAAGGACGCCCTGGGTCAAGACCCAAACCCGGCCGGGCACACCATCCAGACCCGGGGCCGTGGCGTTACGAGGCGAGCCGTCTGATAGCGCGGCCAGCTCCCCCTGAGTGACCCCAGTTCGGCCGCCCACTCCCTTGGGACTGCCCGCCTCCGCCGGAAGGGACGTTGGTCCCCTCACGGAGTGGGAAAGAGTATTGACCACGTCCTCCAGCAGCCGGGGGCAAGACTCTCGGTGACGAGGGGGCGCCCACGGGCGGAGCTTCTTTATCACCACCTTGTACGGGCGCCCCCCAGGATCGATGCATCGAGGTCTGGCGGAGATCCTTCCATGCCCGGGTCTTAGCCCACGTTTGATGGCACGACCTGCAGAGCAACCCGCGCCATCCGGTATGCCTCATACAGGTCATCTGCCCTCGCTAGTGCTACGCCATCGTCCAGTCGTAGACGACGGCGAGCGCCGGCGTACTGGCGTCGGGCGCGGACGCTCGCGACCCGCAATTCCGCGATCGCGGCCGACCACCAGTACACCGCCCGGCGAGGAGAAGCTCGCCCGACCCGGGGCATCGACGCGTCGCAAATGTTTGCGACTAGTACTGAGCCGGGCAGCCTCCTCCTCCATGCTCGGCAAATCGGCCGCCACCTGCGGCCAAGTTGCAGCGAGGGCAGCTGCCATCAGGGCGTCCTTGTCCAGGCGCCCGAAGCGCCCAGCGGCTCGGTGGGGGTGCCATCCGGGCGGTGAATTGCCGGGATGCAGCCCCGGCGGCAGAGACCTCCATCCGGATATACCGGTGATCGGAGAGTGTCTCTGCCTCCGGGGCCTATACCTACAAACCGACACCATGCGCACGGCGTTGGGGGTCGCCGAATCAACATCCACGATAGACCCTCCATATCGCCGCACGCACGTGTGGTCCGACCCCGGTCAGTAACTTCCGAAGATCGGGCCCCGCCGCCCAGTCGCCCAGGATCCGGCAGCGAACGGTGGTCCTAGGGGATCCCCAAGCCACCGACTTGGCGTTAAAGTCCCCCAGGACCAGCACCGGCCAGGCCGCGCAGCGCTGCACGCATGCCGCGACCTTGGCCAAGTACAGCTCGAATGCGGCGCGACCGCTGCGGGCGAGATGTAGCACCCACCACGGCGACTCCCCAGTCCACGGCGACGCGAAACCCCGACCGCGCACCAGAATGGAAAACAGCGGGGACCCGCCACGCTACCTCCCCATACCGTCGCCACCAATCCCGTCCGTGTGGCCCACCCAATGTTGGGTGATCAGGCACGCGGTACGGCTCGGCAGCGAACGCCAGGCCAACCCCCACTCCGCGAGGACTTGGGACATCATGTCCTGTGCCGCGCGGCAGTGGATTCGAGATTAACCTGGAGGAGGAAGGCGGGAGCGCCGTTATTTAACGGCCGTCAGCCTCCTCCCGGCTGTCCGTCCCCGTGGCACCATCCACCTCAATTGCTGGACGCTGCCAGCGACCGCGGTGCCTGAACCGGGTGGGCCCTTGTTCTTCCCCTTCCGGGAGGGAGAGGCACTTTGCTCCCTGCTGCCGTTTTACGGGGCGCCCTGGTCTGCACCATCGCGGCCTTTCCCTTGGCCGCGGGCGGCGGGGTAGCTGGTCGCGGACTGCCAGGCCTTCCTCACGCCGCCCTCTTCGCCTCCCGCCCTACCACACTCGCTCCACGACACCCCTCGCCGGGATGGGTGCCGCGGAGGATGCGCGCACCGCGGCCGCGGGTACACTACCCCCTGAAGTGCCGCGACACGCGGCACCGGAACGCGGCCACGGTGGGTGGGCCCTCCCTCCCCACGTTTCCCCCCTCCATCCCACCCGCTGCTGAACCAGCGACTTTGGTCGAGGAGGCACCGCCTTCTTGTTGCTGACCGCTACCTCCGTGGGAGCGCTCCTCCCGGAAAGGCGGCCAGCTTACTATCTATCATGTTCCCGATCCTCCTCAGAAGTTCGTCCTCTGAGGAGGATGAAACTCTGCACACAGGCGGAGTGCGTGTGGAAGGGCCACGCAAAACCGCCGCCGCACTCCGCCTGTTTTCCACGACCGTGGGTCGTGGAAAGTGGAAGGAAGGAAGGAGGGAGGATGGGAGGGAGAGGCTGCGCCGTTCCAGCGGGCCTTTGCCCTCATCACTCCCCGTCGCTCCTCCTCCAACAGGAGCTGCAGCCGGGCATTTCGCCCGCTCGGCTCCTGCGCCGCCTCCCTCATCCTCTGGGCCCGCTTCCTCAGGGCCTCTGCCCCGCTGGACTTCTGCCCCTTCAAGGAGCAGGCGGCGGCCACATTACTCCACCCGCCTCAGGGACGAGGAGGTCCCTCTCGGATATCTCCTCCCGGTCACCTTGTCCCTGAGGCAACTCACCGCATCACGACCGGGTTCATCGCCCGGTCCACTCCGTCGACGGCCTGCCCCCGCAGGCTCACGAGCATAGGCTCCACGAGGAAGCGAAGGACGAGACTGACAGTCTCGTCGTCCTCCTCCCGCACCTTCCACGATGCCGGGTCAGGCGCTGAGTGAGGACGCGAGCGCGCCGTCACCTAACCCCAACACCGTCTTCGTCCTCCCCAACCGAAACAACCCGTCCCATCCCCGTTTGGGTGTTGAATCCATATAGTTCCCACGCGTAGGTCGGAAATAAAGGTCCACCCGGGCAGAGCCGCCTTACCCGGGTAAGCCTAATACTCCGGGGGTTCGGCAAGGTGCCCCGGAGGTGGTCGCTTGGGATTGGGCCTTCTCCCCAACCATGCATCCCATCGCCGCGCACCATAGCTTAGGATTGGAGGGCGATTTATAGAGTTGCCATACACTTGGCGGCCGAGGCTGTTAAGCCAAGGCCCCGTTTCTTCTGCCGTCACGTTACCATTCACACAAAACCATAAAAGGTATTATGAGTGGATCGTTGTGACGACCAACAAGGGAGCTTACGGTGTGATTAGCTTCAGGGTACCTCGGGGTCGCTACGCCCCGGACTGCGGCCGACGAATGCCGGACTGGCCCTGAGGGGATGAAAATAGCTTAGATAAAGATGTAAAAAGTAAATGTAAATGGTAAGACCGAAGGGAAAAATAAGTGACCGTAAGAATAACAGTAGGAAGTAAAGTCAAATAAAGTAGATGATAAACGATGTCAAGAAAAGAAAAAATAAGATATAATACAGTAGCAATCTATGTGTATATAATAAAACATAATAAATAAATGAAGAAATAAAAAAAAGTAAATGAAAGATATAATAAATAAGTGAGTGAATGAATAGATATCAGCAAAATAATATAGTAAGAGATACAATGAGATAAAATAAAAATAAAAATAAAAATAAAAAATGTAAAGTAACCAGGTGAAAGTAAAGGAAGCAATAAGTTGCCGTAAAAATAAACAATAGGACGTAAAGTCAGATAGAAGTAAGTAATATACAGTGATGTGAATAAGATGTAATAAAGTACTATAGTTGTTAGAGAGTAGGTTTGAAAAAGCCTCTCTCGCCTAACAGTGGTCCGGATCGTGAGGGAAGGAACGTGGAGGAAAGAATACAGATTTTCAATTTAATTTCGCTTAGTCGAATGACTCGACTAAGCCGTTTATTGTATTAAAATTGCGGAAACAAAATATGTAGCAATAAGGAATTGTCTGCCCGGCCAGACGCCGCTGCAGTTAATCCTGTTTGGTAAACCCTGTAAACAAGAAAGAGACACGAATAGGCGTTAAATACCTGTGAACGTGAGTCACGCTGTGTGTCTTACTTTCTTCCGCGCTCCGTCTGGTCTGTGCTTGTCGCACCCAGGATCAGGGGATCTCAGCCGCCGCGATGCGCAGCTAAGCTAGTGGACTGTATGTGTGAGCGTTCCCGTTAAATCGAATCGCTTGCTTATTATTGTCGTGTACAGAGATTTTGTGCTCGTCTAATTTCACGACTTCAATTTATGACTGCGATTTATGACTGTATTTTATGACTGTCGCAGGAGCAGGTGATCGGAGGGAGGTTGTAGGCTCCAACCATTCCAGCCGGCCCCCGGCCCTTCCACAGCCTCGTAAGTGCGTACGGGCACTGTGTGGTGCAGGCTTGTCAACGGCGCCCTTAGGGCGACTTACGGTTGGGCCTGGAGACCACGTTGCTGTCGGAGTCGCCGTCCTGCGGCGTAGTATTACCGTACTTCACTGGCGATTTTGGGTCGTGTCCGCTTCGACTAGAAGACGGCAAATCCGCAGGGCACTCTTCCCCCTGTATGGTGGGTTCTGAAGCCGTTTTTGACAGTCAATTGGAGGAAGGAGTTTGAACCTCGATCCTCTGGGGCACGATGATTCCACTCAGGGTTTCTTCCCGTACCTGGATTGTGGAGTCGTGCTAAGAAAAGCACGAAGAACCTCGCACCTATAAATTGGGATGAGTTTAACCCTCTATCCGTGGGAAACCAGTTGATCCACTCAGGGTTTCTTCCCACACACCTGGATTATGGGATCGTTTCACCGGAAGCACTCGAAAGAACCTCGAGTCTATTCAAATTAAATGAATTTTGATTACCGAGGCTCGGTCGTTGTACCGACTGGCTCGATACGATAACTCGCGAATAATTTCACTTTGGAACTCCGAGAAGTAGTCGAATAACACGACTCAGGTCGGATTGCTCGAATTATTCTTTTATGCAACTGCTGAGCGTGTTCGTGTACCAGGAAGTGCTCGTGGCAGTGGTTTGATGTGACGAGTGACGGACGAGGCACGAGAGCTGCCAAAGTGAGCGCGTGAGGAGGAGAGTCTTCCGTCACGCGCGGCGCTGTCGCCGTTGTCTCTCGTCCGTCTCTGTCTATTATAAATTTTCGTACCTTCTCTCTCTAAACTCGGGCGTTTAAAAACCGCTTGTTTCAAAATCGAACGTTAATTAATCGTTCGCGTGACTTTACAGAAAACCTCCGAGAACCGTGTTTTTCTGTGTCCTCTAATGTTTCCGAATAGCGGACGTCGACCCTAGGAGATCTTCCTGGTCGGTCGCGTAACCGAAAACAAACCGGGTAACGAATTGTTTCGGATTTAAATTAAATTTCGAATTTTGCTCGATATTTAAACAATTGTAGTGAAAACAATATATATATAAAAGGTTCTTATTCTATTTGAGGAGTTTCCACCGATAATAATAATAACAAACTAAATATGTTTCTCTATAAAAGAAAGGTTTGTATTTTATTTTACCATTCACCTTATATTATTTACATATGTACAATCTTACCTATAAAAAACGACAATTTACGTTCATTATTAGTAGTTCTATTCTTATATTTTGCTTTGACATCACTCTTACTTTGCATTACTTTCCCGCATTTACACTCTCCTACATAACCTCTACTTCTCTCCCTTATCTCTATCGATATTGATCGATATCAGTACCCTATAGCTATGTTCGCGCAGAGCGCAACAGAGATTCAGTGAAGGGGAAATACATTTTCCTTATATATATATATATATATATAATATCATATCATAGATAAATAAGTGTAATATAAAAGAACTAAATAATTTTCGAAAAGTAAGATGAGGTAATTTAAATGAAAAAATAAGATAAAATAAAATATAAAAAGTAAAAGGTGAAAGTAAAGTAAATAAATAAGTAAGTAAGAAAGTATAAATGGCCAAATATTGAATAACAATAGGGGCGTGCAGTCAGGTAAGATGAATAATATGCGATAGCATGCAAAAGATGTAGTAAGCAATAATAATAGTTGTTTTAAATATCGTGTGAGTCCGCGACGTAAATACTCGGCCGCGACGCCCGTATCTATCATGAATTCGCGTAATTGAGAAGGTTCTGCTGACAGAGAATTATTTCTTCGTCAGATTAGTATACCGCGGCCATTTTCGTGTTTTTGCTGGCTAAGCTTCACTGGAATTCTCGATTCTGAGAACAAATTCCAGAAATCACGTGTTGTTAGCGCCGAGAGAGAGAGAGAAATCGATTTATCGAATCGAGATCGACAGCCCGAAACGCGGCAGCGCCGCGGTCGTGGCTATGCGGCGCGTAGCCGCCCAGGCCCAGCAGCGCGATGCGTCGCTACGCGACTCTGCGCTTGCGCGACGGAGGAGCCAGCCGTGGCTGTCGATGCTTGCAGATCGTTACGGATCATTCGTGAGCCGTCGGCGATCAGGAGAAGATACTGAAACGATCTCGCACATATTCGTAGGAAGCACCGAGGAGAATGAGACGATCTCTCTCTCCTATTGAATACGGGTTGAGCCACTGTAACGGAGATACCGACATACTGGATTTATCTCCTGGTGGTGGTTCGCCGTTCGAAGGATCGAGGAACCCCACTCGAATCGCTCGTTAGGTGTACCACATAGAGTGCACCGACCGGTGGGTTGTGGTTTCATCGACCCGTGTGAGCTATACGGCGTAGGAGACAACCGGAAGTTGGATACCCAGATATTGGTATCACTTCGCGGTGCTCACCGTGCACCGGCTTTAGAAGAACCCGCTCCAGTGAACCAGTCGTGAGGTGACAAGGTTGAGCATAAGCGACCACTGGAGCACAGGGGTTCGAAGCATCCCGGCCTTCCACCGCTACACCCACTACCAGATGTAAGTCGACCACACTGGGCTGTGACCGTAGGGTGGTTAGGAATTGCAAAGGACGTCGTCCCTAATTCGGCGAGCCGCAGGACAGCTCCTCGTGAAGGGAACCGCCGACGAGGGGGCCACGACGAGCTGCCGGGCGATTCTTTCAAGGAAAAGGAATCGCTGTCTGAGCATAACTGCGTGGGTTGGCCGCAGGCTACGTTCCTGAGGAGCCGCCGACGAGGAGTACCCGTACCTGGACGAGACGTCCTCTTGCGTGGAGTGGCGTTCAAGCGTCACCCGCACGGTGAAGCGATGCTCGCGGGATATAGCCATTTGGAGCCTTACCAACCTCCCATTTGGTTTCCCGTCCGTGGCATTGCAGAAGCGAACCCGGTAGATCGGAGGAAAACCTCGTCTACCCGGTTGTGCGCGTCGGTGATATCGTAAAAACGACTATCACCGACCAAAGCAAAATAATACAGTCCACTAGCTATTGCGCTGAATTGCCAGTTAAGCTCTCCTCCAAGCACACCAGACTGTCGCTGGAGCGCGAGAATAGCAGCTGACGAGCGCGTAATCGTTGACTTGTCCGCAAAATATTATATTTGCCGGAATTTCTGTTACAGAAAACCTCCGACGCAGTAACAAGGACGGAGAAAGAGAGCGCATCAAGGCCAAAACGTTGAGCCTGGGTCCAGTTTTCCTTTATTTATCCGTTTCTTCTAAATTGTAAAAATAATAGTTTTGGTTATTTTTTTGTAATAAAGAGAGAAAAGTTGTTGAAAACTTCTAACAGATTTCTCTACCCTATCTTCTCCCTCGTCCGGAACCACCAAGTTAGAGGCCCTGAGTTGCTCTAACAATATCCAAAGACCAAAACACAAGAACACCAGTCTGCACTAAACCGCGGGTCCTTGAAAACTTGTTCCACAGGCTTTGCGCTAACCCTCGAGTCAGCGCCTGGCCCGTCCTCAGGGCGGCCGGCCTACCACAGGTGGCGGCAGAGGAGGAGGGGGGAACCCCTTCGTCGCGCCCTGTCTATTTCCCGTTCGAATTCTTCCTTCTCCTCGATGACCTCCGTCACGTAAACACGAACGGCTTCCCATTCCTCGTTTCCCTCCAGTATGTTTCCTCCCCATCTCGCCGACCGTGACCCTTCCAACCCTGAGGTCACTGCCAGCCTCCCTCCTTCTGTTTTCCCATTTCTTGCACACACAGAGGGTGTGCTCCGCCGTCAATCTACCGCCCCACAGCCGTACCAACACATACCACAGACCGCCTTACCGATCCGGTGTCTGAATTCATGAAAACACCCGTGACCGGTAAGCGCCTGAGTGAGGTGGTACGTGAGGGGCCCGTACCTCCTGCCCACCACTCACGAATGCTTGGGATACACCCATAGGTGACCCAAAGCTGCTGCCATGTTTGCAGAGTGCCCTCGCAGATTCTGGTCCTTTCCGCCTCATAATCGGCACTGGGCTGTCCCCTTCATTCAAGGGCGTACAGGGCGCGGCCATCAGACGGCTCGGGGCGCGTAACACGGCCCCGGGTCCAGATGGTGTGCCCGGCCGGGATTGGTTCTTGACCGAGGGCGTCCTTGGGGCCGACCTCAGGCGGTTGTTCGACCGATGCCTGAGGGACGGGCGATTCCCCAGTTGGAAGGTGGCGAGGATGGTCCTCCTCCGGAAGGAGGGTCGGCCCGCCGGAGTCTCCCTCCGCATACCGGCCCATCTGTCTCCTCGACGAGGTGGGCAAGCTCTTCGAGCGGGTGATTGCTGCCCGCCTCGTCCGAGCACCTGGCGCGGAGTGCCCCGGCCTGGCCGACTGCCAGTACGGTTTCCGGGACTGTCGATCGACCATCGACGCTATAGGTCGTGTCAGGGCCCTCTCGGTGTCGGCCGTCTCCCGGGGGGGGGGTGGCTTTGGCAATATCCTTGGATCTTGCCAACGCCTTTAACACCCTGCCCTGGGAGGGAGATAAGGAGAGCTCGAATATCATCAGGTACCTTGTCTCAGGGCGGTCATCGGGGATTATCTCCGCGGCAGGTGGATCGCGTATCCGTGCCGGGATGGACGATTTACGGAGGAGGTGTACTGCGGTGTTCCGCAGGGGTCAGTCCTCGGGCCACTCCTGTGGAACATCGCGTACGACGCAGTGTTGCGGGCCGACCTCCCCGACGGCGTCAGCGCCGTGTGTTACGCAGATGACACACTGGTGCTGGCTGTCAGGGCGCACTGGCGGAGGGCCAAGCGTCTCGCGGAGGAGGGGGCGCAACGCGTCGTCGGCCGGATCAGAGGGATGGGGATGACGGTGGCGGTCCATAAGACCGAGGTGATAGCGTTCCATTCACCTCGGCAGGATCCGCCACCCCCTCTGATCCGGGTGGGTGAGGCTAATATCGAGGTGAAGCCCCAGATGAGGTATCTGGGGCTGATCCTCGATAGCCACTGGCGCTTCCAGGAGCATTTCCGCTGCCTGGTCGTCCCGCTGGAGAGGATGGTCGGGGCTTTGGGCCGGATTCTGCCCAACCTGGGGGGCCCGGCGGGCCGAGATCGCCGCCTCTATGTGGCAACGGTTCAGTCGGTGGCCGTCGGGGTCGGGTGCAGAGGCGGATGGCTCTAAGGGTCGTCCGCGGGTACCGGACCGTGTCACATGAGGCGGCGACGGTTCTTGCGGGGATGCCGCCCATGGATCTCCTCGCGCGGTCGCACGCGCTGATGTATCGTCACCGCGTCGACCGACGTGCGGGGGTGGGAGCGGTCCCGGGTGTGCAAGAACCTGCTTGAGGCGAGTGGAAGCGCCAGGCCCGGCAGTCCGTGGTGCACGCGTGGCAAGAGCAGTTGGCTCTGCCTACCACGGGGCACCGGACAGTCGGGGCTGTTCGGCCACTCCTATGTGAGTGGCTGGACAGGGGCCATGGAAGCCTCACCTACCGGATGGCACAGGTGTTTTCGGGGCATGGCAGCTTCTGGAGATACCTGTGCCGGATAGGGAAGGAGCCGACGGCGCGTTGCTGCCATTGTGACGCTAAGCAGGACACGGCGGAACATACCCTCGAGGAATGCACTGCGTGGGAGGGGAAGCGCCGTGTCCTGGTCGGCGTCATCGGGCGGGATGTCTCGCTGCCGGGCATGGTACGCGCCATGCTCGGCAGCGAGGAGTAGTGGAGGGCCGTGGCCTCTTTCTGCGAAATCGTAATGTTGCAGAAGGAGACCGCGGAAAGGGAGCGCGAGCTTTAGCGGCGCGCTGAGGCTCGCGCTCGTTTGGTGGCGAGAGAGCGTCGCCTGGCCGTCAGGCGACGCGGGCGGCCCCTCGGCGTGGCGCATGACCCAGGCTGGGAGGGTCCTGATAGGAGCCACCTCCGCCAGGCGGCAGTAGGGTCGGACCGGAAGGGGGTGGCAGTGCCCCTGTCCGGGTCCGGCACACGGAGCCGCACCCTCGGTGGCATGGTGCGGCCATTAGCTGCCGGCCACCGCGGGGTAGAAACGGGGTCGCGGGCGGTTGCGAGTTGGGGCTCGCAGCCGCCACTAGACGCGGCCCCGGGACGGATGGCGGCAGAACGAAGTGGCCTCGTCCTGCCGCTATGAGACAGGGCGATTGTCGGGGGGCCGTTTGTCCCCGCGGGTGGGCGCAAAGCGCGGGCACGGGGAGGATACCGGAAGTATGCTTCGAGCGATTCCCGGTATCCTCCTAAATCGTGCGGAAGGGTCACCGTGGGGTTTTTAGTGGGTAGGTCTCGCGCCAGTGAAAATGGGCGCGGGGAATCCCACACACTCCTCCCGCCTCTCCCCAAAGAGGTGGGTGGGAGTCTTTCGAAGATTTTCCCCACGACAAAAAAAAAAAAAAAAAAAAAAAAATTCCCCGACCTTTGGGTTGTTTAACGAGAAAAAAGCCGACTTGGGGGGTGCCACCTCCAGGTGGTGTGTCGAAAGCCACTCCGTAACTACCCTTATGGAGTGGTTGACACGCTCTCGAAACCCCGTCGACCCCCGCCGTCGCGACCAGGGCGATGTCGTCGGCATACCCCACTACCCGGCACCCCGGAACCAGGTCGCACCTGAGAACCCTGTCATACGTCTGCTTCCAGAGGTGGGGCCCCAGACCGAACCCTGTGGTACCCCATCTCGGCCTTAATAAACTTTGGCCCTTCTTCCGTGTTTTACCACACCTTTCGGTCCCGGAAATACCCCACCAAGATCCTAATGAGGTACAAAGGGATTCCCCGCGCCATTCCTGCCTCCAGGATGTGCCTCCACCTCAAGGAGTTGAAGGCATTTTTGACATCAACGGCGACCAGGACGCAGAACCAACGTTTGTCCTTCGGCTCTCTGGCCGCCCCCAACCCCACCTCTTCGGCATGAGCCGTTTTTCGCCATTTTCGTAAGCCTTATTGTTCGTCCGATATCCCATGCGGTCGGTTGGCGTCCTCCAACCTACCCCTAAGGACCGACTCGAAGGTCTTCGCCCAGACACTCAGGAGACAGAGGGGTCGATACGCAGAGGGGGACACCGGGTCCCTCCCATGCTTTTTTATCAGGACCAACCTCTGTTCCCTCATTCTGGGGGGGGGGGACGTATCCCCTCAACAGACAGCTGTTGAAGAGACACTTCACCCTGCCGGCCCTCTTCCGGGTGGTGACCGCCACCACCCTCCCCAGGGCCCGGTCTGTCTTGAGCCTCGAACAGGCCTCCACGACCTCCCCGGGCTCAACCGGCTCAAAACCCTCCAGTGCTGCCTCCCACCCCGGGTCGAAGCTCCGGAGTGAGGGTTTCCCAGAAGCCCTGGGAACAGCGCCTCCACAACCGCCCTGGCCTTATCCGCCGAGAGCAATGGCGGGTCCGACCAGGGCTTGACTACTTTAATTACTGCCTTGCAGGACTTTCCCCACACGTCACCCTCGACCTGTCCACACAGACTCCTCCAGGCGGCCATCCGGCTCTTAATGATGGCTCTTCTGAGGGCCTCCCTGGCCTCCCTGTAGCTCTCGCGGAGGGCCCCGGCGCAGGGCCTGTCCCGTTTTAGGGCCGCTGGTGAGGCCCTGTGCGTCTGTTGGCCTCCCGCCGCCGTTCCGCAATTTCCAGGGTCCACCACGCCTTAGATCGTCTGGCTACAGAGGATTGCCTGCGGGGCATGTCCATGCTGGCCGAGCATGCCCTCTCGCAGGCATCCAGGAAACTTACAGGATGGCACAGGTGTTCTCGGGGCATGGCAGCTTCGGGAGATACCTGTGCCGGATAGGGAAGGAGCCGACGGCGCGTTGCTGCCATTGTGACGCTGAGCAGGACACGGCGGAACATACCCTCGAGGTATGCGCTGCATGGGAGGGTGAACGCCGTGTCCTGAGCGGCGTCATCGGGCGGGATGTCTCGCTGCCGGGCATGGTGCGCGCCATGCTCGGCAGCGAGGAGAAGTGAAGGGCCGTGGCCTCCTTCTGCGAAATCGTAATGTTACAGAAGGAGACCGCGGGAAGAGAGCGCGAGCGTCAGCGGCGTGCTGAGGCTCGCGCTCGTTTGGTGGCGAAGAGCGTCGCCTGGGCGTCGAGGCGACGCGGGCGGCCCTCGGCGTGGCGCATGACCCAGGCTGGGAGAGGGGTCCTGATAGGAGCCCCCTCCCGCCAGGCGGCGTAGGAGTCGGACCGGATGGGATGGCAGTGCCTCCTGTCCGGCTCCGGCGCACGGAGCGGCACCCTCGGTGGCCTGGTGCGGCCATGAGCTGCCGGCCTCCGAGGGGTAGAAAAGGGGTCGCGGCGGTTGCGAGTTGGGGCTCGCAGCCGCCACTAGACGCGGCCACGTGACGGATGGCGGCAGGACGATGTGGCCTCGTCCTGCCGCTTTGAGACAGGGTGATTACCGGGGGGACCGTTTGTCCCCCCGCGGGTGGGCGCAAAGCGCGGGCACGGGGAGGATACCGGAAGTATGCTTCGAGCGATTCCCGGTATCCTCCCAAATCGTGCGGAAGGGTCACCGTGGGATTTTTAGTGGGTAGGTCTCGCGCCAGTGATAATGGGCGCGGGGAATCCCACACACTCCTCCCGCCTCTCCCCAAAGAGGTGGGTGGGAGTCTTTCGAAGATTTTCCCCACCAAAAAAAAAAAAAAAAAAAAAAAAAAGGCATCCAGGAAGACCTCCATCTCCTCCTCGTTCCAGAAGGGTGCCTGGAGGCCTGCCGTGTACCGATCGAAGGCCTCGAGGAGCCTGTCTTCGTCAAGGGTGTTCACCCTCCAAGCCACACCGTTGTCGCGGGGGACGGTGTGCAAGGCCCCCCCACCCCGCGGTATGCAACAGATACTTGTGTTCCGACGCGGTGTGGGTGTCAAGCACCTCACACCTCGTCACACCCCACAAGGTCACCGGGTCGCACGCCAAGATATCTATCTTGGACGTGAACCCGTTTCTCTCAAAGGTGTGCCCCCAGCGGTCATGACCGGGATTAGTCCCATCCTGTCAAAGATCCCTGGAGAGCAACACCCTTGCCCCTGAGGTCGAAGGTCCTGGACCCCCACGAGGGCGAGCTAGCTTTGAAGTCGCCCCCAACGACAGCCCTGCCCCAGCTGGCCCTTTCCAGTTGCAGCTCGTGGAGGGCGGCATCCAGGTCCCTCGGTCCCAGTCTCGGCGTGTAGTAACAGCTGCACGCTGTTACTCCTTCGATCCTGACGGCCGCGAAGCCGTGTCCCATGACCTCGCTGTTGGTCACGTGGCGCAAACCATTTATTCCCGTCACCCACACGGCCGCTGACCCCGAGACGTCACCCACCCAGCCCGGGAGGACCCTGTATGGTTCCGAGACCAGTAAAACGTCCGCCCGCACTGCGTCGGCCGTCCGGGACAGCAAGTCCTGTGCAAGTCTGCACCTATTGAGGTTTACTTGCAGGACTGTGAAGGCGACGGGTCACCCCACCCCTTGCAGGTACTCCCGGAATACCGGACACACCCCCGACCCCGAAGGGTGTCCAAGACCTCCAGGAGCTACCCCCCTGCGCTTGCATAATATGCAGCACGGGGGCGAGGTACAGCTCCGCGCCACGTGTCCTTCCTGGCCACACCTGTGGCACAGATTGGTCCCCCCTGCCCAGGGGACAGGAGGCCCTCACATGGCCGAAGTCCAGGCAGCCAAAACACCGCTGTACCCTAGGTGCCACCCTAAGGCGACAGACGGTAAAGCCTATCCTGGCCCTCGGCCCTTTCACAGCGCCACCCTGCGTCCACCTGTGGGGGCCTCGACTACCGCCAGCCTCCCTCCGCCAAAGGTGTTTCGAATAACTTTCACCCTGGCGTCTCCGGTGCCCTCTGCGCCACAGTGGGCGGCCACTGCCGCCAGGATCTCCTTGCCCTCCACAATCGGGTCGAGATCCTGATTTCGATTTCTATTCTGGGGGTGAGCGCCTTAACGGTGAAACTCTCCCCCATTTCCCCTCGAATGGCCTCGGAGGTCACGGCAGCACTTCCATTCCCGCCGAGTTCCAATATATAGTCCCCCTTTCAGGTCTTTCTGATCTTCTGGACCTTCCCCAGCTTGTTTCCCATTTTGGCCGCAAGTGACCGGAAAACCTCGGCGTAGGTCTTCCCAGCAGCCTTCACCGTGATTGCCTCGTTTCGTGGGCCCTTAGGGGGTTTTGCGGCCTTACCCATGGCGACCTCATCCTTCTTCCCTTTTCACCCGACGCCGATGTTCCGTCCTGGGTCTCCGTTCTCCTTGTTCACCCTCTCTTTCCTCCTGGCTCTGCTTTGTACCTCCCAACCATATGAGGGGCCTCCAGCACGTGCCGTGTCCTCTCCTGCTGGAGTCGGATGGGGTGGGAAAGCACTTCAGTCAAACCTTCCTCTTTCCCACCTTCTCGTGCTTGCCTCGCCTTCGTTCCAGGGTCTTTATCGCCCGTTTCGCCGACATCCCCCGATGTTTGGCACCTCCTCCTGACTTTTCTACCCCCCTCGGGGTTTATGGCGTCAGTCGGAGGAGAGCCCCCCGTTCTTTTCGCGGTCTGGGCCGCGGTCGGGCCACCCTGCCCCGCACCCGGCGGGCCAGGCGGACACCCCCCAACCACTCTTTCCGTCGTGTGCGTGGCAACGTCTCTGCCCCCCGGTTTTCCGTCCGTCTGAGTGCCACCCTCCGCAGTGGCTGGCACTCGCTTATCCCTTCTGCTCTTATCCGCCTTGATGTACCTTGCGGCCATCAACCCCAAGTTCCTCCTCGCGTTTCCGTTTCCTCGGATCTCCTTTATGATCCCTTCGCATTTCCTTATCCTGTTCTTACAGGACGCCGCGGAGAGACCCGCCCCCTTATCGGACCCGATGAAGTCCGCGATCCCCCGGAGTTCCTCCTCCAGCAGGCCGATTTTGACCTCCAGCTGTCCGTCCACCCTCTGCATTTCTCTGAGTATGCTGTCCTCATCGATGTCGGAGCCGCACCCCCCCTTCCTTCGTCTGGTGTCCTCGCTCCCCTATCCGATTCGTCAGTCGTTGTCTTTGCCCTGACCTCAGCCGTTTCCTCCTCCATTACCGGCCCCCCCTTCGGTTTCCCCGTCATTTCGGCCGCCTGTTCCTTGGCCCTGTCCGTGTCCAGCCCTTTCGTACATCCTTTTCCCCTTGGATGTCCTCCGCTGGCATTTCCCTCGACCCCCGAGTCCGAAGACACCACCAGGATCCCTTCCGTCTTCGGCTTGAGTCCCGGCGGCGTTCTCTTAATTTTTGGGGCCCGTGCGAAGGCCTCTAGAAGCTCAATCCCCTCAAGGGAGGCCAGTATCGGGGACCCGGGGCTCCTAGCCCTCGCCGGTTTCCCCCCCTTCTCTTTCCCCGTTCTGGGGATAACCCTGTCCGCGCTCGGGGTCCGGAAAACCTCCGAATCCGTATCGCATTCAGAGGCAGTCCCAGCGCAGGAACCGTACCCTCCTGGTCGCAATTTCCCCCCCTTTCCCAACTCCCGCGCCTTTTCGCTTCCCTTACCCTTTCCCGGATGCATAATCTTGTGCCCTGGCCCGGTGCCCACCAGGTGCACAGAGAAGTCGCATGATGACGACCTGCGGCGGCCGTTTGTTTTTTTTTTTTTTTTCGTGGGGAAAATCTTCGATAGACTCCTCCCACCTCTTTGGGAGTGGCGGGAGGGGTGTGGGATTCCCCGCGCCCATTATAACGGGCGCGGGACCTACCCACTAAAAACCCCACGGTGACCCTTCCGCGCGATTTGGGAGGATACCGGGAATCGCTCGAAGTAATGCTTCCGGTATCCTCCCCGTGCCCGCGCTTTGCGCCCACCCGCGGGGACATAACGGTCCCCCGGTAATCGCTCTGTCTCATAGCGGCAGGACGAGGTCACATCGTCCTGCCGCCATCCATCGGGGCCGCGTCTAGTGGCGGCTGCAAGCCCCAACTCGCAACCGCCGCGACCTTCTCTACCCCTCGGAGGCCGGCAGCTCATGGCCGCACCAGGCCACCGAGGGTGCCGCTCCGTGCGCCGGACCCGGACAGGAGGCACTGCCACCCCATCCGGTCCGACCCTACCCCGCCTGGCGGGAGGGGGCTACTATCAGGACCCCCCTCCCAGCCTGGGTCATGCGCCACGCCGAGGGGGCCGCCCGCGTCGCCTGACGCCCAGGCGACGCTCTCTCGCCACCAAACGAGCGCGAGCCGCAGCACGCCGCGGACGCTCGCGCGCCCGTCCCGCCGTCTCCGTCTGCCACATTACGTTTTCGCAGAAGGAGGCCACGGCCCTCCAGTTCTCCTCGCTGCCGAGCATGGCGCGCACCATGCCCGGCAGCGAGACATCCAGCCCGATGACGCCGATCAGGACACGGCGTTCACCCTCCCATGCAGCGCATACCTCGAGGGTATGTTCCGCCGTGTCCTGCTCAGCGTCACAATGGCAGCAACGCGCCGTCGGCTCCTTCCCTATCCGGCACAGGTATCTCCCGAAGCTGCCATGCCCCGAGAACACCTGTGCCATCCTGTAAGTGAGGCTTCCATGGCCTCTGTCCAGCCACTCACATAGGGTGGCCGAACAGCCTGACTGTCCGGTGCCCCGCGGTAGGCAGAGCCAACCGCTCTTGCCACGCGTGCACCACGGACTGCAAGGCCTGGCGTTTCAACTCGCCCAAACCAGGTTCCTGCACAACCGGGACCGCCCCCACTTCGCGCGACGGTCGACGCGGTGACGATACATCATCGCGTGCGACCGCGCGAGGGAGATCCATGGGCGGCATCCGCAGAACCGTCGCCGCCTCATGGGACACGGTCCGGTACCCGCGGACGACCCTGAGAGCCATCCGCCTTTGCACCCGACGCAGCATGGTCATGCCGCGCCGGGAGGCCGCCAGGTCGTCCGCCCAGACGGGGCCCCGTATAGGACCACCGACTGAACCATTGCCAGATAGAGGCGGCGAACTCGGCCCGCCGGGCTCCCCAGGTTGGGCAGAATCCGGCCCAAAGCCCCGACCATCCTCTCCAGCCGAGGGACCAGGCAGCGGAAATGCTCCTCGAAGCGCCAGTGGCTATCGAGGATCAGCCCCAGATACCTCATCTGGGGCTTCACCTCGATAGTAGCCTCACCCACGCGGATCAGAGGAGGTGGCGGATCCTGCCGAGGTGAATGGAACGCTATCACCTCGGTCTTATGGACCGCCACCGTCATCCCCATCCCTCTGATCCGGTCGACGACGCGTTTGCGCCCCCTCCTCCGCGAGACCTTGGCCCTCCCCAGTGCGCCCCCGACGGCCAGCACCAGTGTGTCATCTGCATAACACACGGCGCTGACGCGCCGTCGGGGAGGTCGGCCCGCAACACTGCGTCGTACGCGATATTCCATAGGAGTGGCCCGAGGACCGACCCCTGCGGAACACCGCAGTACACCTCCCTCCGCATATGATCCATCCCGGGTCGGATACTCGATCCACCTGCCGCGGAGATAATCCCCCGATGACCGCCCCGAGACAGGGGACCCGATGATATTCGAGCCCTCCTTATCTCCTCCCAGGGCAGGAGTGTTAAAGGCGTTGGCAATATCCAAGGATATTGCCAGCCACCTCCCCAGGAGACGGCCGACTCCGAGAGGGCCCTGACGACCTATCGCGTCGATGGTCGATCGACCCTCCCGGAAACCGTACTGGCAGTCGGCCAGGCCGGGGCACCCCGCGCCAGGTGCTCGACGAGGCGGGCAGCAATCACCCGCTCGAAGAGCTTGCCCACCTCGTCGAGGAGACAGATGGGCCGGTATGCGGAGAGAGACTCCGCGGGCCGACCCTCCTTCCGGAGGAGGACCATCCTCGCCACCTTCCAACTGTGGGGGAATCGCCCGTCCCTCAGGCATCGGTCGAACAACCGCCTGAGGTCAGCCCCAAGGACGCCCTGGGTCAAGACCCAAACCCGGCCGGGCACACCATCCGGACCCGGGGCCGTGTTACGCGCCCCGAGCCGTCTGATGGCCGCGGCCAGCTCCCTCTGAGTGACCCCCAGTTCGGCCGCCCACTCCTTGGGACTGCCGCCTCCGCCGGAGGACGTGGTCCCCTCACCCGAATTGGGAAAAGAGTATTGACCACGTCCTCCAGCAGCCGGGGGTCAAGACCCTCGGTGACGGGGAGCGCCCACGGGCGGAGCTTCTTCAGCACCACCCTGTACGGGCGCCCCCAAGGATCGTCATCGATTGTCTGGAGGAGATCCTTCCATGCCTGGGCCTTGGCCCGTTTGATGGCGACCTGCAGAGCAACCCGCGCCATCCGGTATGCCTCATACAGGTCATCTGCCCTCGCTCGCGCCACGCCATCGTCCGGTCGTAGACGACGGCGCGCGCGGGCGTACTGGCGTCAGGCGCAGACACTCGCGACCCGCAATTCCGCGATCGCGGCCGACCGCAGTACACCGCCCGGCGAGAGAAGCTCGCCCGACCCGGGCATCGACGCGTCGCAAATGGTTGCGACTAGTACCCCGAGCCGGGCAGCCTCCTCCTCCGTAGCAACAACTCGCCCGCCACCTGCGGCCTATTTGCAGCGAGGGCAGCTGCCATCAGGGCGTCCTTGTCCAGGCGCCGAAGCGCCCAGCGGCGCGGTGGGATGCCATCCGGGCGGCGGTGCCGGGACGCAGCCCCGGCGGCAGAGACCTCCATCCGGATATACCGGTGATCGGAGAGTGTCTCTGCCTTCGGGGCCACCTGCCAACCCGATACCATGCGCACGGCGTTGGGGGTTGCGAATCCAACATCCATGATAGACCCCCCTTATCGGCGCACGCACGTGTGCTCCGACCCCCGGGTCAGGGAACCGAAGGCCGAACCCCGCCGCCCCGCCGCCCAGTCGCCCTGGATCCGGCCGCGACCGGTGGTCCTAGGGGATCCCCAAGCCACCGACTTGGCGTTAAAGTCCCCCAGGACTAGCACCGGCCGGGCCGCGCAGCGCTGCACGCATGCCGCGACCTCGGCCAAGTACAGCTCGAACGCGGCGTGACAGCCTGCGGCGGCCTTCTCGCTCGCCAACCGTCAGGCCGGGATCTGAGGGTCCGAAATCCTCTGATCCGGTAACCAGAATCCTCTTGTCCGTGTTCATATCCATTTATTTTGTAGTGGCCAGCAGTGCCAGTTGGGATGGCCAGGCCCCGTCTGGTGGATTGTGTGTAACCCCTCCCCCGCCCCTAGCTCCTCATTTTACCCCTGATCTGCGTGTTATGTATCCGTATGTGCTATTCCCCCTTAACCGGCGTGTGCTGCATGTGAGAATGTGTGTCTTACTGTGTGTGTGTGTGACCGTGCCCGGAGCTAGGGTGAATGTACTTGTCTGTTGTGTACCTGTTCGTGTCCGTTGTCGAGTCCCCCCCCTGTTTAGAGTACCCCGGTCCGCTAATCGCTGCCGGTCCAACCATTGCCCTGCGCGTGCCAGCGGTTTCCCTGGAGCCAGACAAAACCGTGTGAAGCAGGCAAGGGTGGGCACCTCGCTGCTTACTTAATTCTTTTCTTTAAGTCCAGGCTGCGGATGAGCCTTATAATATTTCCGCTGCTGCTTTATAATGTAATATAATCCGGAAACGAAACGAAAAAAACCGAACCGAAAAAAAACCTCGGCAGGCCCATACAAGGGTAATGTAAAATAAAAATAAATAAATATATAAAATAAGTATAAATATAAAATGTGTAGAAAAGTAAAATAAAAGGGTAATAGTAAGTGTATTTGCACTAATTTGCTGGGCTAGTAGACAACAAATACAAATACAGAAATAAATGAAATGTAGCCGAGTATGTTGCTTGTACAGTGATAGTATTGTGAGATAAAAGTAAAAACCCGAAAAAATCAACATGATTTACCTAAGAATAGAAAAGAGAACATAGGAATGATTTAACCCTTTCGGTACGGGCGTTCTGTCCGTCATGATACCCCCGCTGAACGAGGTGCCGCGCCGAAAATGTGCTTATAACAATGTTACGTATGCCGAACGTTTCGTTCCCCTAATTTTCCATCCCACTTGCGTGCATTAGGAAAACGCCCTGCTACTTATCTACCCTTTGGAATTTAGAGTCAGTTCCCACGAAATGCAGCTGCTCGGTGACTAACGAAGTTCGGAGATTACCAAATATGGCAATGTCTAACGCGCATCGAATCTTCCCCACAGATTTTTGGGTATATAAACCCCTTCGTTTCCTTACTCGGGGATCAGAATCGTACAGTTACGTTTAGAGTCAACATCACGTCTCGTTACGCTGTCCACGGTTCTGACAGTCAGTTGCATTTCGTGAGATCGGGCTACAGTACCCTTTCGTATCAATTTTAAACCATATAGAATCCGGGAACCGGTATAAATTCTATTACGGCCTCTATTGTCAACCGACTTACCCCCGCATCGCCAGTGCGTCAACACCGTGCAAAAATCATTCTTAGGTAATTATAATCAATCTTACAACGCGACATAACTGACACAAGACACGTGTATCTATTTGTTTGTTAAGAATATATCTAGTTTCATTATTAAATCAGAGTTACTTATCTTCTTTAACCCATCATTATATAAAGCGATTATTGTTAGTTAAACGTTCCCACAATAATATAACCTTACCGCTCGGGTTATATTATATTTAATAATTGAAGTTACGAGGTCAATTAACATATCCTTAATCCACATACAAATTCTTACAACCTAGTGGCTCCTCGATTACGCATCGAGTTCGTCCACGCAATCTAATACCATCCTAGCGGCTCCTGCTTACGCACCAGGTTCGTCCGCATCCTACAGCTCCTGATTACGCATCAGGTTCGTCTGTGATTTATCCAACCTCCCAGCAGCTCCTCGATTACGCGCGAGTTCGTCTGCGTTTCTTCCAACCTCCTAGCAGCTCCCCAATTTCGCATTGGGTTCGTCTGCGTCGTTATTAACCATCCTAGTGACTCCCCGATTACGCATCGGGTTCGTTCACGACATTACACCCTCCTACGGCTCCCTGGTTTCGCACCAGGTTCGTCCGTAAGCGACTCCATCCTAGAGGCTCCCTGATTTCGCATCAGGTTCGTCCTCGTTATCAACTATCCTAGCGGCTCCCCGATCTTGCATCGGGTTCGTCCGTGCACCTCACTAACACATTGATACCACATTCCATACTCTCTTTTGCACTCGCAGGCCACGCGTGCTGCACGGCCTGGCTCGTAACAACAAAGTGTCTTGATTCGGCCGAAAGGTATCGTATAACACACTGTCAGTCTACCTTTCTATGAACATTTTCCTAAGCGTTAAATAAGAACTGTGCTTAATAAAACAATGTTTTTCCAGCAAGTGTTGGTTGTTGCTTCAATATTAAAAATTATTTATATAAAATTCTATTAATTATAAGTAAAATCTATACAAAATTCGGTACAGAAATATATACAAAATTAAATACAAGAAGTATATACAAAATTATATACAAAATTATAAATATAACAATTACTGTCTACATATTTTTAATTAATATATGATTATAAGTATAACGGCTAATAATATAATTGGATGTGATATATTTTAAAACACTGATTTATACATAAACCAACATTGCATTCTTTGCATTGGTATCTTGATTCCGATCTTTTATCATTTTTGCTGCAAACAACGCACCGTCGGCTCAGGTTCCTTCTTTTTGGCACAAACAATGAAGGAAAATTTCTCTCTGTCAATCTCATCGGATAATCATATTTTCTTACTCGTTGATTGATGTAATCTTTATGATATTTATTGCCTATTTGTTTTATCAACTGCAATTGAAAGTTCGCCATGGATATGGTTTGCGTTCCTTTTATGTTTATAAAGGCAATACGCATTCCATACATGTTAGGGAGTAGGTTTGAAAAACATCGCCTAACGGCGGTCCGGATCGTGAGGGAAGGAACGTCGGGAAAAGAATACAGATTTTCAATTTAATTTTCGCTTAGTCGAATGACTCGACTAAGCCGGTTATTGATAAACTTTGGAAACAGAAATTATGTAATACGAATTGTCTGCCCGGCCAGACGCCGCTGCAGTTAATCCTGTTTGGTAAACCTGTAACAGAAAGAGACACGAATAGGCGTTAAATACCTGTGAACGTGAGTCACGCTGTGTGTCTTACTTTCTTCCGCGCTCGTCGGGTCTGTGCTTGTCGCAAACAGGAGCGGGGATCTCAGCCGCAGCTAAGCTTGTGGACTGTATGTGTGAGCGTTCCCGTTAAATCGGGAATCGCTTGCTTATTATTGTCGTGTACGAGATTTCTGCTCGTCTAATTTCACGACTGCAATTTCTGACTGCGATTTATGACTGTAATTTATGACTGTCGCAGGAGAAGGTGATCGGAGGGAGGTTGTAAGGCTCCAACCATTCAGCCGGTCCCCGGCCCTTCCCCGCCTTCGTAAGTGCGTACGGGCAGTGTGTGGTGCAGGCTTGTCAACGGCGCCCTTAGGGCGACTTACGGTTAGGTCTGAGACCACGTTGCTTGTCGGAGTCTCCGTCCTACGCGCAGGGACCGTACTCCACTGGCGATTTTGGGACGTGTCCTAGCTTTCGCCGATAGTTGGGGTTTAAAAATGTGTCCCGCTTCGACTAGAAGACGGCAAATCCACCCAGGGTACTCTTCACCCCTGTATGGTGGGTTCGAAGCCGTTTTTGACAGTCAATTGGAGGAAGGAGTTTGAACCTCGATCCTCTAGGGCACGATGATTCCACTCAGGGTTTCTTCCCACACCTGGATTATGGAGGTCGTGCCCTAAGAAAAGCGCGAAGAACCTCGCACCTATAAATTGGGATGTGCTTAGCCCTCTATCCCTGGGGAAACGATTGATTCCACTCAGGGTTTCTTCCCGCACCTGGATTATGGGATCGTTTCCCCGGAAGCACTCGAAGAACCTCGAGTCTATTCCAAATTAAATGAATTCTGATTACCGAGAGCTCGGTCGTGTACCGACTGGCTCGATACGATAACTCGCGAATAATTCCTTTGCAACGCTCCGAGGGTAGTCCGAAGAACTCGACTCGGGTCGGATTGCTCGAATTATTCGTTTATGCGACTGCTGAGCGTGTTCGTATACCGAAGTGCTCGTGGCAGTGGTTTGATAGCGAGTGACGGACGAGCACGAGCTGCCAAAAGTGAGCGCGTGAGTGGGGAGAGTCTTCCGTCACGCGGCGCTGTCGCCGTGTCTCTCGTCCGTCTCTGTCTATTATAGAGTTTTCGTACCTTCTCTAAACTCGGGCGTTTAAACCGCTTGTTTCAAAATTGAACGATAATTAATCGTTCGCGTGACTTTGCAGAAAACCTCGAGAACCGTGTTTTTCTGTCCTCTAATATTTTGAATAGCGGACGCGTCAACCTAGAATCTTCCTGGTCGGTCGCGTAACCGAAAACAAACCGGGTAACGAATTGTTTCGGATTTAAATTAAATTTCTAATTTTTACTCGATATTTAAACAATACACAAATATCAATTAGATGAAAAAAAAATTTCCGGTACCATTTTAAAGTTTTCGAGTTGAATTTACACTACTTATTACCATATCCACTTTATCTACCATACCCATGGAATTATTATAATCTGCAACATACAGGCTTTTGTACACTCTGTCTTCCTCTATGTCTGGACACTGTCATAACATCTGCAGTATGCATAGTTGAGATCATGTATACTTCTCTCTTATCCATCCATTTTAAAACCAATAAACTTTCCGAGCTACGAAAGACACCTATCCCCTTTTCAATTTATTTTCGATCTTGGGCATTCCTTGTCGTCATTTTGTTACTGTGCCGCATGCATTTGTGCGATTGGCGAATAATAGACTAAATAATGCGGGACTGGAGTAAAATTATCCACATAAAGAGTATGGCCCTTTCCTAAGTATGTCTTCAATAGTTGTAAGACGATTGCTCCAGACTTTCCAATGCCCTTGATCGGACTATTCGCAACTGTAGATGCTCCAGTATAAATGATAATGTCCTGCACGAATCCGGTCTTGCAATCGCAAAGAATAAAGGACTTTATCCCGAATCGATTCCTTTTCTTCGGAATATACTGTTTGAAAGATAGGCGGCCTTTGTATAGAAGTAAGCTTTCGTCTATGCAAAGTTCTTGGTAAGGCACAAATGCCGCACTGAACGAGTGTCGTAGTATATAAACTATTCTTTTTATTTTTATTAGGCGGTCGCCAATGCATCCCGGTTCATGGGGAGAAATGTAAGATTCTGAGTAGCAGGAGAGTAACGATCTCTGGTCATTATTTTCCCAAAAATATCGCTGCGTAGAAAATCGTCCGTGCTCCAGTACTCCTTGAGTGACAGTTTCTAATTTCGCGTCATCAATAACGACGTGGCCAAAAAACAATACAACTCATTTCGCGTCATTGGTTCTTGATTATTCGTATTGTTATTGATTTGTTGGGCCAAATAATAGTTCGATTCTTCTACAATTATGTCTACTAACTCGTCAGATATAAATAATTGAAAATAATCAATGATTTGAGATGACAGGCGTATTTGGTTAGTGATTCCCGAGTGTTTTGAATTGAATCGATGAATTTTTGGTACAAAATGATTGTTTGACCATTTTATTTCACAGTTCGTGTCATCAACCTCTTGGGTCAGTTCTGTTTCCGATTCAGAACTGCTGTATATTACATTTATTCTTCTTTTACGTCGATTAAAATTATTGTCATTTTCACAATTCCCGTCACTTTCTGAGTCAGTAAGACTGTTAGGGGGAGTAGGTTTGAAAAAACCTCGCCTAACGGTGGTCCGGATCGTGAGGGAAGGAACGTCGGGAAAAGAATACAAATTTCAATTTAATTTTCGCTTAGCCGAATGCTTCGACTAAGCTGTTTATTCCTATTAAATTGTGGGAACAAAAACTTGTACAAGAAATTGTCTGCCCGGCCAGACGCCGCTTCAGTTAATCCTGTTTTGGAAATCTGTAACAGAAAGAGACACGAATAGGCGTTAAATACCTGTGAACGTGAGTCACGCTGTGTGTCTTACTCTCTTCCGCGCTCTTATGGTCTGTGCTTGTCGCACCCAGGAGTGGGGATCTCAGCCGCCGCGATGCGCAGCTAAGCTAGTGGACAGTATGTGTGAGCGTTCCCGTTAAATCGGGGATCGCTTGCTTATTATTGTCGTGTACGAGATTTCTGCTCGTCTAATTTCACGACCGCAATTTCTGACTGTCAAAGGAGAAGGTGATCGGAGGGAGGTTGTAGGGCTCCAACCTTTCAGCCGGTCCCCGGCCCTTCACCGCCTTCGTAAGTGCGTACGGGCACCGTGTGGTGCAGGCTTGTCAACGGCGCCCTTAGGGCGACATACAGTTGGGCCTGAGACCACGTTGCTGTCGGAGTCGCCGTCCTACGCGCAGTGACCGTACTCCACTGGCGATTTTGGGACGTGTCCTAGCTTTCGCCGATAGCTGAGGTTTAAGAATGTCTCCTGCTTCGACTAGAAGACGGCAAATCCACCCAGGGTACTCTTCACCCCTGTATGGTGGGTTCGAAGCCGTTTTTGACAATCAATTGGAGGAAGGAGTTTGAACCCGATCCTCTAGGGCACGATGATTCCACTCAGGGTTTCTTCCCGCACCTGGATTATGGAGTCGTGACCTAAGAAAAGCGCGAAGAACCTCGCACCTATAAATTGGGATGAGCTTAGCCCTCTATCCCTGGGGAAACGATTGATTCCACTCAGGGTTTCTTCCCGCACCTGGATTATGGGATCGTTTCCCCGGAAGCACTCGAAGAACCTCGAGTCTATTCCAAATTAAATGAATTCTGATTACCGAGCTCGGTCGTGTACCGACTGGCTCGATACGATAACTCGCGTATAATTCCTTTGCAACTCCGAGGGTAGTCGAAGAACTCGACTCGGGTCGGATTGCTCGAATTATTCGTTTATGCGACTGCTGAGCGTGTTCGTATACCGAAGTGCTCGTGGCAGTGGTTTGATAGCGAGTGACGGACGAGCACGAGCTGCCAAAAGTGAGCGCGTGAGTGGGGAGAGTCTTCCGTCACGCGGCGCTGTCGCCGTGTCTCTCGTCCGTCTCTGTCTATTATAGAGTTTTCGTACCATCTCTAAACTCGGGCGTTTAAACCGCTTGTTTCAAAATTGTACGTTCATTAATCGTTCGCGTGACTTTGCAGAAAACCTCGAGAACCGTGTTTTTCTGTCCTCTAATATTTTGAATAGCGGACGCGTCGACCTAGAATCTTCCTGGTCGGTCGCGTAACCGAAAACAAACCGGGTGACGAATTGTTTCGGATTTAAATTAAATTTCGAATCTTTACTCGATATTTAAACAAAGACCGTTTATAAATCTTTTATTTCCTCTATTCATTCTGAAAAGGGCCTGAATTTTTTAAAATCTATAACAAGTTTCGAACAAAAGCATAACCTCAACATTTTTTAATAGATTAGTTGAAATCAAACGACAATTATACCTGTAGCTGTTTTTCCAGAA
Organism: Colletes collaris; assembly: GCA_030068185.1. Classification (NCBI taxonomy): domain Eukaryota; kingdom Metazoa; phylum Arthropoda; class Insecta; order Hymenoptera; family Colletidae; genus Colletes; species Colletes collaris. The sequence goes on along the minus strand of JASGYR010000308.1, from coordinate 92,825 downwards.
TTCTTGTAACAAAAGACTTTTTGTTAAAATGATCTGTATTAGGTTAGAACTATCGCTCCGCTGATACCCAATCAACACAGATAAGAACACAGAACGATTGTTAAAAATGTAACAGTTGAAGGTTTTATGCGTGAGCGCGAAATATATTTTGAATAAGATCCATATCTCATACGTCGGTAAAATAAAATATAATTGTATAAACTGTCCATAGATGTCACTCGTTTGTTTTTCCACACGGATTGTCACATATCATAGATGCCAGATGAATCCGGCACTCGGCCACACAGGTCATTGGATGGATGCCGGATATATCCGGCACTCCGCCACACTGGTCATCGGATGGATGCCGGATGTATCCGGCACTCGGCCACACAGGTCATCGGATGGATGCCGGATATATCCGGCACTCGGCCACACAGGTCATCGGATGGATGCCGGATATATCCGGCGCTCGAATGTGAAACGGCGCGGAACCCGCCAGCGAGGTGGCGGCTGTGTAGGAGATCGTGCGGTATCCTCGCACGACCCTGATGGCGACCAACCTCTGCAACCGGCGGAGCACGAACGTGCCCCGCCGATTTGCCATCAAGCCGGCCCATATTCGTGCGCCATAAAGCGCCATGGGCCGGACGACTCCCAAATACAGCCGCCGCGCCGCCATGTTGGGCCCCCCGAGATTAGGCATTATGCGGCCTAACGCGGCCGCTGCCCTCTCGATACGGGGGCCCAACCCTTCCAAGTGATGCCCGAAACGCCAGTAGCTGTCCCTGGTGAGGCCGAGATACTTCATCCGGCGCCCCACCCCGACTTGGGCTCCACCCACCCATAGAGACGCCTGGCGCGGCACCCCGCGACCACTGACGTTGCACAGCCAGATAGCCTCGGTCTTTTGGGGTGCCACGCGTAATCCCAGGCGCTCTACTTCGGCGACGACTCGTGCCGTCCCATGCTCCGCGAGGGCCACGGCCCCCCTCTACGTATCCCCGCCGGCTATCACAAGGGTGTCGTCAGCGTCACATACCAACGAAACGCCGACGGGGAGGTCAGCCCGCAGCACCGCGTCGTAAGCCAAGTTCCACAGGAGCGGCCCGAGGGCCGACCCCTGTGGAACGCCGCGATGCACCGCTCTCTGCTCCATTCCGTTCCGACCCGGGTATTGGACTATCCTGACCGCAGGTAGTCCGCGATAAGTCGGCATAGATAGGCGGGTACTCGATGATACTGGAGTGCCCGGCCTATCGACCCCAGGAGACCGTATTAAAGTCGTTGGCAATGTCCAACGAGACTGCCAACGCCACGCCCCCTCGGGAGATTGCCGATTCCGCCAGGGTCCGCACAGCCGATATGGCGTCGACCGTGGAGCGGCCCCGGCGGAAGCCGAACTGTCTGTCGGCCAGATCGGGGCCGACGCGGGACAGGTGCCCCTCGAGACGCGCCGCTGTGACGCGCTCAAGCAGCTTTCCAACCTCGCCATCTTCCATACGGGGGGGAACTGGCCGGTCCGCGGGCACGCGTCAAAGACACGCACCAGGCCGGCACCCAGGACGCCCACCGCTATAGCCCATTCTTTGCCAGGTATGCCGTCCGGTCCTGGCGCCGTTTTCTTGGCGGCCATTCTCCGGACAGCCCTGGCTAGCTCCTCCTCGGAGACTCCCAGGTCGTCGGACCACCAAAACTGGCGGCCCGGTTGTGGCTCGGGGGAATACTCGAACGCCTCTCCCCCGACTGGGAAGAGGACGCTGATCGTTTCCCCGAGCAACTGGGGGTCGAGGCTCTCTGTAGTCGGGGGCGCCCATGATCGCAGCTTCCCTGCAACCATGTGATACAGTCGCCCCATGGATTTGCATCCAGATAGCCGAGGAGCTCCGTCCATGCCTGGGCTTTCGCGTTTGCGATGGCCCGGCGGAGGGTTCTGCGCGCCAGGGAAAACTCCCAGCGCATACACACCACCTCTGCCTCCGTTGCACCGCGCCGTCTTCTGGCGCGGGTGTACCGGCGTCGAGCAAGGACGCACCGAGTGCGTAAGTCCTGGATCTCGCCCGACCACCAGTACACGGACCCCCGGCGGCTCGGGGCGGTAGCCCGGGGCATGACCGCGTCGCACGACGACGTCATGGTCTCCCGGAACCAACGCGCCCCGGCAGAAGGATTGCCGAGGGTCCGGCGTGGCATCTCCTGCCACGCCACAACAGAGGCTGCCATCCCAAGAGCGTCCGGGCCCAGCCTCTTGACGGACCAGCGTGGCGCCAGGTGTTCGTCCCTGCGGGGTCCATTTGCGCCGGCGGGAGCGGATACGTTAAACGTAATGTAGAGGTGGTCGCTTAACGTGGCCACCTACTCCGCAACCCTCCAGTTGGACGCACGGCGCGCAACGGTGAGGCTCGCCAACGGTATGTCGACGATCGACTCGCCCCGCCCGTGCACGCACGTGCTCGCGGCCCATACAAGCATGGCGTCGCTCTTCACGGTCGTCCTGGGGCAACCCCTCGCTGCGGCGTGGGCGTTGAAATCTCCCAGGACGAGTACCCCACGGGCGAGGTGTGGCGAGATGCATCTCCCCACCCCGTCGAGGTACGCCTCAAATTCGCTGAGGCCCATAGCGTGCGACATGTAACACCCGGCAACCACCACTTCCCCCCACTTCACCGCCACAAATCCGCGGCCCCTCCCGACGGCGGAGCAAGGCTGTGTGCCGTGCCCGTACTCCCAAGTGATCGCCGAGACCCCATCGATAGCCCCGACCCAGCATGGGTGCTTGGGGACCGATAGGGCTCGGCGATCCCTGCCAGCCAATGGTCCTCTGCCGGAGGGTTTGAAGCATGAGATCCTGAGCCCCCCGGCAGTGGTTCAAATTGACCTGGAGGAGGCGTCGAGACATTAACTAGTCTCAGCCGCAGCCTCCTCCAGGCCTCCCCTTCCTGAATTCCGGGGTAATTCGCCACCTGGATCCTCGCCGCCGTACGAGGCCATCACCCCCCTCATGAGGGTCTCTGCCCCGCGCGGCGCTTGGTCTGGCTCTAATGGTGGGGGCTTTGCAGCACCCCCACCAGAGAGCACACACTTTGATTTCGTGGAGGTGGAGGGCGCCGAGTCGCAAGGCGCCACATCCATCTCCATCATCTCCGCCACTACCTTCTCTGCCGCCGCGACAGAGGCTGGGGCGGGGGCAACTCCCGACACCGCGGCTGGGGACGACTGGGAACAAGCCGCCCCTGAACCTCTGTCGTGACGGACGCCGTCGCCGGTCTACCGCTGGCCGGAACGGCTGACGGGGGCACACCCCCCCTTCCCCTTCTTACCCTTCCGCTTGGTCAGCCGGCCGCCCGGAGCCCACACAAAGGGGGCATTTGGGGGCGGCCGTGCATTCCCTTGCTGTGTGGGAGCCTCCGCCACAGCGGTAGCAGAGGCCGCTTCGATCGACGGTGCTGGTGCACCGCTGCCGCATATGTCCTAGCTCCAGGCAGCGGTGGCAGTGATGCGGCCTCGTGGGAAGCACCACCACCCGGGCGTCGAGGAAGCCGACCACTATTCGGCCAGACTTCGCGAGTTTGGCGGCGGCGCAAAGGGGACAGCGGGCCCAGGCAGTGAACATGCCCGAGCTGTCCCGGCGGAGGTCCCCAATGTTGACCTCCGTGGCGCCGCAGTCCCCGGTGGTGGCAAGGGCCTCTAACCGCACCCTGGGTGGCTGCCTCCGACAGGCCGGACACACGCAACTCGGCCTGCTTCTGGGGCAAGCCACCCGGACACCCTCAACCTGGAGGGCCCCTCAAGACGCGCCCTAAGGGCGGTTGCCTTCTCCTCCCCTTTTCACCGGGGATTGCCAAAGTAGTGCCCCGGTGACCGCTCTTAATGGGCCGCATCCCGGTGATCCCGAGATCATTGCAAATCTCGGGCATCACCCTATTGAGAAGGAGGCCCAATTCTCCTTCGCGCCCAGTGGCGGCGGTCACAGAGACTGCCGCATTTTCAACATTTTTTTTTTTTTTTTTGTCGCGGGTAAAATCTTCGAACGACTCCCATCCACCTCTTTGGGGAGAGGCGGGAGGGGTGTGTGCGATTCCCCGCGCCCATTACTTTATAACGGGCGCGGGACCTACCACGAAAAACCCCACGGTGACCCTTCCGCACGATTTGGGAGGATACCGGAATCGCTCGAAGCATACATCTGGTATCCTCCCGTGCCCGCGCTTTGCGCCCACCCGCGGGGGACAAGCGGTCCCCGGTAATCGCCCTGTCTCATAGCGGCAGGACGAGGCCACATCGTCCTGCCGCCATCCGTCCAGGGCCGCGTCTGGTGGCGGCTGCGAGCCCCAACTCGCAACCGCCGCGACCCCGTTTCTACCACTCCGGAGGCCGGCAGCTCATGGCCGCACCAGGCCACCGAGGGTGCCGCTCCGTGCGCCGGATCCGGACAGGAGGCACTGCACACCCCATCCGGTCCGACAGTACGCCGCCTGGCCCCCCTGGCCCCCCTGGCCCCCTATCAGGACCCCCCTCCCAGCCTGGGTCATGCGCCACGCCGAGGGGTCCGCCCGCGTCGCCTGACGCCCGGGCGACGATCTCTCGCCACCAAACGAGCGCGAGCCTCAGCGCGCCGCTGACGCTCGCGCTCCCTTCCCGCGGTCTCCTTCTGCAACATTACGTTTTCGCAGAAGGAGGCCACGGCCCTCCACTTCTCCTCGCTGCCGAGCATGGCGCGTACCATGCCCGGCAGCGAGACATCCCGCCCGATGACGCCGACCAGGACATGGCGCTCCCCCTCCCACGCAGTGCATACCTCGAGGGTATGTTCCGCCGTGTCCTGCTCAGCGTCACAATGGCAGCAACGCGCCGTCGGCTCCTCCGCTATCCGGCACAGGTATCTCCCAAAGCTGCCATGCCCAGAGAACACCTGTGCCATCCTGTAAGTGAGGCTTCCATGGCCCCTGTCCAGCCACTCACATAGGAGTGGCCGAACAGCCCCGACTGTCCGGTGCCCCGCGGTAGGCAGAGCCAACCGCTCTTGCCACGCGTGCACCACGAACTGCCGGGCCTGGCGCTTCAACTCGCCCAAGCAGGTTCCCGCACACCCGGGACCGCCCCCACCCCCGCGCGACGGTGGACGCGATGACGATACATCGTCGCGTGCGACCGCGCCAGGAGATCCATGGGCGGCATCCCCGCAAGAACAGTCGCCGCCTCATGTGACACGGTCCGGTACCCGCGGACGACCCTTAGAGCCATCCGCCACTGCACCCGACGCAGCATAGTCATGCCGCGCCGGGAGTCCGCCAGGTCGTCCGCCCAGACGGGGGCACCGTATAGGAAAACCGACTGAACCATTGCCACATAGAGGCGGCGAAATTGGCCCGCCGGCCCCCCCAGGGTGGGCAGAATCCGGCCCACAGGCACCGACCATCCGGTCCCACCGGGGGACCAGGCAGCGGAAATACTCCTCGAAGCGCCAGTGGATATCGAGGATCAGCCCCAGATACCTCATCTGGGGCTTCACCTCGATATTTGCCTCACCCATCCGGATCAGATGGTGTGGCGGATTCTGCCGAGGTGAATGGAACGCTATCACCTCGGTCTTATGGACCGCCACCGTCATCCCCATCCCTCTGATTCGGCCGACGACGCGTTGCACCCCTTCCTCCGCGGGACGCTTGGCCCTCCCCCAGTGCGCCCCGACGGCCAGCACCAGAGTGTCATCTGCATAACACGCGGCGGTGACGCCGTCGGGGAGGTCGGCCCACAACACTGCGTCGTACGCGATATTCCACAGGAGTGGCCCGAGGACCGACCCCTGCGGAATACCGCAGTACTCCTCCCTCCGCATATGACCATCCCGGCCCGGATACTCGATCCACCTGCCGCGGAGAAAATCCCCGATGACCGCCCCGAGACAAGGGGGGGGGGCCCGATGATATTCGAGCCCCCTCCTTATCTCCTCCATCCAAGGATATTGCCAAAGCCACCTCCCGGGAGACGGCCAACTCCGAGAGGGCCCTGACACGACCTATCGCGTCGATGGTCGATCCAGCCTCCCGGAAACCGTGCTGGCAGTCGGCCAGGCCGGGGCACCCGCGACAGGTGCTCGACGAGGCGGGCAGCAATCACCCGCTCGAAGAGCTTGCCCACCTCGTCGAGGAGACAGATGGGCCGGTATGCGGAGGGAGACTCCGCGGGCCGACCCACCTTCCGGAGGAGGACCATTCTCGCCACCTTCCAACTGGGGGGGAATCGCCCGTCCCTCAGGCATCGGTCGAACAACCGCCTGAGGTCGGCCCCAAGGACGCCCTGGGTCAAGACCCAAACCCGGCCGGGCACACCACCCGGACCCGGGGCCGTGTTACGCGCCCCGAGCTGTCTGATGGCCGCAGTCAGCTCCCCCTGAGTGACCCCCAGTTCGGACGCCCACACCCTAGGGACTGCCGCCTCCGCCGGAGGACGTGGTCCCCTCACCCGAATTGGGAAAAGAGTATTGACCACGTCCTCCAGCAGCCGGGGGTCAAGACCGTCGGTGACGGGGGGCGCCCACGGGCGGAGCTTCTTCAGCAACACCCTGTACGGGCGCCCCCAAGGATCGTCATCGTGGGTCTGGAGGAGATCCTTCCATGCCCGGGTCTTGGCCCGTTTGATGGCGACCTGCAGAGCAACCGCGCCATCCGGTATGCCTCATACAGGTCATCTGCCCTCGCACGCGCCTCGCCATCGTCCGGTCGTAGACGACGGCGCGCGCGGGAGCTATTGGATATGGTAGGAAAAATGAAGTAAATCTATTATTATTTAAAACTTTATGATTGGTTTTATTTCAAGCATTGAGAGATTGTGTCTTTACTCAACGAGAGAAACTAAAAGACTGAACGTCGTGAACGAAAATTCGTCACGCATTCGTAGACCATCTTGGGCCCTATCTCGCTTAGACTAAACAGCAACTGTGATCAAAGACACACAGCTGCATGCTCTCGACTCGAAACTTTAGAGTCGAATATATACCAGGATACCCGGTCGATAATTTTTGTTAATAAATCAACAGGCGCAGACCCGGGGCATCGACGCGTCGCAAATGTTTGCGACTAGTACCCCGAGCCGGGCAGCCTCCTCCTCCATGCTTTGCAACTCGGCCGCCGCCTGCGTAAGTTGCAGCGAGGGCAGCTGCCATCAGGGCGTCCTTGTCCAGGCGCCGAAGCGCCCAGCGGCGCGGTGGGGTGCCATCCGGACGGTGGTGCCGGGATGCAGCCCCGGCGGCAGAGAATTCCATCCGAATATACCGGTGATCGGAGAGTGTTTCTGCCCCCGGGACCACCTGCCAACCCGACACCATGCGCACGGCGATGGGGGTCGCGTGGAGGACGCGCGCACCTGGACAGAACCCTTCCTCTTGCTGCTGCAAGCTGCAGTATTGGCGGCTGGCCGACCTGCCGCGGAAGATTTTCCGCTCTTAGCTGGGCGAGCGGTGTGTGCCGCACCCATGTCGCCGCCTTTCTTCTTCCCCCGCTTCACCACCTCTGCCCAGGTGCCCTGCCCATCGTTGGCGGTGGCAGGGGCGGACGTCGGCGCGGCGTCCTTGGTAGGCCGAGCAGACCGGCCGCTATCCGCCCTGATTGGTGGTGGAGGGGTCGCAGGCGCAGCCTTCGTTGGCACCTTTGTCTTCCGGGACGTTTGCTTTCCGGCACTTCCGCCCCTCCAGCCGCTGGCGTGCCACCTTGGGCCTTGCCAGCACCTTTCTTCCCAGGGGTTTTCTCTGGGGTGCTGCGGTCGCTTTCCGTCGACGATACCCGTCGGAGCTGCCCCACCGATGGATTTGGGGGCATCGGGCCTTTCCCCAGTGGCGGACGGAGACAGCCCGCCACGGCCTCCAAACGGGCTTCGACTCGGTCTTCGACGGCCGTTATGTGCCCCGCCATCTCGGAAACCCTTTTCACGACTTCGGTCATCGTGACCACTAGAGGGCTTGCGGACTCGGGGCACTCCCTCTCGGTTGGGACAGGCCGAGCTGCGGACGACGGTCCAGGGACCGCCGTGTCTACCTCCATACCGGAGTCCCCCCCGGCGAACTTGGACGGAAGCAGATCCTTCCGACGTGGCCGGGGGGCACAGGGCAGCTCGTGGTCCGGCGGCGTCTCACCGGCCACATCCTCCCCCGCCCCCCGCAGTCGCCGCTGCTCTTCCTTATACCTCAGGCGGCCTACTTCACGCCTGAGGTGCTCCAGCTCCCTGTCCTTCCCCGTGACGGTCTCGGACAGGGTGGTGGCCGTCTTGTCGGCCACTTCCAGCCTCTTCTCCAGGGCATTTGCCCTCCTCTCCCATTCGCCCTGCCGAATGACAACTTCCCGGGCCGGTCTGTCCGGGGTTTCGGCACGGTCAGCTCTGCCGTGCAACTCCTCGGCGCTGGCCATGGCCACCCGGGCAGCCAAACGAAGCCCACGGATGTCCGTCGTCTTAAGGTGGCTTGCGGTGTCAGCCACCCTGACGACGGACTCCAATTGCTCCTTGAGCCGACCCAGGCGCTCGTCCAACATCATGACCTCCGCTAGAGTGCGGAGGACTCCCTGCGTCGGCAGGTCCTTCATCCCAGGACATAATTTTCTTGGGTCCCCGAAGATGAACCTGGGTCTTCCAGCCCCTGGACCCCTCCTCTTCCTCTTACCGGGCCCATAATCCGCGTCGCTGGAGTCGGTACTCCCAGTGTCATCGGCGGTGCGTGGATTAGGCGCCCATTCGTCTCCATCCTGCGACTTGTCGTCGACGAGGGCGTGGGTCATCGTCTCCCCGACGCATGTCGTCGCCTCCTCTTCCCTCCGGCCTGCGTCGCCCACCGATTGCTGCGGGCCCTCTGCAACATGCTTCTTATGGGGTGGTGACTCCCTCCCCGCCTTTCGCCACTCAGTGGCTTTTAGCCTCTCCAGGCTGACTACAGGGCCGAAATTGACCCTAAGAAGGTCCACCTCGCCTCGAAGGTGGATCCCCAGCTGGGGAGTAACCACCTCCACACTCCTGACCGTGGGTTTAACCCCACCAGGAAGTGGTCCATCCGATCCATTGTCGTTTGCCGATACGAGTGCCAGTCCGTTCTCAAAATTCCCAGTCCTGTTTGTTTCCATTTGATTGTTGTCCATAGTTAGACCCACGAGTGTGGTCGGAATGGAGGTCACCCAGAGCAGAGCCGCCTTGCCTAGGAAAGCCTTATACTCCGGGGGTTCGGCAGGTGCCCCCGAAGGTGGTCGCTTGGCATTGGGCCTTCTCTCCCAACCATGCATCCCATCGCCGCGCACCATAGCTTAAGATTAGAGGGCGATTTTATAGAGCCGCCATACTCTCGGCCCGGGCGGTTAAGTCAAGGCCCCCGTTCCTCCCGCCGTCACGTACCATTCACAAAACCGAAGAAGGGATTGTGAATGGGTCGTTGCGACGACCCACAGGAGTCTTACGGTGTGATAAGCATCAGGTACCTCGGGGTCGCTACGCCCCGTACTGCGGCCGACAATTGCCGGATACAGCCCCTGAGGAACCTAACCCAGACCTAACCCAGACCTTTTTTTTTTTTTTTTGTATACCGAAGGGGAACCTTGCATAGGCACCGATGCCTCATAAGGAGACATGGGTAGTGTGAGATTCATACTCACTAAACCCCTCCGGTTTCACATCCGTCCATACCAACGTCCGAGCATGCCAGAACAACTTGCCTGGGAACAGGCGGGACTGCTTTCCGCATTACTTCACCCTACCCGAGGAAAGCTGCCGCTCATACGCTCTTAAACACCCACACATACCAGTCATGCACTCTTCACACAACCCTCCTCACTGGGCCAGTATACTACCCACGACACATACCGTATGCTCTTCAGACATCCATACCCGCTAGTTCATTACCCTACGACTACACTTGCCGCGTATACACTCTTCCACAAATCCATATACTGATTCACTAACTCTAGCACTGCACTAACTCTTATTTACTCTTTAGCTATACACTAAAACTATACACTATATATATGTATATGTACAGTCCACGATCTATGCCATAGTAGGTGCGGGTGGCGAGCCCCCCCTTCTGCTGGCTATAACAATTTCTCTTTCATACATTTCTTTTGTTTCTAAAATCTCAATTATATACGTCTTAATGTAATTCCACTTCTCCAGGTCCTGTAACATCAAAACCTAAAAAAACTCGATTGTATCTTGTTCTTCCTGTATTACTAACTGCCTTCTAAGATTGTCTCTCAGAGAACTCCACCTTTTCCAGTGACACAGTGTATGTTCAACCGTATCTGGAACCATGCAGCCATACCAACAATCCGGAGATGCAGCTCTGCTGATCTTATGCCTAAACACATTGAAGCACCCTTCACCATTATATGCCTGTGTGAGGTGGTAGGTCAGCTATCCATGTGGTCTGTTAATCCACTCCTGAATATTTCGTATCCATTTGTATGTGATGTTTCCACTGCGTCTATCACCCCAGCTTTGCTGCCATTTACGCATAATTTCCCTACGTACCCTGTTTTTCTCACTTTCCAGGTCTGGGTGTCTAACACTTCGACCAGTATTTCCGAGTCTTCGTATGCGGCTCTCGATATAAAGAATCTCAGATCTCTCCTGTATCTTCAATAGAATCGGCAAAGTCCCTGCCAGAACGGGTAGTATATCTCTCGCAACTGTACGATAAGCTTTTACAACACGACTCAAACCAATGCTTTGAGCGTTTATTAACTTCCTCCTATTTGCTTCGATCTGAAGTGCAACTTCCCATATTGGAGATGCATAAAGAATTATAGACTCCATCACTCTATAAATCAACATGCTGGTTTTATGTCCAGGACCTCCAATGTTCGGCATAATGCGCGCCAAGTCTCCCCTCAGGGGCTGTGTCCGGCAATCGTCGGCCGCAGTACGGGGCGTAGCGACCCCGAGGTACCTGAAGCTAATCACACCGTAAGCCTTCTGTTGGTCGTCACAACGATCCACTCACAATTCCTTTTTTTTTGGACGGGTTGTTTCGGTTGGGGAGGACGAAGACGGTGCTGGGGCTGGAGTGACGGTGCTCGCGCCTCACTCAGCGTCTGGCCTGGCTTCGTGGAAGGTGGAGGAGGACGACGAGACTGCGTCAGACTCGTCCTTATCCTCCACGAGGAGCCACATAGGCTCCAAGAGGAAGCGGACGGGGCAGGCCGTCGACGAAGTGGACCGGGCGATGAACCCGGTCGTGATGGTGAGTTGCCTCAGGGACGAGGTAACCGAGGAGATATCCGAGAGGATCTCCCCGTCCCTGAGGCGGGTGGAGAAGGTGGCCGCGGCCTGCTCCTCGAAGGAGCAGAAGACCTGCGGGGCAGACCCCCTTAGGGTAGCGGCCCAGAGGATGAGGGAAGCGACACAGGAGTTGTGTGGGCGAAATGCCCGGCTGCAGCGCCTGGTGGAGGAGGAGCGACGGGGGAGGATGGGGGCAGAGGCGCGCTGGAACAGCGCAGCCCTCCCTCCTATCCTCCCTCCTCCTGCACCTCCACCACCACGACCCACGGTCGTGGAAAAAAGCGGAGGTGCGGCGGCGGTGTTGCGGGGACCTTCCACCCGCACTCCGCCCGCGCAGAGTTCCCCATTCTCCTCAGAGGACGAACTTCTGAGGAGGATCGGGAACATGATCGACGGCAAGCTGGCCGCCTTCCGGGAGGAGCTCCTCTACGGAGGTGTGGTCGGCGGGAAGGCGGTGCCTCCCAGTCCAAGCTCGGTTCGGGCGGGGAAGGCGAAGGTGGGGGGAGGGAAGGCTCCACCCACCGTGGCCGCTACGGTGCCGCGGGCCGCGGCTCCCCAGGGGGGGAGTTTACCCGCGGCCCCGGGGCGCGCGTCCTCCGCGGCACCATCCCAAGGAGGGGTGTCGTGGAGCGAGGTGGTAGGGCGGAAGGCAAAGAGGGCGGCGAGGAAGGCCTCGCAGCCGCGACCTGCTACCACGCCAACCGCGACCAAGGGAACGGCCGCGAAGGTGCGACCAGGGCGCCCCCCTAAAACGGCAGCAGTGACGCTGACCGTTCCTCAGGGGGGCGACCTGACACTCGCGGGGGCGATGCAGCTCGCCAGGGATAATATATCCCTGGAGGAGCTCGGCATCGCTTCCGTGAGGGCGAAGAGGCCCGTGACCGGGGGTCTCCTGCTGGAGATCCCTGGTCAGAGGAGCGGCGAGACGGCGGACCGACTCGCCCCGCGGCTCCTGGAGCAGCTGGGCGCGCGGGGTGGCCGAGTCGTCCGGCCCACGAAGCGCACAGAGATGTGCATATGTGGGTTGGACGACTCGGCCACCGCGCAGGAGGTATCCTGTGCCCTAGCGAGGGCGAGTGATTGCCCCGAGGGAGACGTGCGGGTCGGAGAAATCCGCAGGTCTCCTTCCGGCCTGGGGTCGGTGTGGGCCCCCTGCCCCCCCTCCGCCGCCCGAATGGCGGCGGAATTAGGGAGGGTATTGGTGGGGTGGGTTTCGGCGCGAGTGGAGATACTCGCGCCGCGCCACTCCAGTGTCACCGCTGCCTCGAGCTGGGGCACGTGAGGCAGTGGTGCACCTCGCCGGTGGACCGCAGCGGTCAGTGTTACCGCTGCGGGGCGAATGACCACCGCGCGAGCCAGTGTTCGGCGGCCACCCACTGCCCGCTATGTGCGGACATGGGGAGACCAGCCGATCACAGGGTGGGGAGCAAAAAGTGCTCTCCCCCCTCCCGGAAGGGAAAGAAGAAGGGGCCCGCCCAGGTTCAGGCACCGCGGTCGCTGGCAGCGTCCACAATGCAGGTGGACGGTGCCACGGAGACGGACAGCCGGGAGGAGGCTGGGACGGCCGTTAAATAACGGCGCCCCGCTTCCTCCTCCAGGCCAATCTCAACCACTGCCGCGCGGCACAGGACATGATGTCCCAAGTCCTCGCGGAGTGAGGGTTGGCCTGGCGGTCGCCGCCGAGCCGTACCGCGTGCCGGATCACCCACATTGGGTGGGCGACGCGGACGGTTTGGTGGCGACGGTATGGGGAGGTGGTGACGGGTCCCTGCCGTTCTCCATTCTGGAGCGCGGTCGGGGTTTCGTCGCCGTGGACTGGGGGAGAGTCGCCGTAGTGGGGTGCTACATCTCGCCCCGCAGCGGTCACGCCGCGTTCGAGCTGTACTTGGCCGAGGTCGCGGCATGCGTGCAGCGCTGCGCGGCCCGGCCGGTGCTAGTCCTGGGGGACTTTAACGCCAAGTCGGTGGCTTGTGGATCCCCTAGGACCACCTTTAGCGGCGGGATACTGGGCGACTGGGCGGCGGGGCTCGACCATCGGTTACTGAACAGGGGGTCGGAGCACACGATGCGTGCGGCGATATGGGGGTCTATCGTGGATGTTGGATTCGCGACCCCCAACGCCGTGCGCATGGTGTCGGGTTGGCAGGTGGCCCCGGAGGCAGAGACACTCTCCGATCACCGTTATATCCGGATGGAGGTCTCTGCCGCCGGGGCTGCGTCCGGCACCGCCGCCCGGATGGCACCCCATCGCGCCGCTGGGCGCTTCGGCGCCTGGACAAGGACGCCCTGATGGCAGCTGCCCTCGCTGCAACTTGGCCGCAGGGGGCGGACGAGTTGCCAAGCATGGAGCAGGAGGCTGCCCGGCTCGGGGTACTAGTCGCAAACATTTGCGACACGTCGATGCCCCGGGTCGGGCGAGCTTCTCCTCGCCAGGCGGTGTACTGGTGGTCGGCCGAGATCGCGGAATTGCGGGTCGCGAGTGTCCGCGCCCGACGCCAGTACGCCCGCGCGCGCCTTCGTCTACGACCGGACGATGGCGTGGCGCGAGCGAGGGCAGATGACCTGTATGAGGCATAACGGATGGCGCGTGTTGCTCTGCAGGTCGCCATCAAACGGGCCAAGACCCGGGCATGGAAGGATCTCCTCCAGACTCTCGATGACGATCCTTGGGGGCGCCCGTACAGGGTGGTGCTGAAGAAGCTCCGCCCGTGGGCGCCCCCCGTCACCGAGGGTGTTGACCCCCGGCTGCTGGAGGACGTGGTCAATACTCTTTTCCCAATTCGGGTGAGGGGACCACGTCCTCCGGCGGAGGCGGCAGTCCCAATCGAGTGGGCGGCCGAACTGGGGTCACTCAGGGGGAGCTGGCCGCGGCCATCAGGCGGCTCGGGCGCGTAACACGGCCCCGGGTCCGGATGGTGTACCGGCCGGGTTTGGGTCTTGACCCAGGGCGTCCTTGGGGCTGACCTCAGGCGGTTGTTCGACCGATGACTGAGGGACGGGCGATTCCCCCCCAGGTGGAAGGTGGCGAGGATGGTCCTCCTCCGGAAGGAGGGTCGGCCCGCGGAGTCTCCCTCCGCATACAGACACATCTGTCTCCTCGTCGAGGTGGGCAAGCTCTTCGAGCGAGTGATTGCTGCCCGCCTCGTCGAGCACCTGGCGCGGAGTGCCCCCGGCCTGGCCGACTGCCAGTACGGTTTCCGGGAGTCTCAATCGACCATCGACGCTATAGGTCGTGTAAGGGCCCTCTCGGAGTCGGCCGTTACCCGGGTAGGGGTGGCTTTGGCAATATCCTTGTATATTGCCAACGCCTTTAACACCCTGCCCTGGGAGGAGATAAGGAGGGGGCTCGAATATCATCGGGTCCCCCCTTGTCTCGGGGCGGTCATCGGGGATTATCTCCGCGGCAGGTGGATCGAGTATCCGAGCCGGGATGGGCATATGCGGAGGGAGGTGTACCGCGGTGTTCCGCAGGGGTCGGTCCTCGGGCCACACCTGTGGAACATCGCGTACGACGCAGTGTTGCGGGCCGACCTCCCCGACGGCGTCAGCGACGTGTGTTATGCAGATGACACACTGTTGCTGGCCGTTGGGGCGCACTGGGGAGGGCCAAGCGTCTCGCGGAGGAGGGGGCGCAACGCGTCGTCGACCGGATCAGAGGGATGGGGATGACGGTGGCGGTCCATAAGACCGAGGTGATAGCGTTCCATTCACCTCGGCAGGATCCGCCACCCCTCTGATCCGCGTGGGTGAGGCTAATATCGAGGTGAAGCCCCAGATGAGGTATCTGGGGCTGATCCTCGATAGCCACTGGCGCTTCGAGGAGCATTTCCGCTGCCTGGTCCCCCGGCTGGAGAGGATGGCCGGGGCTTTGGGCCGGATTCTGCCCAACCTGGGTGGCCCGGCGGGCCGAGTTCGCCGCCTCTATGTGGCAATGGTTCAGTCGGTGGTCCTATACGGGGCCCCCGTCTGGGCGGACGACCTGGCGGCCTCCCGGCGCGGCATGACTATGCTGCGTCGGGTGCAGAGGCGGATGGCTCTAAGGGTCGTCCGCGGGTACCGGACCGTGTCACATGAGGCGGCGACGGTTCTTACGGGGATGCCGCCCGTGGATCTCCTCGCGCGGTCGCACGCGATGATGTATCGTCACCGCGTCGACCGTCGCGCGGGGGTGGGGGCGGTCCCGGGTGTGCAGGAACCTGCTTGGGGCGAGTTGAAGCGCCATGCCCGGCAGTCCGCGTGGCAGGAGCTGTTGGCTCTGCCTATCGCGGGGCACCGGAGAATCGGGCTCTTCGGCCACTCCTATGTGAGTGGCTGGACAGAGGCCATGGAAGCCTCACTTACAGGATGGCACAGGTGTTCTCGGGGCATGGCAGCTTCGGGAGATACCTGTGCCGGATAGGGAAGGAGCCGACGGCGCGTTGCTGCCATTGTGACGCTGAGCTGGACACGGCGGAACATACCCTCGAGGTATGCACTGCGTGGGTGGGGGAGCGCCGTGTCCTGGTCGGCGTCATGGGGCGGGATGTCTCGCTGCGGGGCATGGTACGCGCCATGCTCGGCAGCGAGGAGAAGTGGAGGGCCGTGGCCTCCTTCTGCGAAATCGTAATGTTGCAGAAGGAGATCGCAGGAAGGGAGCGAGAGCGTCAGCGGCGCGCTGAGGCTCGCGCTCGTCTGGTGGCGAGAGAGCATCGCCTGGGCGTCAGGCGACGCGGGCGGCCCCCTCGGCGTGGCGCATGACCCGGGCTGGGAGGGGGGTCCTGATAGGAGCCCCCTCCCGCCAGGCGGCGTAGGGTCGGACCGGATGGGGTGGCAGTGCCTCCTGTCCGGGTCCGGCGCACGGAGCGGCGCCCTCGGTGGCTTGGTGCGGCCATGAGCTGCCGGCCTCCGAGGCGTAGAAAAGGGGTCGCGGCGGTTGCGAGTTGGGGCTCGCAGCCGCCACTAGACGCGGGCCCGGGACGGATGGCGGCAGTACGATGTGGCCTCGTCCTGCCGCTATGAGATAGGGCGATTGCCGGGGGGACCGTTTGCCCCCCCCCCGCCGGTGGGCGCGAAGCGCTGGCACGGGGAGGATACCGGAAGTATGCTTCGAGCGATTCCCGGTGTCCTCCCAAATCGTGCGGAAGGGTCACCGTGGGGGTTTTAGTGGGTAGGTCCCGCGCCATGCTCGGCAGCGAGACATCCCGCCCGATGACGCCGACCAGGACACGGCGCTCCCCCTCCCTCGCAGTGCATACCTCGAGGGCATGTTCCGCCGTGTCCTGCTCAGCGTCACAATGGCAGCAACGCGCCGTCGGCTCCTTCCCTATCCGGCACAGCTATCTCCCGAAGCTGCCATGCCCCGAGAACACCGGTGCCATCCTGTATGTGAGCCGGAGGGACTTTGACACGTTGCGCGCGTCGACCGCCGGACCGATCGCTTTTGTCCGTTTTTCGCCATTAACTCGAAAACGAGCACGTCAACGCGTATTTTCGTTTATACAAAACTTGTGCAGTTTTACGTTCTCTACGCGGTGGAATGGTTGTTTTTTTTTTCCCTCGAATTTTAAGAAATTTTTTTTTTTTTTTTTTTGTGTGCCCCCTGGACAGCCCTGTGCGTCGCGTGCG
Organism: Colletes collaris; assembly: GCA_030068185.1. Classification (NCBI taxonomy): domain Eukaryota; kingdom Metazoa; phylum Arthropoda; class Insecta; order Hymenoptera; family Colletidae; genus Colletes; species Colletes collaris. Next base: position 75,989 of record JASGYR010000308.1, on the reverse strand, counting down.
ACGTGCAGAGCTGAGTAAACGAACCGCTTCCCATTACGGTTAGATCCAACTTGTCTAATGACTCCTTCGGGATGAAGGCAGGGTATTTCCAGACCCCAGATTTACCTTACATCTACGTAAATCGCTCCCTTCGCCGTGGCCAGCTAGAAAGTATTGACACAACGCTCACACCATCTTGCGGGCAAACGCCGATATGGGGTTTACCCCGAGGTGCGGCGCGCGTCGCTTATCAGCAACACACATTGCCCACACTATATGTCCCTATCGGCCGGCCGGAAATTCCAACGCGTACGTTGAATACACGGGTATTCTCGCGTTAGATTCGTTTTGTACACGTTGTACTAGGATTATTCGTACATTGCAGCGGTTTCCTGTGTGTTAGGGGGAGTAGTTTTGAAAAAACCTCGCCTAACGGTGGTCCGGATCGTGAGGGAAGGAATGTCGGAAAAAGAGTACAAATTTTCAGTTTATTTTTCGCTTAGTCGAATATCTCGACTAAGCCTTTTATTTTGATACTTTTGGAAATTGTACGTAAAAACGAGTCTGCCGGTCGAGACGTATTTCAAGCCTGCAACCCTTGGTTGTCGTAGGAGGGGCGATCAGAGGGAGGTTGTAAGATTCCAACCGTCGCCCTTATCCTCGTCCCTTCACCGTCTGGTTATGTGCGTACGGGCACGGTGCGGTACCGGTTTGCCAACGGCGCCCTTGGGCGACTTACAGTTGCTCCGGATACCACGTTCTTTTTAGAATCGACGTCCTACGCACTGCGGCCGTACCAGGCGAGCGATTTTGGGACGTGATCTGATAATTTTGCCGTAAGCTGGGAGATCCTAGATGTCCCGCGCTTCGGCTAGAAGACGGCGAATCCACTCAAGGGTATTTTATTTCTACCCTTGGTCTGTGGGTTCGTAACGATTCGATATGCTCAGTTCAGTGGCTCGATAGCAAGTGACGGACGAACATGAGCTGCCAAAAGTGTGCGCGTGAGAGGGGGAATCCTTCGTCGCGTGGCGCTGCCGTGGCGTCTCTCGTCCGTCTTTGTTTAATTTATAATTGTCGTACCTTCTCTATGCCTGGGCGTTGAACTTGGCATGTTCGAACTCGAGCGTTACTTTATCGTTCGCGTGACTTTACAGAAAACCTCGAGAACCGTGTTTTTTTGTCCTCTAATGTTTCGAATAGCGGACGCGTCGACCTAGACTCTTCCTGGTCGGTCGCGTAACCGAAAACAAACCGGGTAACGAATTATTTCGGATTTAAATTAAATTTCGCATTTTATTCGATATTTAAACACTGTGGTTTCTGCGAAGTGGAATTTCGAGATTTGAAATTTTGAAATCTTCGGGGCGACCGTGCGGTTTCGTCGCCGAATATCTCCGCCGTCGGGCTTGATATCGGGGTGAGATCGCGGCAGTGAATTGTCTGTGCTGTTACGAACACAACGCCGGGTTTAAAATTAAAATCGGACGATTATTCGATTTTTAAGAACACTTTAAGTGCACGGGAGTTACGCGTCGGGGCGTCGCCGGCCGCTGGGTCTTTCCCGGGTAATTCCGCTGACGCGGCGGAATTTGTAGGCGTGCTGGGCTAGACTTAATTAATTATAAGATCGTAGGCTAGTACGAATAGTTATTTTCAGGACTGCAGTGGATTTTAGACGCTCAAAAGCCCGGAATGCAGGAGAGCCACGTCAGCGCCGCCATTTTGGGTCGACCGCGTAGCACGTAGCCAATGCCCAAGTGACGTCAGCGACGCCATCTTGGGTCGACCGCGTGACGCGTGGCCAGCGCCCGGTGACGTAGACGCGACCATCATGGATCGACCGCGCCCCTGTCCGAACGACCACACCCGAGCGGACCCGACGGAGCCCGAGCGCCGAGGAGGAGTGGGGACGAGTCCCGAGCATCGCCGACCGCACCCGAGCGGAGCCGCAGGGGCCCGAGCTACACGAAGGAGTGGGGACGGTTCGCGCGTCAGTATGGCGCCAACCGTGCCCGCAAAGTAGTATTGCTGCGGATGGACGGGAAGAAGAAGGCGACAGCGGCACCAGTAGCAGCAGCCTCAGCATCAGGACCATCAGCACCAGCACCACCAACAACAGCAACACCAACACTCATAAAGACGGCGGGGGCAGGACAACCTCCCGCAGGAAAAAGGAAGGCCAGCACCACGCCGGTCAAGGACACCGGCAACGAGGGTATCAAGAAGAGGGCGACGGAACCTGCCCCGGAGGAGAGGAAAACCGTGGCCGGGATAAAAGCCATGGCCAGCGCGATCGAGGAGCGGATGCTGCAGTACTGCATGGATCCGCAGAAAAAAATCAACAAGGACCAGGCCCTTGTTATCATGCGTCTCTTCAAGGAGATGCGTGGCGTGGTGCAGGACCTCACGGAGGAGAACAGCTTCCTGGAGGGGAAGCTGCAACAGGCGGCTGCGGATTCGAAACGATCCGAGGCGACGCTGAATGGTGCCGTGCAGAAGACTATCCAGGCAAGCAGGCGAAGAGGACAACAACCGTCGCCCTTACAGCCACGGTACAATACAAAGAAGGCCGACTGGAACAAGCTCCAGAGGACACTCATTCAGGAGAAGCGCTCCTTGACAAATGTCGAACTGAATAGTCGACAAGACGTCGAGGCAATGGCGGAAACCATGGAGCGGGTAATATTGACCGCCTGCGAGGCGGCAATGCCCAAGAAGAAATGGCACCAGAAATCTGTACCGTGGTGGACCGAGGAACTCACCAGGATGAAGAGGGCAACATATAGAGCAAGAAGACTGTACCAGGGGACACGCGATCCCCCAACGAGGGAGATACTGAAGCAGGAATATCGACGGTTCAGGAGAGCCTATACGAAGAAGGTGACGAGAAAGAAGAACCGCTCATGGCGCCAGTTCGTCACCAGCCAAGGAAACCAGGACGCCTGGGGTGTCGCAACGAGAACAACCCTGGGAAAACTCAGGAGGGAGGAAGCCACTTCCTCCATCAGGCTGCCGCAAGGGGGTCATACGACCTCCTGGAGATCGACCGCGGAAGCAATGCTAGCGGCGCTCGTCCCGGACGACGACTTTGGGGCAGACACCCCGGAACAAACACGGACACGCGAGGAAGCCCTAACCCAGCCAGCAACGGAGGACAGCCCCCATTCCGGTGGGAAGACCTGAGTGCCGCTGTAACGCGCCTCAGGACAGGTAAATGTCCGGGACCGGACAGGATCGAGGTGGAAGTTATTCAGAGATCCTGGGGATGTCTCCACGAGGAGCTCCTCAGACTCTGTAACGGATGCCTCGAATGGGGAGTATTCCCAGCTCGTTGGAAGGTGGGTACTATTATTGCAACACCCAAGGGTCCGGACAAGGATAGGAGTAACCCGAAGTCGTTTCGGCCAATTTGCCTCCTCTCAATGGTAGGGAAACTGCTCGAGCGACTGATGGCGAATAGACTAGCGAATATTTTCTTGATCATGTGCTAACCTCCGATCGACAGTACGGGTTCAAGCCCGGTCGATCAACGGAGGAAGCGATCATTAAATTTCGTAGCATTCTTAGGGAAAGGGAATTCGCGGAGGCAAAGTACGTGGTCGCTATAGCGTTCGATATTTCGGACGCTTTCGACAACGTATGGTGGCCAAATGTCCTGTACGAACTCAAGAGAAGGGACTGCCCACGAAACCTTTACAGGCTAGTGGAAAGTTACTTTTCGGAGAGGGCAGTGCAGATCGTGGGGAAACAGGAATTAGTCCGGAAACCCGTTACCAGAGGCTGCCCGCAGGGCTCGATGGGTCCAAGTTTTGGAATCTAATTTTCGATGACCTGCTGACGGTTCTCACATCCGACGAGCTGGAATGCGAACCGGTTGCCTACGCGGACGACGTCCTTGTCCTGATCTCTGGCAACTCGAGAGAGGAACTGAGAAGGAAGGGACAGGAGGTCGCGACCGCGATGTCCGAGTGGTGCGGAAGGAGGAAGCTGGAACTCTCAGCCGAAAGACATCGAGCACTCCGTCTTTTGTACTGGGGGCTCTTTGCACCCATAACCACGTACGCAGCGGCTGGCTGGAGCGACCTGTTGAGCAAAACCGCGAGAAGGATGCTGGCTCGTTCTCAGAGACAGGCCCTCCTTCGCGTCACCAAGGCGTACGGTACGACGTCAACGGAAGCACTGCCGGTGATCGCGGGCGTGCCCCGATCGACCTGGTGATAGAAGAAAGGGCAAGAAGATTGGATTCGGACCGAAGAAAGAAGAGGACGAAACAACAACGACGAGGGACAAGAAGGCCGGGACTACGGTGAAGAAAGAAGACGGGCGGCAGAGGAAATGCTGGACGCCTGGCAGGAGCGCTGGCAAGTTCCGACCCGGGGTCGGATGACCTTCGAGTTCTTCGGAGACGTCCGGCAAGCAGAGAATGCGGGCCACTTGGATAGAACCGGACCACTATGTCACGCAATTTCTTAGTGGTCACGGTAACTTCAGGTGGAAGCTCAGTACCTTCGCGCTGAGTGAAACTGGAACGTGCGAATGTGGGGTCGACGAAACGTCCGAACACATACTTCTCGACTGTCCGAGGCACGAGGCGGCCAGGGCGGTTTTGAAGACGGCACTGCAGCTTAACGGTTACAGATGGCCGGTCACGGAGGCGGAGATGGTCTCCAAAGACAATTTCCGACACTTCCGTTACTTCGCACGAGCCACGCTCAAGGTCAGGGAGAGACCAGCCTACGAGGGACATCAAATGAACTGAGAAGAAAGAAGAAAGAAGATTGAAGAAAGAAGAAACAAAACAGAAGACGATCGCGATCGAGAACCTTTTTTTTTTTTATAGTAAACAAACGCGCGCGGATACCACCGAAGTCGTATAACGTGAAGACAGAAGAATGGATACATCAAGAGGAAACAGGACAAGAACTACACAAACATGCACCAACACATACGCTCACCTACATCGACACCTACAATTAACTAAATCTGGACTACACGCAAGGACATGGAGATCAACACATGAAGAGGACTACATACCATCGTGGTACACCCAAGGAGGTAAATCCTGCGATTACTGGAATAGGCAGACATCTCGATTGAAGCTGCGGTGGTTGCAGGCAATAATCGGCACGTGCCAACCAGCTGGAATCGAGCGAAAGCTGGCAGCTCCGCTTCCTCGTGGCCCCCGCTGGTAACGACGCTGCAGGTTGCTTGCAGCCTGGAGAGTCGGCTAAGAGAGCTGCTTCCCGAAAGGGTAGATTCAACTTGTCCAAAGACCCGCAAGGCGAGGACAGGGTATTTCCAGCCCAGAGCACGGTACAACACCTAAACCGTGCGCTTCCCTTCGCTTTTGTCGTCGGAAAGTAGATAGAAAACCGCTTGGTACCGGGAGTATGCCCAGCCTTCGCGCAGGGTACAGGAATCCTAGGGCCCCACTCAGGGCAAAGCGACAATAGTTGTCCCTATCGACCTCCCCCCAGGGGCTGTCAGCCATTCAGCTGCAGTACGGGCTTAACGAACCCGGGGTACCTGAGTCATACATACACCGTAACCCCATGTTGGTCGTCGCGACGACCCATTCGCATAATTCCTTTTTGGGTTTTGTGAATGATACGCGACGGCAGGTCGGGCTGGGGGCCTTGGCTTAACCGCCTGGGCCGCGAGGATGGTAACTCTGTAAATTACCCCGAATCCCAAGCTATGATGCGCGGTGATGGGATGCATGATTGAGGGGTAGCTTCAATCCCTAGCGGTCACCTCAGGACACCTGGCGATCTGCTGAGTATCGAGCCTCCTTCTCGGGAAGGGCGTCACCCGGGAAGTGACTTTTAGTTCGTCCCTGCTCGTGGGAATTCTATGGATTCGTATTTAACTGGGGTTAAGGGGGGTAATGACGAGAAGGAGAGTCGGAGAGAGGAGTGTGTGGATGTGGAGATGGGGGCACCTGTATCTGGTTATGCCAGGTCCAGGGCCTCTTCAGTGTGTAGTGGGGAGAGGAGTCCGGTGTTGGGCAGGCGGTTGAAGGATGGAAGGGATGTTAAGGAAGGAGGAGTGGAATGCTTGAATGAGGAAGTGGATGATGATGTTGCGAAAATGAGAATGATTGGGTTGAGGCTGCGGAAGTTCGTGTTTATAGAATCGATTAAAGTTTCGAAGGCTGCGAGTCAAGTTATTTTAAGTGCTGTGAGTGAATATGAGGAGCAATTGATTAGGCTGATGGATAAGAATGAGAAGTTGCAAGGAAGGTTGGATGAGTGTGAAAAATTTATGAGTATGGGGATGAGTGGAATGAGTTCGAGGAGTGGTGCGAGTTATGCGAAAGGTGTTGCTGGGGCTGGCGTGACTGGTGTGACTGGTGTACCGAGTATGAATAAATTAGAGAGTGTGCAGCCGAAGACGAGGTCGTATGCGGTGGTCGTGAGGCCTAAGGATGCAGCGATGAAAGTGATGAGTGAGCAAGTGAAGGAGAAAGTGATGCGTGAGGTCAGCAGTGTTTTGAATGTGCGTGTGAAAGCGGTGAGGAAGATACGGGCGGGTGGCATTGCGATCCAGACGGCGAGTAAGAGCGATTTGAAATCGGTGTGTGAGTGTAAGAAGTTTGAAGAGATTGGGTTGAAAGTGGAGTTGCCTAGGAAGATTGGTCCCAAGGTAATTGTGTACGATGTGCCGAATGAGATGGCGAGTCAGGAGCTTGTGAATGAGATGTATGAGAAGAATGTCAAAGGTAGTGTTAGTGAGAGTGAATTTAGGGAGCGTGTGAGAATTTTGAGTAGAATGAATAAGAAGAATGCGAGCGTTAGTAATGTGATTATGGAGGTGAGTGGGAAGGTGAGAGATATGTTGTGTAAAGAAGGACGTATGTATGTGAATTGGTATGCGTATAAGGAAAATGTATTTCCCTTCACTGAATTTGTTGCGCTCTGCGCGAACATAGCTATAGGGTACTGATATCGATCAATATCGATAGAGATAAGGAGAGAAGTAGAGGTTATGTAGGAGAGTGTAAATGCGGGAAAGTAATGCAAAGTAAGAGTGAAGTCAAAGCAAAATATAAGAATAGAACTACTAATAACGAACGTAAATTGTCGTTTCTTTTATAGGTAAGATTGTACATATGTAAATAATATAAGGTGAATGGTAAAATAAAATACAAACCTTTCTTTTATAGAGAAACATATTTAGTTTGTTATTATTATTATCGGTGGAAACCCTCAAATAGAATAAGAACCTTTAGATGCGTTTAAGGTGAGGGAGTATTTGAATGTGTTGAGGTGCCATAAGTGTTATGCATTTGGGCATATGATGCGTGAGTGTAGTATGAGTGAGAGATTGTGCCAACGGTGTGGTGAGGCTGGGCATTTGAGGGGTAATTGTAAGAAGGATGTGGTGTGCCGTAATTGTAAGGTTAGGGCTATGGTGTGTGCCCACGCAGTTGTGTCTGAGGAATGTCCGGAGTATGTGCGAATGCTGAGTAGGGAAAAGCAAAGTATTAGCAATGGCTAATACGCGGTTGAATATAGTTCAGTGTAATTGTCAGAGAGCGTATGCGGTAATGTGTGATCTGGGTAAGGTTGTCAGTGAGCGTGGTGTGAGTGTTGCATTGTTGCAGGAGCCCTATATTCTGGATGGAAGGGTGAGAGGTTTGCCGCTTGGTATGGATGTGTATGTGTGTGAGGGTGCAGTGGTTAAAGCTGCTGTGGTTGTGAATGATGCGCGACTGGAGGTTATGTGTGTGAGAGAGTGCACGAATGAGTGGGGTGTTTGTGTCTGGTTGAAAGGAGATTTTGGGGAGATGTATGTTGTGTCGATGTACTGCCGGTATGGGCAGGATATCGAGCCATATTTGGCTTATATGGATGGGGTGCGGAATTTCACGAGAGGCAGGTGTGTGCTGTTTGGTATGGATGCGAATGCCGATTCGCCCTTGTGGTTCAGCAAGGGCGGTGGTCGTTCAGAGATGAATGAGATGCGTGGAAGGGTGTTGGAGGGAATGGATCTTGGCGAATGGGATGTCTGTATTGAATGAGCCGAGTGAATATTATACGTTTTCAGGTATGAGGGGCGAGAGTGATATAGATGTGACGATCGTGAATGATGTGGGTACGGGGTACAGGTTTGAATGGACTGTTAAGCATGATTGGGGAGTGAGTGATCACAATGTGATTTTGATCGTGATGGGGAGTGATCAGGTGAGCAGGGATGAGGTGAGTGTGGGGACCAGATGGTCCACTAAGAATGCGGACTGGGAAGGGTATATAGGTGATTTGAGGGAGGGTTTGCGGACGTATGGAGTAGACATAGATGGGATGGGTGTGGATAGGATGCTGGGGGTCATGATGTCGTGGATACGTGAGGCGAACAGGAGGTGGTTCAGGGAGGTTAAGCACGGGAATGTGAAGGGGATTGTGTGGTGGACGGAGGCGTTGGAGAGGTTGAAGAGGGAAGTGAGGAAGGGCAGGCGTAGGCTGCAGAAGGCTAGGAGACGGGGTGTGAATGTTGATGTAATAAGGATGGAGTATAGAAGGTTGCTGGCTGAATATAAGGGTGAGATGTGGAGAGCGAAAGAAGGGAATTGGAGAGAATTTGTGAGTGAGTCTTCTAACCTCGATCCGTGGGGTCCCGTGTATAAGATTTGTCGTGGGAAGTATGCGAGGGATAGGTTGAGTGCGATGAAGGTGGGTGATGTGGTGTCGAGTACATGGAGGGAGAGTGTGGGTATGTTGATGGACAGGTTTTTCCCTGCTGCCAACATAGGTATGGGTGAAGGAGGGAGAGTGTATGGGAACATCGGTGGGATGGGGTTTGAATGGAATGAGGTGAATGAATCTGTGAGAGCTTTGAAATTGCGTAAGGCGCAAGGGTTGGATGGGATTAGTGCGGAAATGATGCGTGTTGTGTGGAGGGCGATTCCAGAGTCGTTGAAGAGATTGTATGATTCGTGCTTGATTGAGGGATATTTTCCGGTTGAGTGGAAGAAAGCGCGAATGATTGTGTTGCTGAAGTCGCCGGAGAAAGTGCGGTCGGATCCTGGTTCCTACAGGCCGATATGTTTGTTGTCTGTATTTGGAAAGGTGCTGGAGAAGATGATGGTGAGGAGGCTTGAGCGGAAGGTAGGTGATAGGATGAGTCCGGCGCAGCATGGGTTTGTGAGGGGCAGGTCGACTGAGAGTGCTTGGTTGCGTGTGAAGGAGTGTGTTGTGAATAGTGGGAGGAAGTATGTGCTTGGAGTGTTTGTTGATTTTAAAGGTGCATTTGATAATCTTGAATGGGAGAGGGTGATTGCGAAGCTTAGGGATGTTGAGTGCGAGGAGATCAGGTTGTGTGAAGGACCATCGCGGGGGCAGTGGTTGTTAGCTACATGCTGGCTAGAGGGCCCATTCTTGTCCTTCGACAGGGCAGCTGCGGATACAGCTCGGGCACCAACCTGCTATGTCGGTAGAGCGAGGGAAGGCGCTCGGCCCCACCAGTGACTTGTCGTCGGGCCCTACATCCCGGCGGCGCACTGGTAGTCCTCGTCCAGACGGGGACGCGCTGATTGGGCGTATCCCAATCCCGCGCCCGTGGGGGCCGTGTGTGTAGGGCCTGTGGTAGGCAGGAAACACACAGGAAACCCACGGCTATTCTGTCCCTATCGTTTAATGTTGTAGGGAGGTATAGCACCCCCACCGGCCCCACAGCATGAGCCAACCTCTCCTCCAAGCGGTGGACGCCGGGCAACGGCAAGCCGGCGAACGGGGCTCTGGCTTTAGGCAGGGGCGGTGCAGGGGCACACCGTATGGGATTAGCAACCCCACCTACCCGAGCAAAGATGAGATCCGTCGATTGTCATGTGCGATAAACAACACAGAGGTGTCAGAAACCGTGGTGTCCGGAAAGCAAGAAAGAGAAGAGGCAAGTACTGACACCACAAACAAAAGGGGGCTATATGCCCCATTTTCACGTTAAGCAAATTTAAGGCCGCAAAACGACACACAAAACGACGTCTGTATGCGCCCCCAAAAGCAATACGCCGCTGGAAAAGCAATACGCCGCTGGACTTGGCAAGTTCCAGCACTCCAAAACATCTGGTGGCAGACGTCGACTTGCCAGACGATCGGCGGAAGGAGGCCACCGTATAAGTAGCTGAGCTGCTCCCTACTGCCTGACGGTGTCGGCTGGGATTTATCCCATGCTAGTATCCTAGGTAGGGAGACGGGCCTCGAAGCGTGGATCGCTCCCCTGGCCATTAGAAGACTCCGCTTAGACCAGCTCTACTCCGAGCTGTAAGCCGGTGGTGTACGGCTCTGTCAGACTCGGAGTCCTTGCCATACGGATGCTGCATATAGGAAGGATATGCAGCGCATGACGAAAACACACAAGGTACGCCAACGACGACATACGACATGTACAAGTTACATGGTAAGACCGTCGTTGCGCTGCACATAGCAGCACGTCGTTGGCGATGGCAAAAAGACGCTGAAGCGTCCAAGAGCACAGTCGATGATGGCAAAGTGAGTTCAATTAGTCGTTTCTAAGGACGAGTCCCACGTTTTGGAGCTAATGCTACAAGGGACATGATGCCCGTGGTCATGTCCTAGTTACGCAGCGCGGGCTCCCTACAGGGAGCAGAAACCGGGCGTAGCGAAGCAGAGGGAACATCTGCTTGAGGTTTGTTCCCCACGTGTTTGCCGTGCGTGGTGACATGTGTCGGCGGAAAAGAGGATTCTGGGATCTGAGGGCCCTCTCCTGCGGGAGTGTAGCTGCCCAACACGTACCTTTGGCCTCTGCTTCGTCTAGACAGGCGGATAGGCGAGAAAAGCAGCTCTGTGCCTAGTCAACCGGCTCGGAACACCATTCGTGGGTCCTATTGGGCGAGGAAGTGAACCTAGGAGTCCGGGGAAAGCCCGGTCGGCCTTTGTTCGAGGACTATACCCCGGGTGCAAGTCCTAACCCAGGCAGTAGCCGGGTTACAATTGAGGGTCCATGAAGGCCGGGGCACACTCCGGGACGAAAAGAACCAAATGTAATATGGATCCAAAAATTAAATTAACGAAAGTCGACGCCTCAGTACCCCACAAGGGGGAAAAGGAAGTAAAGGAGGCCGCCGTCGTTGCTCCCGGTAGAACGACGGCGGTGAGTAAAAAGGCTGGGGTGGTTTCACCACCTCAGATGAAAGTGAAGGCGGCTGAAGCTGGTAAGGACACAAAAAACACCAAAGGGCATGGCTACAAGATCGAAGCCAGCGGGAACAACATCCCCCGCGCCCAAAGTGAAAATAGAAACGGACGGATCGGGGACACCACCCCGTACAACACCACCGAAGAAGCCGGAGGCCAAAAAGCTGAAGGCTTCTTCAGCAGGCAACGCCACGTCTCCGGGCGGAGGAATGGGCCATAACGTTGATAGCGACGGTTGGGTAACCGTCGCTAAGAAGGAGAAGCCGCAGAGGGTAGCGAAAGCCCCAAAAAGCGGAAAGGAAAAACCAGGAAAGGTGTCGGCGGAGGCGACACGTAGACCTTCGATCAGGCCTCTCGACGTCCCCTCAGGGGCTGTGTCCGGCAATCGTCGGCCGCAGTACGGGGCGTAGCGACTCCGAGGTACCTGAAGCTAATCACACCGTAAGTTTGTGAACGGTACGTGACGGCAGGAGAAGCGGGGTCCTTGGCTTAACCGCCTGGGCCAAGAGTATGTCGACTCTATAAATTCGCCCTCAATCCTAAGCTATGGTGCGCGGCGATGGGATGCATGGTTGGGGGAGAGGGCCCAATCCCAACCGACCACCTCCGGGGCACCTGCCGAACCCCCGGAGTATTAGGCTTACCCGGGTAAGGCGGCTCTGCCCGGGTGGACCTTTATTTCCGACCTACGCGTGGGAATTATATGGATTCACAAATTAAAACGGGGATGGGACGGGTTGTTTCGGTTGAGGCGGACGAAGACGGTGCTGGGGCTGGTGTGACGGTGCTCGCGCCTCACTCAGCGCCTGGCCTGGCTTCGTGGAAGGTGGAGGAGGACGACGAGACTGCGTCAGTCTCGTCCTTCTCCTCCACGAGGAGCCACATAGGCTCCAAGAGGAAGCGGACGGGGCAGGCCGTCGACGGAGTGGACCGGGCGATGAACCCGGTCGTGATGGTGAGTTGCCTCAGGGACGAGGTAACCGAGGAGATATCCGAGAGGATCTCCTCGTCCCTGAGGAGGGTCGAGAAGGTTGCCGCAGCCTGCTCTCTAACTTTGGGGTGGCAGTGCCTCCTGTCCGGCTCCGGCGCACGAAGCGGCACCCTCGGTGGCCTGGTGCGGCTATGAGCTGCCGGCCTCCGAGGGGTAGAAAAGGGGTCGCGGCGGTTGCGAGTTGGGGCTCGCAGCCGCCACTAGACGCGGCCCCGGGACGGATGGCGGCAGGACGATGTGGCCTCGTCCTGCTGCTATGAGATAGGGCGATTACCGGGGGGACCGTTTGTCCCCCCCGCGGGTGGGCGCAAAGCGCGGGCACGGGGAGGATACCGGAAGTATACTTCGAGTGATTCCCGGTATCCTCCCAAATCGTGCGGAAGGGTCACCGTGGGGTTTTTAGTGGGTAGGTCCCGCGCCCGGTATAATGGGCGCGGGGAATCCCACACACCCCTCCCGCCTCTCCCCAAAGCGGTGGGTGGGTGTCTTTCGAAGATTTTCCCCACGAAAAAAAAAAAAAAAAAAAAAGCCTGCTCTCTAAAGGGGCAGAAAAGCAGAGTGGCTGAGGCCCTGCGAGAGGCTGCGCAAAATATGGGGGAGGCGGCGCAGGAGTTGTGCGGGCGAAATGCCCGGCTGCAGCTCCAGATGGTGGAGGAGCGACGGGGGAGGATGAGGGCAGAGGCGCGCTGGAACAGCGCAGCCCTCCATCGTATCCTCCCTCCTCCTCCACCTCCACCACCACGACCCACGGTCGTGGAAAAAAAGCGGAGTGCGGCGGCGGTGTTGCGGGGACCTTCCACCCGCACTCCGCCCGCGCAGAGTTCCCCATTCCCCTCAGAGGACGAACTTCTGAGGAGGATCGGGAACATGATCGAAGGCAAGCTGGCCGCCTTCCAAGAGGAGTTCCTCCACGGTGGTCGGTTCGGGCGGGGAAGGCGGGAGTGGGGGGAGGGAAGGCTCCTCCCACTGTGGCCGTTCCGGTGCCGCGGGTCTCGGCCCCCCAGGTGGGGTATTGTACCTGTGGCCCCGGTGCGCGCGTCCTCCACGGCACCATCCCAAGGGGGGTGTCGTGGAGCGAGGTGGTAGGGCGGAAGGCGAAGAGGGCGGCGAGGAAGGCCTCGCAGCTGCGACCTGCTACCTCGCCGCCCGCGGCCAAGGGAAAGGCCGCGAAGGTGTGACCAGGGCGCCCCCCTAAAACGGCAGCAGTGACGCTGACCGTTCCTCAGGGGGCGATCTGACACTGCGGGGGCGATGCAGCTCGCCAGGGATAATATATCCCTGGAGGAGCTTGGCATCGCTTCCGTGAGGGCGAAGAGGGCCGTGACCGGGGGTCTCCTGCTGGAGATCCCTGGTGCAGAGGGCGGCGAGAAGGCGGACCGACTCGCCCGGAGGCTCACGGAGCAGCTGGGCGAGCGGGGTGTCCGAATCGCCCGGCCCACGAAGCGCACAGAGATGCGCATATGTGGGGTGGACGACTCGGTCACCGCGCAGGAGGTGTCCCGTGCCCTAGCAAGGGCGGGTGATTGCCCCGAGGAAGATGTGCGGGTCGGAGAAATCCGCAGGTCTCCTTCCAGCCTGGGGTCGGTGTGTGCCCGGTGTCCCCTCTCCGCCGCCCGAAAGGTGGCGGAATCCGGGAGTGTATTGGTGAGGTGGGCTTCGGCGCGAGGGGAGATACTCGCGCCGCGCCAACTCCAGTGTCACCGCTGCCTCGAGCTGGGGCACGTGAGGCAGTGGTGCACCTCGCCGGTGGACCGCAGCGGGGCGAATGACCACCGCGCGAGCCAGTGCTCGGCGGCCCCCCACTGCCCGCTATGTGCGGACATGGGGAGGCCAGCCGATCACAGGGTGGGGAACAAAAAGTGCTCTCCCCCCTCCCGGAAGGGGAAGAAGAAGGGGCCCACCCCGGTTCAAGCACCGCGGTTGCTGGTAGCGTCCACAATGGAGGTGGACGGTGCCACGGGGACGGACAGCCGGGAGGAGGCTGGGACGGCCGTTAAACAACGAGCCGTACCGCGTGCCTGATCACCCACATTGTGTGGGCGACGCGGACGGTTTGGTGGCGACGGTATGGGGAGGTGGCGACGGGTCCCCGCCGTTCTCCATTCTGGAGCGCGGTCGGGGTTTCGTCGCCGTGGACTGGGGGGGAGTCGCCGTAGTGGGTTGCTACATCTCGCCCCGCAGCGGTCACGCCGCGTTCGAGCTGTACTTGGCCGAGGTCGCGGCATGCGTGCAGCGCTGCGCGGCCCGCCCGGTGCTAGTCCTGGGGGACTTTAACGCCAAGTCGGTGGCTTGGGGATCCCCTAGGACCACCATTCGCGGCGGGATCCTGGGCGACTGGGCGGCGGGGCTCGACCTTCGGTTACTGAACCGGGGGTCGGAGCACACGTGAGTGCGGAGATATGGGGGGTCTATCGTGGATGTTGGATTCGCAACCCCCAACGCCGTGCGCATGGTGTCCGGTTGGCAGGTGGCCCCGGAGGCAGAGACACTCTCCGATCACCGGTATATCCGGATGGAGGTCTCTGCCGCGGGGGCTGCGTCCCGGCACCGCCGCCCGGATGGCACCCCACAGCGCCGCTGGGCGCTTCGGCGCCTGGACAAGGACGCCCTGATGGCAGCTGCCCTCGCTGCAACTTGGCCGCAGGTGGCGGCCGATGTTGCCAAGCATGGAGGAGGAGGCTGCCCGGCTCGGGGTACTAGTCGCAAACATTTGAGACGCGTCGATGCCCCGGGTCGGGCGAGCTTCTCCTCGCCGGGCGGTGTACTGGTGGTCGGCCGCGATCGCGGAATTGCGGGTCGCGAGTGTCCGCGCCCGACGCCAGCACGCCCGCGCGCGCCGTCGTCTACGACCGGACGATGGCGTGGCGCGAGCGAGAGCAGATGACCTGTATGAGGCATACCGGATGGCGCGGGTTGCTCTGCAGGTCGCCATCAAACGGGCCAAGACCCGGGCATGGAAGGATCTCCTCCAGACCCTCGATGACGATCCTTGGGGGCGCCCGTACAGGGTGGTGCTGAAGAAGCTCCGCCCGTGGGCGCCCCCGTCACCGAGGGTCTTGACCCCCGGCTGCTGGAGGACGTGGTCAATACTCTCTTCCCAATTCGGGTGAGGGGACCACGTCCTCCGGCGGAGGCGGCAGTCCCAAGGGAGTGGGCGTCCGAACTGGAGGTCACTCTGCTGGAGCTGGCCGCGGCCATCAGACGGCTCGGGGCGCGTAACACGGCCCCGGGTCCGGATGGTGTTCCCGGCCGGGTTTGGGTCTTGACCCAGGGCGTCCTTGGGGCTGACCTCAGGCGGTTGTTCGACCGAAGCCTGAGGGACGGGCGATTCCCCCCGAGTTGGAAGGTGGCGAGGATGGTCCTCCTCCGGAAGGAGGGTCGGCCCGCGGAGTCTCCCTCCGCATACCGGCCCATCTGTCTCCTCGACGAGGTGGGCAAGCTCTTCGAGCGAGTGATTGCTGCCCGCCTCGTCGAGCACCTGGCGCGTTGTGCCCCCGGCCTGGCCGACTGCCAGTACGGTTTCCGGGAGGGTCGATCGACCATCGACGCGATAGGTCGTGTCAGGGCCCTCTCGGGGTCGGCCGTCTCCCGGGAGGGGTGGCTTTGGCAATATCCTTGGATATTGCCAACGCCTTTAACACCCTGCCCTGGGAGGAGATAAGGAGGGGGCTCGAATATCATCGGGTCCCCCATTGTCTCGGGGCGGTCATCGGGGATTATCTCCGCGGCAGGTGGATCAGTATCCGAGCCGGGATGGGCATATGCGGAGGGAGGTGTACTGCGGTGTTCCGCAGGGGTCGGTCCTCAGGCCACTCCTGTGGAACATCGCGTACGACGCAGTGTTGCGGGCCGACCTCCCCGACGGCGTCAGCGCCGTGTGTTATGCAGATGACACACTGGTGCTGGCCGTCGGGAGCACACTGGGGGAGGGCCAAGCGTCTCGCGGAGGAGGGGGCGCAACGCGTCGTCGACCGGATCAGAGGGATGGGGATGACGGTGGCGGTCCATAAGACCGAGGTGATAGCGTTCCATTCGCCTCGGCAGGATCCGCCACCCCCTCTGATCCGCGTGGGTGAGGCTAATATCGAGGTGAAGCCCCAGATGAGGTATCTGGGGCTGATCCTCGATAGCCACTGGCGCTTCGAGGAGCATTTCCGCTGCCTGGTCCCCCGGCTGGAGAGGATGGTCGGGGCTTTGGGCCGGATTCTGCCTAACCTTGGGGGCCCGGCGGGCCGAGTTCGCCGCCTCTATGTGGCAATGGTTCAGTCGGTGGTCCTATACGGGGCCCCCGTCTGGGCGGACGACCTGGCGGCCTCCCGGCGCGGCATGACTATGCTGCGTCGGGTGCAGAGGCGGATGGCTCTAAGGGTCGTCCGCGGGTACCGGACCGTGTCACATGAGGCGGCGATGGTTCTTGCGGGGATGCCGCCCATGGATCTCCTCGCGCGGTCGCACGCGATGATGTATCGTCACCGCGTCGACCGTCGCGCGGGGGTGGGGGCGGTCCCGGGTGTGCAGGAACCTGCTTGGGGCGAGTTGAAGCGCCAGGCCCGGCAGTCCGTGGTGCACGCGTGGCAAGAGCGGTTGGCTCTGCCTACCGCGGGGCACCGGACAGTCAGGGCTGTTCGGCCACTCCTATGTGAGTGGCTGGACAGAGGCCATGGAAACCTCACTTACAGGATGGCACAGGTGTTTTCGGGGCATGGCAGCTTCGGGAGATACCTGTGCTGGATAGGGAAGGAGCCGACGGCGCGTTGCTGCCATTGTGACGCTGAGCAGGACACGACGGAACATACCCTCGAGGGATGCGCTGCATGGGAGGGTGAACGCCGTGTCCTGATCGGCGTCATCGGGGGGGATGTCTCGCTGCCGGGCATGGTGCGCGCCATGCTCGGCAGCGAGGAGAAGTGGAGGGCCGTGGCCTCCTTCTGCGAAATCGTAATGTTGCAGAAGGAGACCGCGGGAAGGGAGCGCGAGCGTCAGCGGCGTGCTGAGGCTCGCGCTCGTTTGGTGGCGAAAGAACGTCGCCTGGGCGTCAGGCGACGCGGGCGGCCCCCTCGGCGTGGCGCATGACTCCAGGCTGGGAGGGGATCCTGATAGAGCCCTCCCGCCCGGCGGCGCAGGTTCGGACCGGATGGGGGTGGCAGTGCCTCCTGTCCGGCTCCGGCGCACGGAGCGGCACCCTCGGTGGCCTGGTGCGGCCATGAGCTGCCGGCCTCCGAGGGGTAGAAAAGGGGTCGCGGCGGTTGCGAGTTGGGACTCGCAGCCGCTACTAGACGCGGCCCCGGGACGGATGGCGGCAGGACGATGTGGCCTCGTCCTGCCGCTATGAGACAGGGCGAATACCGGGGGGACCGTTTGTCCCCCCGCGGGTGGGCGCAAAGCGTGGGCACGGGGAGGATACCGGAAGTATACTTCGAGCGATTCCCGGTATCCTCCCAAATCGTGCGGAAGGGTCACCGTGGGGTTTTTAGTTGGTAGGTCCCGCGCCCGGTATAATGGGCGCGGGGAATCCAACACACCCCTCCCGCCTCTCCCCAAAGAGGTGGGTGGGAGTCTTTCGAAGATTTTCCCCACGAAAAAAAAAAAAAAAAAAAAAAAAGCCCCATCCAGCATTCTCCATATTTTTGTCTTCATCGGATGTCAGTGATACATAATTTTTAAGCGTGCTAGTTATTCCAACGTTTCTGTTGCGATCAATCTCCACACCATTCAGCTCATATCGAATCTCATCAAATATGAACGCCATGCAATTATTTCCCAACATCACCGTTGAAGCATCATTTGGCTTATGTATCGTCAATTTCCCCTCCACGTAGAGGAAACTTTCACACGGCAATGTGTATAAATCTTGCTGTTGTATAGGTATTCTTATCTCATCACTGCGTCCAAACGTTGTGTTAACGTATGGGTTGTATGTGTGAGTCTCGAGCTTAACAATGCGATCATCAAACGTCGGCTTCTCCAATGCTTAGAATGTCAGCCATTTTCAACTTAAATGCGCACAATGGATCCCAATGATTTCAAAAATGCAATGTTTGCAGCACTGAGCCTCTTCGTTTTAGCTTACTCAGAGCTGTTGTTGTTGTTGATGTTGTTGTTGTTGTTGTTGTTGTTGTAGACAATTTCGTTTGGAAGAAACGTGTTTCTGGAGTCGTTCAACACAAGCATCTCATTCGTTCGCACCACAGGTATTATCGTCGTCGTCGTCGCACGTGCAGTCTGATGGTAATCTCTTCACCTCGAAAATCCAGCAATCGTCCGTTTTGATCCACAACGCGTATCGTTAGACCCGTAATGATCCTTGCGGTGATTGGAAGGTAAATGATCTGTGCGGGCGTTTCCGATATCTTATATCCGGCGGGACTCTCGGAGAAAATTCATGTATCGTATGTACACGCTTCCCATTGTTGTACGCGCCAGCGGTCACACTACATTCGATGCGAATAATGTTTACGCTCATGATATTAATCGGGTCGTCCGATTCGTGCCACTGCCCCGGTTCTAATTCCCGATTCGCCGGGAATCCCAATAGCGATCCAATGTTATTGGGTTTCGTCAAGTCTACGGCAAACGAGCAGTACAGCTCGCTTTTCATGGTGTTGTTGTTGGGGCGTAACACTATAGGATACATATCATTGTCACCATCATCATCGGTACCATCGAGATTTTGAGGATATCGCTCAAGTAATCGCTGCTTCAAATACTTGGCAATGGCGTCTAGTTCGTAGGAGCCGTGGGGAATCGTAATGTATTCGTGGCCAGTGTCGACGCTGTTGTTGCTGGTGTCATAGTTTGTGGTGAAGTAGAATTTATCGTTGCTCGAGTCGATGTTGAGTATTGTATGATACGTTTCAAAGGTTGTTAGACCAAGCTCGTAATCATCGTCGCTCAAATCTATGGGTGGAAAGTAGCTTACAACGAGGGTGCTACTCTTGCCAGTTAGAGCCAATGTTATCGACATATTCCGAGAAACTGCTAGACTAGTACTGAATCAGAGTGGCGGGGGACAATCCTTAAATTTGGTGCCAATCGTTTGTAGAAAGCGTAGACATAGTTGTCCACAATTGCTCTGATCATACTCCTGATAAGACGTTCGATTGTATTCAATTTTCACATCATCATTATCCAAATATTGTGTCAATTCCTTAGGCGGTCGAAGATTGCCAAAGCTGTCGAAGTATACAGCTCGATGCCCTCTCTTCGCATACGCCACCCAATGAGTCCCCGGTCCCTCGACATTGTCCAAATTCACGATACCGCTCTCGTTTCGACGTACTCCTCCGGCTGGTAGCACGTTGCGCATAAAAACACCTGTTTAAATATCGCGTGAGTCCGAGAAGGAAAAACTCGGCCGCGATTCCCGTATCTATAATGAATTCGCGTAATTTTAGAAGGTTCTGCTGACGAAGAATTTTTTCATCGTCAGTTCAGTATACCGCGGCCATTTACGTGTTTTTGCTAGCCAGCTTCACTGGAATTCTGGATTCGGAGAATAAATTCCAGAAATCGTGTTGTTAGCGCCGAGAGAGAGAGAGAAGAATCGATTTATCGAATCGAGATCGACAGCCGAGACGCGGCAGCGCCGCGTCGTGGCTATGCGGCGCGTAGCCGCCCGGGCCCAGCAGCGCGATGCGTCGCTATGCGACTGCGCTTGCGCGACGGAGCCCAGCCGTGGCCGTCGATGCTTGCAGATCGTTACGGATCATTCGTGAGCCGTCGGCGATCAGGAGCAGATCCTGTGACGATCTCTCCCATTTTCGGTAGAATGAAGCCCGAGGAGAATGAGACGATCTCTCTCCTCGTAATCGGATCAAGTTTGCGGACATTGATTTATTCAGGAAAATCTCGTCATAGCGACTTGAGATTTTCTCGAATAAAAGGACAATCTGCCTGTCGTTGCAGCGATCGCAGTACACGCCGCGCGTGACACGATCGTAGACGCAGGATTGTGATTGAACGTTGCAGTTCGTTGCCGCGACTGCGACGTTAGGGATTCGGTGTTAATCACATTGAGTCTCTTCCTATTGAATACGGTTTGAGCCACTGTAACGGAGATACCGACATACTGGTTATCTCCTGGTGGTGGTTCGCCGTTCGAAGGGATCGAGGAACCCACTCGAATCGCACGTTAGGTGTACCACATAGAGTGCACCGACCGGTGGAGTTCTTTTCATCGACCCGTGTGAGCTATACGGCGTAGGAGCAACCGGAAGTTGGATACCCAGATATTGGTATCACTTCGCGGTGCTCACCGTGCACCGGCTTTAGAGAACCCGCTCCAGTGAACCAGTCGTGAGGTGACAAGGTTGAGCATAAGCGACCACTGGAGCACAGGGGTTCGAAGCATCGGCCTTCCACCGCTACACCCACTACCAGATGTGAGTCGACCACACTGGGCTGTGACCGTAGGGTGGTTAGGAATTGCAAAGGACGTCGTCCTAATTCGGCGAGCCGCAGGCCAGCTCCTCGTGAAGGGAACCGCCGACGAGGGGCCACGACGAGCTGCCGGGCGATTCTTTCAAGGAAAGGAATCGCTGTCTAGGCAGCTGCGTGGGTTGGCCGCAGGCCGTTCCTGAGGAGCCGCCGACGAGGTACCCGTACCTGGACGAGACGTCCTCTTGCGTGGAGTGGCGTTCAAACGTCACCCGCACGGTGAGCGTGCTCGCGGGATATAGCCATTTGGAGCCTTACAACCTCCATTTGGTTTCCCGTCCGTGGCATTGCGAAGCGAACCCGGTAGATCAGAGGAAAACCTCGTCTACCCGGTTGTGCGCGTCGGTGATATCGTAAAACGACTATCCCCGACCAAAGCAAAATAATACAGTCCACTAGCTATTGCGCTGAATTGCCAGTTAGCTCTCCCCTCCAAGCACACCAGACTGTCGCTGGAGCGCGAGAAAAGCAGCATACGAGCGCGTAATCGTTGACTTGTCCGCAAAATATTATATTTGCCGGAATTTCTGTTACAGAAAACCTCCGACGCAGTAACAAGGACGGAGAAAGAGGCGGATGAGGCCAGAACGTGAGCCTGGGTCCAGTTTTCCTTTATTTATCCGTCTTTTTCTAATTTGTAAAAATAATAGTTTTGGTTATTTTTGTAATAAAAAGGTATTTGAAAACTTGTACCAATTCTCTCTACCCTATCTTCTCCCTCGTCCGGAACCACCAAGTTAGAGCCCCTGAGTGCTCTAACAACACCTCTAAAGAATGGAATACGCATACGTTTTGCCAACTCATTCAATTGCATGTCGGTAGTTACACCCACAGGAATTTTTATTGTCTTTTCGGCGTTTTTTTTTTTTTTGTTTTTTCGATTCGAGATTCCCTGTCCGCGCTTGTATGGTGTCAGATAGAGTCCACGACCTTCCATGGAGCGATTATGACGCCGCATTTCCTACAGCTGACGTTGCGCTGCCTTATTATCGTTTACCGCCTTGGCGATCCCCGCCGCTCCGCCAGCTAATGATCCGAGAACACCTAGCAGCGGGAGAAGTGGTAATATACCACCCCGTTTGGCCACTGGAAGAATCCGCTTTGCGATGCTTTTCTTACAGTCCTTTTGCGGGTTTTGTTTTCATCCCCATTCCGATTTTCGTCTTGGCCTTCATAGCTGCCCAAACAGCTGTAGCAGCTCCTCTTTCACCCAGAGTCGAGTCTCGCGCAACGATGCGTCTCCGCGCTCTGTCAGCGAGTACGTTATCTGCTGCGTGCCTTTCGCCGAGGTCGTTGCTACGCGAATATGCAATATCGTGTTCGCGACACGCTGCGTCCAACTTATTGATGCCTCGATCACCTCTAGCCAATCGTTTTGCCAGATGAGTTCCTGGACCACAAAACTGATATCCTGGGATATGTAATTCGATAGGTAGCGCGTTTATCGCTCGATTTAACAAACCACCGCCTTTCTTTACTCTCGTCGGCAACATTCGCTGCAGTTTTTAATCAGCGGTGCTGGACCGTCGATATGCGTTCGCTGCCAAGGGCGATTATAATGTTCCAGACACCGACGATACTGCCGAACCTCAGAATCGGCTTTTATATGCTCGGGGAGTCTGTCCCACAACTGGTCAATGTGTCTGCCAAATTCGTGAAGTAGAATAATCTTTGGTATATATATCAGCTGCTCAGAGGTTATGTCTCGAATGTTGCAATTATCCGGCAGAACGAGAAGCATTTCGAATACTGAGCTGTTTTGCTTCGACGCGGACCTATAAATAGGACGCATAGTCGCTTCGATGTGTCAAAAATCATTTTCGCGGTTAGCAGCGAGGATGCGATTCGTGCGACAACCTGTGACTATACGCGTGACAAATTTTGATGATAAATCGCAAATGATGTCCTCGAAAACAAACCGCAGACACGGTAGCATGCTGTCAAACACTATCCGCAGCCTCATTTGCGGCCCATCAAATTGCGGAAAGACCAATGTGCTGGTAAGCTTGTTGGAAAGTCCTCACGGCGTTCACTTCGAGAACGTGTACGTGTATTCCAAGTCGTTGCAGCAGCCGAAATATCAGTATTTGGAGAATTTATTGGCTCCAATAGATGAAATTGGCTACTTCACGTATTCAAATAACAGTGACGTCATCCCACCGAGCGAATCGCTTCCGAATTCCATTTTTATCTTTGATGACGTGGCATGCGACAAGCAAGATACGATACGAGAATACTTTCCAATGGGGCGCCATTCGAACGTTGACTGTTTCTATCTCTGTCAGACGTATGCAAAGATTCCCAAACATCTTATACGTGACAATGCAAATCTGCTGATTCTGCTTAAGCAGGATGGCACCAACTTGAAACATGTGTACAACGATCACGTAAACACTGACATGTCTTACGAGGATTTCTGCGCTTTGTGTCGCAATTGTTGGCAACGGGAGTACGGTTTCGTGGTGATAGACAAGGATTGCGCGATGTCCAATGGACGTTATAGAAAGGGATTTAACGAGTTTGCGGTACCGTGAGGTGGTCAACCGTCATCGATACGTCGGTGGAAAAGCAACGTCTGCGGCACAATGATTGATATCGATAGTCTGGAGATTAAGGATCGCGAGAGAAAAGCGAAGGAAATTGCAAAAACCAGTGATTCCATTCGCAAGAAACATCAGGCTTTGAAGACTGGCAAGATGGAGGAAGATATCGCGTTGGAGAGATACTTTAAACCTGTTGTTGAGCCTTTAAAACATATTGTGGAAAATACAACAGCGACAAAAGCTGACACGCCATCGCTGACGAGCACGAACGTTGAAGGGAATGAAACATTAACACATAAACCAAAAATCCAACCGAAAGGGAACACATCACATAAGCGAAATAGAAAACGATTATACACGTCATCGGAAAATTCGCTCGTAACCTCCACACCAGTTCAATCGAAGCAGAAACAACCGAATGTCATGTCAAACGATTCCCCGGTTCCGCCTACACTAATAAATACATTTCCCGATATACAATCGATCACAACCAAATCTGAAGACGTTTACGAAACTTCTGCCGATGAGTCATTTGCAACATCTATTAGGCATGAACTCCAAACATCCGAGGGGCAACAAACATTTCGCAATCATTTCGGTCCGTTGGGGCAAAAATACATGCGTGCCATCCTAAGTGGTGATAGGGATACGATCATGGATCATGTGTATGGAGTATACTTTGACAATAGTGGAACGATGCTTGGGGACAAGGCTTTCGATATGGACAAGGATGATAATATAATCATAGATGGTGTAAAATATGGAGGAACTCCCGGTCTTTATGAACTTATTTTCAAGAGAATTCCTGACGACGCCATATACACAGATGCTGATAGGCAAAAATACAAAAGTATACTACTGACAACAAATGCTCACAGACGTGGCCATAACGCACAAAATCCTATAATGGGTAACAAGGGATACAAGTATAAACATGTAATTGCGCCGCTACTACCCCGTGTATCTATCAGTAAGGCAGGGAAAGGCCTGCCGGTTCCGCATGTCATGACGGTAAATGATAACAAGATCGATTACGTGCACTGGGACGATCCCAACGAGCTGGTGGATCGACTCCGTTTGTTGGAAGCGTCGCGTCAGGCGGGTAACAACTCGCATGGCCATGAAATTCTATCGATTATCGAGGAACTCCGCGAGGTAGGCCTCATTATAAATTAAACCGCGCACCGATGATGTGCACTGTATGCGTTGAGATGCCAATCAATAAATTTGGAGTATCGCTCGAGAAGAGCGGAGCAGCTGGAATGGACTATTACAAATGGAGCGGTTTGCTTCGAAATTATATGCGAGACAATGCTCTTTGCGTGGCAGGTGCCGACTTTGATGCAAAATCACGCAAAATACGACGCGTAGTTCAGCCGACAGTTGACAGCGATGCCGTTAATAAACTACATGTGGAGAAGAGCATTAAACTTTTGAGAGAGCAGCATGAAGAATTGGAGAGGAAGCTGGTCATGTTTCAGAGAGATATGTTGACGTTGCAAAACAGCGTTCAAGAGATATCACGCGCATTGAATCCGCAGCGACAATGCGAAGGAAAATCATGCGAGACGGTTGAACTTGACCAGAATTTCCTCGAGCCGATGGGGAGCACATAATGTATGTACACGATAATTATCGCATCATTCGTGTCAAAGACATCTCTGCGATCAAACATGCAACCAATATCGAAATCCGAGAGTAATGAAAGCCATAGTCTCAAGAAGCGACAACTTGTTGAGGAATTGCATGCTCCAGCTCGAAGACATTTCCGCGGAGACACGTCATAGTGCATGGATACGATGATCTGTGGCAAGCTGACGTTGTAGAAATGCGTCCATACTCGCGATTCAACCGAGATCATCACTATATACTCACGGTCATTGATGTGCTGAGCAAGTATGCATGGGCGGTACCGCTCAAGACTAAAGGTGGTGCTGAGGTGACTAAAGCGTTTGCAAAGATATTTAGAGATCGACATCCGAAAAATTTGCAAACCGATCAAGGAAAAGAATTTTACAACGTTGATGTGCAGAAACTCATGACAAAGCATGGCATTAATCATTATTCGACGTATTCGGTGATGAAGGCCTCCGTCGTAGAACGTTTCAATCGAACTTTGAAGAACAATATGTGGAAACTGTTTACGCTCAATGGAACCTATAAATGGTCTGATGCACTACCGCGTCTACTTGCAGAGTATAACGCACGAAAACATAGAGCCATCGGACTGCGATCGCCGATAAACTGCTAGCTACAGTATACAGCAACATAAAGATCGCTGCTCCAGCGAGATTCAAATTGGGCGAGTTTGTGCGCGTGAGCAAATTTAAAACCATCTTCGATAAAGGCTATACACCGAATTGGACAACGGAGGTGTTTAAAATAGCCAAAGTACAGGCAACTAATCCCGCGACGTATCTGCTCCTCGATTCCTTTGGAAAACCTGTTGCCGAAGGATTCTACGAACATGAGCTGCAACGCGTCACAGATCCTGATGTGCATCTAGTGGAAAAAGTGTCGCGTAGAAAGGGGATAAGGTGTATGTCAAGTGGTTGGGCTTTGATAAATCACACAATTCTTGGATAAATAAAAATAATGTATTGTAAAATAATACATGGTTCAATAAAATACAATGATGCATATACATATACATGAGTGGCGACTTTTATTTTACACATTAATCCCACTTTTTATATGAATGAGTTAATAAATACTAATTTCTATACATTTGCGGACAATTTGTAAACAATTTTATATTATACAATAAATTCCACTATTTATAATAAATACAATAATAATAATTTCTATTTTACAACGGTATATTATAATGTCCCCAGGGCAGAGTGTCGGTCGAATCGGGTACGATATATCGCTTGTCGTCATACGAACTTAGAGCGATTTTGGATTCGAAATGGTGTACACTTTGTGCAATTTAGACCGTATGCATGATTGTCTGCGAACCATTTCGATCTCTTTGCTCAAACACTGCGCGTAGTCGACGAAAGTTATCGTTCTGGCTATGACGTTGGTCTTGACGCCTTTCGCCTTCTTCGTATCTTTGTTGCCGTCTACGCGAAGTGCATACATTTTTCGCTCTAAGACCTATGAATTCAGTCATTATCGCACCGTTATTTTCATCCTTCATCAGCCCCGGAACCTTCTTATCTACGCGTGGCATATTATATGGATTGTCGGTAGGATAATCGCTTGTGTCGAATCTATCGATATTGTGCTTCATAGACTCGTAGATATCGTCACACCGAATGTGATAAATAAGACTGTCAGTGTCGGTGTATAGAATTTTACTATTTTGCCCGTGTTTAGGAGACATGTACTCGTGGTGAAATTCATACAAACAAAGTTTTGATATGTCCAGAATGCACATACCCACGTATATCGGTTTGTTGAATTTCACCTCGAGTTTTCGCAATTCAACAGCTACTAAATTTTCCGAAAAAACACTTCTGCTGTGGAAATTCGGTTTCGCGATCATTGCCTCCGCGTCATATCGCCCTTCCCAATGTGTCACAAGTTTTACATCCACATGGTGTCGTACATTTTCCATAGTTTTACCGAATACTGCGTTGTTCATCAATTTGTACAAATTCTTTTCAAAGTCGTTTGTCGCGCTTGTTCTAAATCGTGTGTTGAGTTCGATGTAATCGCAAAGCCAGGGAGATTGAGCGAATTGAAGCACGCGGTGTATCTTTGTAATACGAAGACCGTGACGCGTGCACTGCTGCAGATTGCGATAATGGATTATGTAACGCTGCTTATCGTATTCCGTCGCGAGTAACTTGTCCTGCCTACTGCCAGGTGGTTTGGCACGCGTCGGACAGAACGGCAGATCTGCATGAGCATCGTGCAGACGTTGCAGATATTCCAGATCTACCTCGAGAATGTATCCCGTTGGCGAATCGACATCGATTGAAGATACGTCAAAATTTACAACATCTTCGACCCATTGAAATTTAGCGTATGGTAGAGGCTGACACATTGCCCATCCATACAAATTGTTCACGTCAAAGTACATCAAGTACGATGACTCTTCCGATGCGTCGTAAGATGACATGTACTTGTTATTGGCATGTGCGTATCTTCCGGAACATTGACTTAAGCCCCCGCGTATACCGCGTTCGATAAACATGACCATATCGATGTCTGTGAGCAATTCGAATGTAATTTTGGTATGTTTTAGCATTGCATCCCATGTGAAACCAGGTAGAGTATAGTAATGCGCTGAATCTAATCCGTAGCTCTTGATACAACGTTCGCGAAAATTTTCAAAAATATCTGCCAATAACAAGACATCAGTTTTCAAATACAAATCGCTGTATTCGCCCAAGGTTCTAATCTCGAAACGCTGCCAGACTGTCTCGGCGTGTGCGTAATCGGTCTCTGATACAGTCTCGCCCGTTAACGAACTGTAGAATGACTCGCGCGGTGGTAAGCATGGATCCTGCAGCTTGTTCGCGCAATCAAGGTATTCATATGGAAAGACACCCTTTCGCATCAATAAATTGAAATCTTCAGTGGATAATGTTCCAAATTGGGATCGCAAAATTTTTAATTGATCTGTGTTAAGAAAAGATGCTAATTTGTCGAGACTGGTATTTAGAAATTTGTATGAATCGATGAATCGTAATTTAATATAATTTTGCGAGTCTGATTCATCCGTATCTTCAACATGTCTTGTGAAAGAAATATATTTTTCTTTAGTTATAGGTAATACATCAATGTGACCTTCGAAAGCAGTAGCTATTTCCTCGATAATGAAATGCGAATCATAGCCGGATAAATTATGGAAAACTATGGGGATGTAAAACACATTTTTATAATGTAAATTGCACTCCGAATGTGCTGGGCCTCTGAACCGTCCGGACAGATGGCAATGATCGCGAACTCGTACATCGCTAGCCTTGAATGGTTCTTCGCAAATATGACAATGTGCTGCATTGCGAAATGTCGTCAACTGTTCGAGAGTTAAATCCAGCATGGGAACATTACTGGTAAGAATAGGTTTGGCAAAGTTTGCAAAATTTTTAAGTTCGTCGACGAACCATGAAACACAATCTGTGTCGCGGCGACATCGATACATCGACAGTGATGTATCATATGAACAATGCATATAATATGCAATGCTGTGTACATTGTGGTGTTGATATGTATGTAATTTATTATCATCCGCTTGGTTGTCTAACGTTGTTGCGATGATGCACTCCAGAGCTGCATATACCACGAAAGGGAGCCGCTCCTTCCTATCGTGGTTGCTGAAATTGAGCAGATTGTCGCCTTCGCTGGGCAGCAGAATGGCGCAGTTGTTCATCTGCCCGCAGTCCAACGAATGCACCTCCAACTTCTCGGTAGATCTGAAGTAGTGCATGCATCTGTAAACCCCAAAAAAATTTATTTAATTTCACATATATTTCAACATTTTTTAAACATTTCATAAATTTTTTTTATACATACCGATCGCAGATGAATTTCTTGGCTTTGTGCCTGCTCAGCTGCATGCCCACCAGCCTGTACAAATCCTTAATGCATGCAAAGTGTCCTACATCGCCGTGCTCTTGATTCGGCGTGTAAAGCAAGTTTACATGTCTATCCCTCTTCTGGCTGGTGAGGTGCAGCGGGAAGACTGTTGGCCCCTTCTTCATCTTCTCCTCGAAGCTGTAGACATTGACGGAGATGTCGTTCAGCCGTTCAAACTTCCCAATATACCCCAGAGACATTGGGAACTCAATGCCCTGGAGATTTAGGATCGACGTATACTGCGGGTATGAACCTGGACGTTCAGGATATTTTGTTGCTGGATGAAGAGCTGCGACAACTGCCCACGCGAAACATGCGTTGTCCGAGGATTGTATGCTTATTGTTGCCGTCTTCAGCATGATTTCTCGCGGCAACTTGAAGTGACACCCGCGCGGAGTGGATTATACTTATTGACATTGACGGTCAGATTCATGATTCTCGCCAATGCCCATCCGCTGTCGCGTTCCTGGAACTCTTCCAGCGATGCCAGGGTGGATTCGACGACGCATCGCTGGTACCACTCCTGCAGATCGGATGTGTGGAAGAGTTCACAGTTTTGGGTGTTGATGCTTTTACAAGCATGCTTGTCACCTGCCACAAATTCGCCGTTGAACACCGTGTTCACTTTGAGGTTTCGATGTTTCCTCAAAGTGTCCCGAACATGCTCCAGCACAATGGTCTCTGCATCCTGGAGGAAGTTGCGCGGTTCGATATAATTCGAATTTAGGATGACACCTGTTAATACGCGAGTATCGAACGCAGTGTGTATTTCACGCCACAAAAGTCCGGCACCTTCACGCGCGAAACGTCTGCGCACCAAATGTTTCAATCCTTCGAGTCGCGCGATTGGAGCAACCAACGATTGTCGAACACCGATCGATAATCGCGGGCGTTTCACGCGGCTGTGTTCTTCCAAAGATTCGATACACTCGTTGCACCGTTCTTCCCACGCGAGGCACTCTTCCTGCGAAATCAATCGTTCGGATTGATCCAACAATTGGCGTTCTACTTGTGCGAATTGTTCCATGATTGTAAATGGAATGTAAATGGAATGTAAATGTAAATGTAAATGTAAATGTAATATCCTTTTTTTTCAATGCAACACGTTGTAACTATTTGAGGCCTTGTGCAGTTTAAAGCGTGCTTTTATACCAGCACAGCGATTTGGTATCTCTGCCTAACTCTTTCGGTGTCTCTCCCCCTCCCTCAAATGCATTGCATGCCAACATGGTTCTATGCAGTTTCTGCTGATATCGCATAATTCTTTCCATGATATTATATTACATTCAACACGTGTCGAGACTTTTATCCTTGGAGGCCCAAGTTACATGCAATCGCACGATATGCTGCGATGTTAAGATTGAACAAAAGCATTATGGAAAAAATGGTAGCTTTATAATAAAATATCTCAGCGCTTCCACAGATATTATATTACATTCAACACGTGTCGAGACTTTTATCCTTGAGGCCCAAGTTACATGCAATCGCGCGATATGCTGCGATGTTAAGATTGAACAAAAGCATTATGGGGGAAAAAATGGTAGCTTTAGAATAAAATGTGATGGGATTGCACCTCTATTTAAGCCGTCTCCCGGACGCTATTCCATCAATCGCTCAGTAGCTTCGCTGAATTTTCGACGGAACAAATAGTGCTCTGAAAAACAATGTGTAGTACCAGTGCCGTGGGCTATTACGTTCCAATTAGGCAAGATGATGGTGTATCTCCATGCAAGGAGAATACATTTAACAGGTAACCTTTCATAATTTTTTATTTACTTATTTATTTATGTTTTTTCATGAAAAAAGGTAATTTTCATGATTATGCTTTTTAGGCCACGCCAACCATCGCGTGTCATGGTCAGAAGATACGCATTAACATCCACGGGCTGCAAATATTTTGGAAATTGGAATCAGCGTAGGACCTACAGCCGATGTAGAAATTCTTCTCGGTGATAATCGTGGGAATCATCTTAGAATACCATGGCATACATGGAACTCACTATTCGACTGCTGTACAACCATCGAAGAACGTGCACAATTGCCTGGATCATCATTGATGCAGATTAATGAATTAACGGTGGAATTTTGTCGGATGTTTGATTCGTCGATTGTAAAGATGACACTTGATAATAAGTCGCTGTATTTCAAACCGAATACAGTAGCATTTTTATTTAATCTTGAGCCATGTGTAAGCTATGTGTATCCGCGTCTCTATCAAACTGTAGAAGATGTGAGGAAAAAATTTATAACTTTTGTTAACGTGTTGCAACAGAGCAATGCTGTCATCGAAACATTAGATACGCGTAGTGCTGCTAAAATCATACGTGACAGCGAATATTACTGCAAGGATTATCTTGTAGATTGTGAACTGTTAGGATGTGCCATCAATGATATTGTAGTTGATGCTCGCATAAAAAAATGTAACAATATAGTATCATTTAAAACATATATTATTTCTCCAATTTTATTTACCCGTCTTCCACATTCTCTGCTCGCATAAATCTAAGGCTGGACCGTCGATTTAATTTATATTTTAATCCGATTTTTAAAATTTATTTTTGTATTTTTTCCTTTAAACATAACAAAAAAATATATAGTATCATTTAAAACATATATTATTTCTCCAATTTTATTTCACCCGTCTTCCACCTTATCTCCTCGCATAATTTTAAGATTCGACGTTTCAAAAAACAATATATTCTTCTATTGTAACAATATAGTGTCATTTTAAAACATATATTATTTCTCGAATTTTATTTACCCGTCTTCCACATTCTCTCCTCGCATAAATCTAAGGCTGGACCGTCGATTTAATTTATATTTTAATCCGTTGGACGCAGCGTGTCGCGAACACGATATTGCATATTCGCGTAGCAACGACTTCGTCGAAAGGCACGTGGCAGATAACGTACTCGCTGACAAAGCGCGAAAACGCATCGTTGCGCGAGACTCGACTCGACTCTGGATGAAAGAGGAACTGCATTTTTTCGAGTAAATTTTCGCATTTAGTATACAGTATGAAACTTTTTATTTCTTGTGTTTCGTAATGATATTAACCATTTTCTATAACGCGTTTTGCAAGAGTTTGACCAAACCTAACCACAGTGAACTATAAAAATCTGAATTTATACGAGTACTAGAATAATAAATAGAAAGAATAGATTTACGAGCCGAATGATGTGTTGTTTTTTTCGCTAGCTGTAAATATTTTCTTAGGGAACATTATGTAATTCTTTTTTTAGATCTCAACAAACGTACCGAGAACGCCGAAAAAGACAATAAAAATGCCTGTGGGTGTTGAAAAAAATTTTCGGGGGTCATCCCGTCCCTCGGTTCGGTATGAAAAGTTTTCGGGGATCATTCCCCCCCTCTTAAAAAATTTCCTACGGCGGGCCAGGTCTGGAGTGGTCTCCGCGGCGGCTCGGCCTGGACTAATCCCCTGACATATCCCACTCCACGGC
Organism: Colletes collaris; assembly: GCA_030068185.1. Taxonomy (NCBI): domain Eukaryota; kingdom Metazoa; phylum Arthropoda; class Insecta; order Hymenoptera; family Colletidae; genus Colletes; species Colletes collaris. The sequence continues at coordinate 43,891 of JASGYR010000308.1, read as the reverse complement.
TCGTGTGCGCGCAACCACTCTTCCACTCCCCACAGGCCCCGCGCCTAAAGTTCTCCGCGCAGCACTCCCCCGCGCGCCCTACCTTCCCCTCGCCGCACGCTCCCCTCATTGCCCCATGGGTTAGAATTCCCCTAGCTATACTACTCGCGTCCAAACACTGTCCGCGTCCGTCTCGAACACTGTCCGCGTCCAGCGTCCGCCGTTAAACATTGTCCGCGTCCACCGTTAGTCGTAAGCTTTGTCCGCGTCCACCGTTTGTGGCAAACACTGCCCGCCTTGTACATCAATAGCGAATAAACGTCTACAACACCGAAACCGCCTCCGTCACTCAACGCACCGAACCTTGGGCAGCCGACTGAGTCGGCCACCACCTTCCTCCGCGTCTCCCGATCCGAAACGGACCGTCACACGGGGAACGGTCACAAGTTAATTAAAGGTGTTAAACTAGAGGAAATTGGGTTGAAATTGAGAAGCCCAAGAAGATATTGCCGTCAATTATCATCTATGATGTTGAAAGAGAATACAAAGCAGATGAATTGAAAGAAGAGTTCATAACAAAGAATTTTGAAGGTAGTCAAAGTGACCTAGAAGAATTGGAAGAAAAAGTGTCTTTTAGATACCAATTTCAGGCCAAGGAAAATAGAGTCAACTGGGTAGTCCAATTACCCGGTAAATTCTATAAAAGTATAATAAATAAAAGTAGGATTTTTATGATGTGGAGGACTTACAATGTTAAGGAATATATAAACATTACCCGATGCTTTTAAGTATCACGCATATGGACATATTGCGAAGGTATGTGGTGTACCTGATCAATTATGTGAAACGTGCGGAAGTAAAGACCATTTAAAAATGAATGTAGCATGAAAGATTCACAACGGTTTATACAATGCTGTAAGCTGAAAATAAATGAGGTTTCACACTACGAAAGGAGTAAGGAATATCACGAGTATATTAGAAACCTGGAAATATACCATAACAAAATAGAATGGGCTTAAAAGTGGCTCAAATCAATGCCCAAAATCAATGGCTGCTGCTGCTAATTTGGAAGTTATAATCAAGGAATAAAATATAGATATATTGTGTATCCAAGAACCGTACGCATATAAAGGAATGGCCAGGGGATACACGTCCCCTGGCTTAAGACTACTACAACCAACGGTAGAGAACCCATGGGTGGCAGCAGTCGTTGATGAGACAAAGATGGAGATTTTTCAAATTACTTATGAAGAGTCAGAGTACGTTATGGCTTTCCAGGTGTGTTTCGGACGGGAACGTTTTTGTTTTATTAACGTTTATTGTCAGTATTTACACCCCATCGAGGGATTTCTCGGTGCGGTGGAGAGAATATTACATAAACTAAATGGAGAAAAAATTATAGTTACGATGGATGCAAATGCTAAATCTTTAATATGGCATTCTGGTGAAACTGATGAGCGCGGCAGACTTATGGTCGAATTTCTGTTCGCGAACAGAATGCATGTTATAAATAGACCTAATAATCCCAGTACTTACCTTTGTATACACGGCGAATCCAACATCGATGTTACCCTGGTCTCGCAGAATATGCTGAGAAAGCAAAAGAATTGGAAGGTACTTACCATCTGCTCGACGAGCGATCACAATATTATAGTTTTTAATATAGATACGAGTGCCGAATATCGTGCAAGCTATAGCGTTATCGAGGGCTATAATATCCGCAAAGCTGATTGGGATAAGTTCAGAGACCAAGTAGCTCTAAAATTCGATCGAATAGTCTTGGATGAGTTGTGTCATCAAATACCTGAAATGGCTGTAAGAACTTTAAACCGTACCTTAGAGGAAATTTGCAGCAATGCTATCCCACGAAGGAAAATTGGCAGTCGAACACAACCCTGGTGGGATGATGAGCTGCGAAATCTAAGGAGAGAAACGAATCGACATAAACGACAGTTTGTGAGGGCTCGAAGGCTTGGACTTGCTGACCTTGAGGAAGAATATCGAAACAAATACAGAAGGAGTAGGAATAAGTATGTCTCGAAAATTAAAAGAAAGAAGAAAGATTCCTGGCAAAATTTTGTAACAACGGAGGGTAATAAAGATCCCTGGGGATCGTGTACAAGATAGTTAGAGATAAAAATTAAAAGAAAATTGACAGTGTGTTCGCTTACCCTTCCTAGCGGAGTGATCACAGTAGACTGGAAGACAACGATGACAGCTTTGGCGGATAAGTGTGTCCCAAGGGATGTAAGGCAGGCGGAAACGACAGAACACGAAAACATAAGAAGAGCTAATAGAGGTTATAGGAATTACAATATGGAAAGTAATCTATAGTTTGAAATTGGAGAGGCTATTAAAAGAGCAAAAAACAAGAAAGCCACAGGAATGGATGGTTTTAAAGCAGAAGTTATTAAGGAAACTTGGAATGTGAACAATGAGATATTTTATAAGCTATTTAATAGCTGTTTTAGAAAAGGTGTTTTTCCAAGGAGTTGGAAAACAGCTGAATTAAAAATAATTTTGAAGAGTAAGTCGAAAGACAAAGACTGTTGAATTCCTATAGACCCATAGCGTTGCTACCTGTCATGGGTAAAATTTATGAGAGGATAATAGTCGAGCGTATTGAGAAACAGTACCGAGAGAAAGATTTGGCAAATGATTGCCAATTTGGATTTAGGAAAGCAAAATCCACAGAAGATGCAATACTAAAGTTTAAGAAGGCGATTAGTACTGCACGTAAAAAATTTGTTAAAAAGTAATGAATATATACTTTTAACGTGTGAGTCCGGATAGAGGTGTGGGAGTTTTATAGGGGAAGTGAGTCGGACAAAAATGGTTTTCTTTTCGTCGGCCTTTAAGACCGACCGTTTATTCCAAAAATAAAGAAACAAAGAAACCAACGAACAATTGTAATTAAAATAAACGAGACTGAACAAAGAATATATTAATGTGGCCTCGTGTCTGGCCTCGCTCGGTCGCCGAACTCACAAGATTGAGGCAGGCCAGGATTCCTAAGAACAGAAAACACGACTATGTGTTGAGACACACGTACACGTTATACGTATCTTCGTCGCGCTCATTTGCTCGCGCTCCTTGGTTCGTGATTCGAACGTATCGGAGCGGAGAAATGTAAACTTTCGTAAATTACGAAATATAAGTGGACTGTATTTTGGCTAGGAAAAGAATTAAACTTCTTTTCCTCGCCGATTCAGTGGTCGATTGCCCAGTGGACGGGGATGCAAGAGGAGGTTGTAAGGCTCCTAATGCACTGTTCCCGCGAATATGCACACTGAGTCTGTGCGTCGAGTCGCACTGCAGTGCACTGCACGACCGTCAATCTGCGGCTTCTCTTAACACGTTCCAACAGATGACTTGTTTGGCCAAGAGTTACACTGCGAAGCCCGACAACACGTTGTTCACTGCACGAATACACTACTCGACGTGATACGTTGCAGTATTTTGAACTACGTGGGGGCCTGACCCACGACTCCGTTACTTCTCCGCACTGGTGCTCCTCTAAACGTTACACCGGCGGGATCTGTAGAAGTAAGGAGGCGAAGACCGAAAATCACACGTCCAAAGTGGACGTGGACTTGACTCCAGTGAGCCCACCAGGAGGTACACCACGTAGGTGCCTCCCTGTTGGTGTCTCCTAAGCCGAAGGGCAATCGCACAGAAGTATGGGCGGTATCGCCGACTTCTGTATGATTCAACGTGTATACGTTGGAATCGACCTTTAAATTCCGCACAGGAGGGGTCGAACACCCTATTGGTGTATTCTCGAGCCCTCCAAAATATGCAGATAAATTTAAATTAATTAAGCTCGATCGAGATTTACTCGAACGAGAAGAAGCAGGTGAACTTCTGCACGAATCGAGATGCGAATCGTGTTATCCAAGCAAGGTGGGAATAAATTTCCGACCTTTTCGAGCAAGGCTCGCTACACCCTTTTATACAGCAGTCTTTATGGCTTTCTCGCAAGAGGATTTTTCCTCTTCGATCGCGATGAACTTCTGATCGAAATATGATCGGGAGCCGATGCGTCTCGGTCAGAAGTCGCCGTAAGAATGATACGGATTGACAGCCGAAGACGTCGCCGCGGTACTCTTACTGGTCGTTCCGTGGCGCTGTCTGATTTTCGGCCGTCTCTCCTTGTCACATTATTGGCGCACTACTCCCTCACGGTACTGACGTCACTAACACCGTTAGCACACTCGAATCGAAAGGTAATGAGCCGTTACCGATGCCAGAAAAACTAATAATACACACGTTTTTCAATCACCGTTCGCTATACAAATCCAATTAGAGATAATCTCTTGGTTATTGTACGTTAACAGGATTAACGGTAATTGCGGCCGAGGCTAATCGCTCGGCATTATGCAATCTTTAAACATACCGCCCCCCTTGCACGGTCCGTGCAATGAACTAGGGAGCGATTCTACCGAATGGCCGCAACCCGAGTGAGAGTAGGCGCATGCAAATTTAAAAAAAATGCAATCTACTTACATTTATTGGAAAGTCCAGCGGAATTGTTTCCCTGCAGCCTCTGCAGGGAAGCGAGGATGGCCTGGATGGCTGCCTTTGGCAGGGCATCGTTCTGCGACGCCCTGTTCGGGTTTCCAGGCCTTTTTCCGCCGCCGTTCAGAATCAACCGTTCTCACCTTCCAAAATCCATGTCCTTTCGAACTTGAACGGTTTTGTTTAGATCACCTCTTCGGCTTCGGGAACCGTTGCCGAAGGTGACTCAAACGAAAACTCAGCCACAGGCAATTTACACAATCGCGTAATTGGTCGTGTATATGTGGATTTGGCTGTACGTACTTTCACTACACGTACATGCCCATCCTTTCCCGGAAATACTTCCTCTATTCTTCCCATTTCCCACTGATTTGGGGGGAGGAGAGGATTCTGTACCAGAACAAGATCGTTCTTTTTTAGGCGTGTATTTTTCCGTCTGGCATTTGTAGCGGTTCTGGAGATGCGTGATCTTATCTCTCGTCCAGTGTCTCGAGTGCTGCTCGTGGAATTTTTGCATTGCTCTGCATCTTCTTTGTTGCGAAATATTTGCATTTTCCACGGTTTGCTTTTGGGGTGCCAACGTAGGCCCTCCGATTAGGAAGTGGGCCGGTGTGAGAGGCGCGTAATCATCTGGGCTGTCACTCAGAGCGGCAATCGGTCGCGGAGTTTAAACTGGCTTCGATTTTACAGAGTAACGTCTGTAATTCTTCGCTCGTGGGAGTGAATTCTCCTATGATGCGCTTCAAATGAAGCTTCACTGATTTGACTCCATCTTCCTGCATCACACCACAATGGGTGGCACTGGGTGGATTTTATATCCACCGATTGCCCTTCTGGCCACATTCGTTTCGGATTTCTGGCGTTTTCCTCACCATATTGATATGTTTTCTTAATTCACGATCTGCACCGAATAAATTTTACCCGTTGTCACTTCGAATGCAGGACGGGATTCATCGTCGTGAAATGAATCGCTCTAATGCAGCCAAAAATGCACTCGTCGTGTAATCGTGGACGAGTTCAATGTGTATAGCCCTTGTAGCGAAGCAGACAAAAACCGCTATGTACGCTTTATGAGCTGTTTTTCCTCGGCCCGCGGAGTCGCGGACTTTGTACGGTCCCGCATAATCAACTCCGCAGTTTAGAAAAGCCCGGGCTGGACGACTTCGTTCCAAGGTCAAATCCTGCATGATCTGCGTGGAGGTTTGTGCCCTCCATCTCACGCATTTCATGCATTGATGAATGACCTTTCGAGCCGTGGTTCTGCAACCGAGGATCCAAAATTGCTGTTTTACCATGGATATCGTCAGCTGCAAGCCCCCATGCAACGTATTTACGTGGCACTGTCGGATTATCATGGTGGACACATGATGTTTTGGCAAAATTATGGGGTGCTTCGCTTCCCATGCCAGCGTCGCATTCTCCAATCGTCCACCTACCCTTAAGACATCGTGTGCGTCTAGGAACGGGTTCAGACGTTTTAATGGAGATTTCGCGGGAATTTCCTGCGCTTTTTAAGCACTGGTACTCGCCCGCGAAGTGCGTTCGCTGTATGTAGCGGACGATTCTTTCCTTGGCGAGCTGCAATTCTGAAGCTTCGACAATGTTTGCATCGAACGACCTTCGCTCACCTTGCATCGGTCTTCGTAATCGGAGACAATATGCAGTTACGCGAAGTAGCTTACTCCAGGTTGAGAATCGAAACACGAATTCCCATTCTTTCTCCTGGAGTTGCAACGTGGGCGTGCGGAATGCGCTTGCCCTCGCTCGTATCGATGGAATCAGGCGTTTTCGGCCAATTTTCTTCAGATTGTCTCAACCATGCTGGGCCAGAAAATCCATAGCTTCGACTGAATGAGTTCCGTTGCTTCGACACCGCGCTAATTCAAATCCGCGGGATTGAAGCGGGTGGGAACGTGTCTCCATTCAGCCTTCGGAAGCAAGGTTTGATTTTTGATACTCGGTTGGCTATCACAACCTTCCAAGTCGAAGCATGTTTTTTCAACCAAGCAAGTGTAATAGTGGAATCTGACCAACAGATTATGCGGTCAATTTTTATGGAAAGTGACCGTCCCACGTGCACTATAAGCTCGGTAAGCAGTACAGCTCCATTCAATTCGAGAATCGGAATCGACTGCGTTTTTATAGGAGCCACCCTCGTTTTTGCCATGATCAAGGTTGTGTAAACTTCCTCGGTCATGGTCGTTACGCGTAAATACGTAACGGCCGAGTACGCTCCGAGCGAAGCATCGCAGAATCCGTGTAATGCCACCGAAACTGTGTCTGCTCCGTAACGGATCCATCTGGGAAATTTTACTTTTCCAAACTGCTCCAATCCTCGCAAAACGTGTTCCACGTTTTTAACGTATTCGCGGGAGACATGATCGTCCCACTGGATTTTTTCCAGCCATTGGGATTGCATCAAAATCTTCGTTCGAATTACGACTGGTGATAACCAGCCGAGCGGATCGTAAAGTTTGGCTATTTCGGAGAAACAAAGTTCGTTTTGTAATCGGACCTGCAGCCGGTTGAAACCGTTGCAGGTTGAAATAGAAGTAATCACCCGATGGTATCCATCGCAATCCGAGCACCTTTGAGTTCGGTGTCATCGAATAAGGTGAGATCGACAGCGTGGGAGTGAGAACTTTGTGGGATGTTTCGCAGTAATTTCTGTGAATTGCCAGCCCACTTTCTCAATTTAAACCCGCCGCCCTGTAGGAGTTCGCAAACTTGAATACGAATTTTTTCCAATAGGGTCGTATCGGGTGCCCCCATAAATACGTCATCAACGTATATGTCTTTCTCGAGTATCGGAGCGGCGAGAGGAAATCTGTCACCGTCCCGTTTTTTCAGCTCGAGAAGAGTACGCATCGATAAATATGGTGCACACGCCGTTCCGTACGTAACGGTGTTTAATTCGAAGGCTTGAAGTCCTTCGGTTTCGGGCGTGCGCCATAAGATGCACTGAAATCGACGATCCTGCGGGGCGACGAGAATTTGTCGGAACATTTTTCTCGATATCGGCCACCAACACGTATTCGTACAGCTCTCCATCTCGTCAAAACGGACGTGATGTCGTTCTGCAATTTCGGCCCTACGTGTAGGATGTCGTTTAGGGAGTTTCCACCCACCGTACGGCTCGTCGCATTAAACACGACTCGCAGTTTGGTAGTTGCACTCTCCGTACGGATGACCGCTCGATGCGGAATGTAGAGTCTGGATTTTTCAGAGGGCTCGATACGAGTCATGTGTTCCAACGACTCATACTCCGTGAGAAATTCTTGATATTCTCGTACGAGGGTCTGATGCTTGTCCAATTTCCTTCTCAACCTTGTCAATGCGGAGAGGGCGATACGGAGTGAATCTCCCAATGCACCTTCCGGTTTCGGATGATTAAACGGCAATCGGACAATAAATCTTCCCGTTGCATCCCGTGCGACAGTTTTTTGGAAATGAGCTTCGCACTCTTCCTCTGCTTTTGTAAGCACCGAGGTCGAGGGAATTTCTTCAATTTCCCAGAACCGTCGAATCGCGTGATCTAGCGATTCGAATATGTTGCAATGCAACGTTCGCACGTGACCCTGGGCCTTGCTCGCTGCATCTATCGGTCCGGATAATATCCAGCCAAATGCAGTTTCTTGTGCAATAGGCCCTTCGGGAGATATTCGACGGAATCCCGACCGGAATAACTGAGCGTATAAATCTGCTCCGATCAAAACTTCAATGTTTTGGCCAGACGCGGAGCTCGGGATCGGCGAGCTTCAGGTTTCGCAACGCGTCGTTTATCGAGCGCGTTTACAGATGGCGAGGCATAACTCGTGATTTTTGTCACGACGTACGCTCTCGCCGAAACCACAGGAGTTACCCCTGGAAGCCGTTCCCAAATTCAGCCCTACGCTGTACTTGATTTTTGGGTCCGACCACCCCCAAGCCCGGGATACCGTGGCTGAGGTTTTCTTCCTCGGGAGGTTGAGGTCATTCCTCAATTTCGCCGAGATGAAGGGATGTTTCGGACCCTTGATCTAACAGCGCGCGTTAAACGCGACGCACCGTTTTCTCCGTACACTCGTACGATCGCGGTTGCTAATAGCACCGGCCTCGGTACGTCTGTACTTGCTGTACAGTGTGACGTAGTGGCCCGTGACGTAGCTGCTTGCGCGTTCGAGGTATCGGTGCCGGCTTTCGCCTTAGCCGTACGGCGCTGTGGAGGGGCGTTATCTCGCCGTTCCTCGCGCTTGCCGTTCGAATATTTCGATTTCGGCGTTTGGCTTTCCGCCTCTTTTTCGCGTTGTTCGAAATGCAACAGGATGTGATGCCTGCCACTGCATCTCGAACAACCTTGTTGGCTCCGGCAGGTTCTTACGTCGTGATCCAGGGCCAGACAGGCTATACATCCCTGACTGTCCTTTATGATCTGGTAACGTACCAGTGCGGAGAAACGCTTAAATGTGCCGCATTCCGCGAGTGCATGCGTTTGTCCGCAAATCGTGCACTTTCGCTGCGCAGGGGGGGAATCCACGACGGTGTTATGACTCCGTACTCGTGGCTTCTGTTCCTGTTTTGAGGCAATTTTGCGGTTATGTTCGTCAATTACGGACATAGCCCGCGCCTCCTGATCGAGGAATCTGAATATCTCCTCTATCATCGGATATTCCGTTGACATTTTGGGGATCGTTCCCATTCCCCTTGCAACGCGGCATCAAATTGGCTCGCTACAATATGCGTGAGCAGCCAACTAAGCTGCTCTTCCGCTTTTCCTTTTTAGCAAGGATAGCGAGTGCTTGCCGAAAGCCTATGGTAACCTGCTGAACACTCGACAGGTCGCCCTTTCGGATCTTTGTCAATCTCAGAATCCGATCAAGTAGCTTGATCAGTACCAAGCGTGGGAGCCTGAATTCTGCTTTCAGGGTCGACCACGCTACTGAGAAATTTGAATCCGTTATCGCAAGAGATGCGATAGCGGCTGCGGCTCTCCCGGTTATACAGGTGTTTAGGTATTGTAACCTTTGCACATCCGTTAACGTGGGGTTGTTTATTACTCCGGCGGTAAATAGGTCCTCGAAATGTTCCCATTTCGAAGGATCCCCGTCGAATTTCTCCAACCTCATCTTCGGGAGTTAGTTGGGTATTGTTTGTTGGATTTCGACATCACCGTCCTTGGACCTGTGGTGAGTCGGGTTATTTCCGCGGCCACATAGGCCTGGAACTCCAGAAACTCGTTTTCGGTTTCCCCATGAAATCCCGTTGGAACAACTCGTAATCGTGTCGTTTCCCAGGAGGGAGAAGCCTCACACACGACCATATACTGATCGTTCATCTGTTGCCACAGAGTTTTAACGTAATCGAGCCTTCTTCCAGAATTTTCTGGGTATATTTGGCTCGACCCATCTTTTTGAGGTTGATGGATGCCCTATTTATCCGTTCCATCCCTCTGGTCAGGTTCTCGAGGTATGCCCCAAGGTCAGACCAGTCGGGATCGTTCGTAACGGACATAGTTGTTGAAGGTTAAACGCTTCTAAACAACCGTACACGGAAGAAACTCACGTGTTATACGTCCAACACTTCCCTTTCTCCGATTACATCAATATCCGGCTCGAAGGACCTTATGTTAAAAAGTAATGAATATATACTTTTAACGTGTGAGTCCGGATAGAGGTGTGGGAGTTTCATAGGGAAGTGAGTCGGACAAAATGGTTTTCTTTTCGTCGGCCTTTAAGACCAGACCGTTTATTCCAAAAATAAAGAAACAAAGAAAACCAACGAACAATTTTAATTAAAATAAACGAGACTGAAAAAAGAATATATTAATGTGGCCTCGTGTCTGGCTTGCTCGGTCGCCGAACTCACAAGATTGAGGCAGGCCTGGATTCATAAGAACATAAAAACACGACTATGTGTTATAAAAACGTACACGTTATACGTATCTTCGTAGCGCTCATTGGTTCTTGATTCGAACGTATCGGAGCTGAGAAATGTAAACTTTCGTAAATTACGAAATCTAACTGGACAGGAATTGGGCTAGGAAAAGAATTAAACTTCTTTTCCTCGCCGATTCAGTGGTCGATTGCCCAGTGGACGGGGATGCAAGAGGAGGTTGTAAGGCTCCTAATGCACTGTTCCCGCGAATATGCACACTGAGTCTGTGCGTCGAGTCGCACTGCAGTGCACTGCACGACCGTCAATCTGCGGCTTCTCTTAACACGTTCCAACAGATGACTTGTTTGGCCAAGAGTTACACTGCGAAGCCCGACAACACGTTGTTCACTGCACGAATACACTACTCGACGTTGATACGTTGCAGTATTTTGAACTACGTGGGGCTCGACCCACGACTCCGTTACTTCTCCGCACTGGTGCTCCTCAAACGTTACACCGGCGGGATCTGTAGAAGTAAGGAGGCGAAGACCGAAAAATCACACGTCCAAAGTGGACGTGGACTTGACTCCAGTGAGCTCCACCAGGAGGTACACCACGTAGGTGCCTCCCTTTGGTGTCTCCTAAGCCGAAGGGCAATCGCACAGAAGTATGGGCGGTATCGCCGACTTCTGTATGATTCAACGTGTATACGTTGGAATCGTCCTTTAAATCCCGCACAGGAGGGGTCGAACACCCTATTGGTGTATTCTCGAGCCCTCCAAAATATGCAGTAAATTTAAATTAATTAAGCTCGATCGAGATTTACTCGAACGAGAAGCAGGTGAACTTGCACGAATCGAGATGCGAATCGTGTTATCCAAGCAAGGTGGGAATAAATTTCCGACCTTTTCGAGCAAGGCTCGCTACACCCTTTATACAGCAGTCTTTATGGCTTTCTCGCAAGAGGATTTTTCCTCTTCGATCGCGATTAACTTCTGATCGAAATATGATCGGGAGCCGATGCGTCTCGGTCAGAAGTCGCCGTAAGAATGATACGGATTGACAGCCGAAGACGTCGCCGCGGTACTCTTACTGGTCGTTCCGTGGCGCTGTCTGATTTTCGGCCGTCTCTCCTTGTCACATTATTGGCGCACTACTCTCTCACGGTACTGACGTCACTAACACCGTTAGCACACTCGAATCGAAAGGTAATGAGCCGTTACCGATGCCAGAAAAACTAATAATACACACGTTTTTCAATCACCGTTCGCTATACAAATCCAATTAGAGATAATCTCTTGGTTATTGTACGTTAACAGGATTAACGGTAATTGCGGCCGAGGCTAATCGCTCGGCATTATGCAATCTTTAAACAAAATTGGTTGTGTCATTATTTATTGATATCGAAGGCGCCTTTGATAATCTCTGGTGGCCGGCGATAAAGAACAGACTAATTCGGGCGGAAATCAGCAGTTCCATGCTGAAGGTGATTGACAGCTATTTCAGTGGAAGAAAGGCAAAAATAAGGTCCCATTTTGACGAAGTGTCTAAAAACATGGAAAAAGGATGCCCCCAGGGATGCCCTATTGAATGATCTAGAAGAGGAAAACCATAGGTCGAGAGTCGTGGTTGTCGCGTATGCCGATGACCTCGTTTTTGTAATTAAAGGCGATTCGAGAAGAGACATTGAAATAACTGGAGTGAAAATAATAGAGACGCTGACTAACTGGTGTAAGTTACATAAATTTAAAGTTTCGACGACAAAATCTGCTGCGCTCTTAATGAAAGGCAGGCTAAGCCAAAACAGGATGCCAACCCTGCAAATACATGGAGTAACAATTCGGTTTTTAGAAAGAATGAAATATCTGGGAATGGAAATTGATAGAAAAATGAATTTTATTGGCTATGCGCGAAGAATGCGTGATAAATTAACAAATTTTATAATGACCATTAAAAGGCTGGCAAGGGAGCAATGGGGTTTGAGACCCAATATAATGTCTATTTTGTATAGAGCAGTGTTTTTACCAATAAGCACATATTGCTCGGCGGTTTGGTACGATAAAGTGCAACATGTGCACGTTAAAAGACACTTGCTGGCTGCGCAGAGAGTGATGTTATTGGCAATGTCGAGAGCGTGTGTAACAACATCAACGATTGCAATGCAGGTTATTTGTGGTTTGAAACCATTAGACCTAGAAATTGTTCAAAATGGCATTTTAAGTCTGGTAAGAAGAAAGAAAAGTGTTAGTTGGATAAATTATTACTTTGATGAAGTGATGGCGGAGAATTTGGATCTGGAAGCAGAAAAGGAACGGATTAATAACGAGGTCAATATTGAGTGGCAACAAAGATGGTCAACCGATACACGAGGCAGAGAGACTTCCAACTTTATAAAGGATGTTAGTTTTGCTATCAAAAATGCCTGGTTTAAACCGGTAGATTCCTGGTTTATATAATAACAGGATTTGGACCAATAAATGTGTCACTTTGTAGACGTGGCTCTATAGAGTCTCCAAGATGTCCATTTTGTAATGACACAGATGAAGATGTAGATGAACACATTTTGTTTTGTTGTGAAACATATGAGGATTTGCGTTATCATGATGGATAATCGAGAAAGAAAAGAAAACCTGATTTCAACAAAACAGAATTATGAGCAACTTACAGACTTTGTTAACAAAGTCTTTGAAAGAAAAAATACTTACCTTGCTAGAGATGTTAACTTATTGTAACTTAATTTCCTAGAAAAAACTTTTTCTAAAGGAAAAGACAGAATTGTAACCTGGAAATCAGTTATGATAATTCAAGAAATTATAAGAAGAAGACAGGAGAGAGATGAAGAAAGAAGAAAGAAAGAAAGAAGAAAGAAGAAAAGAAGAGGAGAAAAGAAGAATAATTTAGTTAAACGATAAATGGTAAAATGTAAAATCTAAAGACGATTCAAAACTTAATGCTTATAAAGAAAGAAAAGAAAGTAGAAAAAGGTCCGCCTACTCGTGGCGGGGACGGAAACGTCGAAAGACGGCTAAGAGACCTGAAACAAAATAAAAGAAGTTATTTCCCAAGAATATTAAGAAAGATGAAATTAAATGACAAGATCAACGCGGTAATGAGTTGACGCTTGTTTAAATAACGCGTTAATTCGTTATTAAGAAACGGCGGTTAAATTCTCGCGTGATTTATAGAAAAAAGGGGACATTTCTAATACGGTGTTGTCATCAGTGTACGCGACATTCCAGAGCCTTCTCTGCGTCGTAACCTGCTTCGGGAGCAATACCGTGTAGAAAAATCCAAATTTACCTTTTAATCATAGTCACGCGATCGGCCCAGTAACGGTTCCATGAGAACAGGTGTTACTACGCCGAAATAACAGAGAGGATACAAGATTAATACGAGACAGACAATTTCCCTCTCGCGAACGCGCACAAGAGGGTCTGTCTCTAATCACTCGCTTTCTGGTTCTCGACGAGTTCGACCTCTAGAGCCGACTTTGTCTAATACCGTGATCGCTATATACGATCTGTTAGATTCGTCTAATTGTATCGTTGCACCACGGAACCGACGCGGGAACGATAGCAAGACTGCTGCGAATTCGAAAGAATTTAGCCAAGTCGAATTTCGTACCTCACGGTTTTGCGCGTTTAGCTCGATCTCTGCGGTGAACGAACCACTTGGACACGGAAAATTGTCTCTAACCTGAGTAATTTTACAAAGGCAATCGGTGGCTGAAAACAATCTAATTAACACTTGAATAGTGTTTGATTGTGTCCACCGTTGCGTAGAATTTTCTCAAACCTAGAGCAATTGTCCAAGAAACAATCTGTTAGAATATGGAGGTCTCAAATGTTTTTTTGAGAGCCGCGTCTAACGGGTGTCCGGATTACGAGGGAGTAGGACGTAAGGAAAAGTAAATCGTTTGTTTTCAATTGTATTTTCACGCCGTCGTGTTTCGACGGCGCCGTTTATTTAAAAAATAAGAAAGAGAAAATAAACAAAGAAAAAGCAAAACGAAAAAGAAACTTGTTGATAATTCAAAGAACATAAAATAACATCAGAACGAAAATTAGAACAAAAGAGAAATGTAGGCCGTTTGCCGATATTAAAAATTAAAATAATCGCCTCGTCTTCTGGCGGATCGTCGGCTGGCGTCAGTCTTCTCTGTAACAAAAAGGACGGAACTTGGTGTAAACACACGGTAACGTTAGTCACGCTTTCCGTCTCGTTCTGACGTTCTCGCGCTCCTAGCTGTGCTTGTCGCACTCCAGGAGCGGGGATTCTCTGCCGCTGCGTTACGCGGCGAAACAGGTGGACTGTATATGTTTACGTTCCTTTTAAATTCGGAAACGTTTAATTGCAGTTTTTAGAATAAGGGAAGGCGGAGATTCACCTCGACTCTTCCGATACTGCGAGGTCTCGACCGTCGTAGGAAAGGGCAACAGATGGAGGTTGTAAGGCTCCAAATGTTGTCAAATCCTCGGTTTCTTACCGTCCTCAATCCCGTATGTATACGGAGATCGTACCTTCTCACTATAGCAAGTCAAGCGGTATTCTACACACAGTGTCCCACACTGGTGATTATGGAATACCGCTCTAGCAGTTCGCCGGGCAGAAACACCGACTCGAGAGGGTAAGTCCACCCACGGAAAATACCACGAAGGCCCGTACTGGTGGAGTTTTTGTCCGTTCGACAGTCAAGGGAGTGTCTCGAGATTGAAACTCCGATATCTCCTCGGACACGACCGTTGTTTCCAACGATACGTATCTTAATTTAGTCTTAGGGTGGCGTGGCCACTGCTGAATTGAAAAAAACCTCGTGTCCTCGGACTCGACAGTTGTTCACAACGATACTTGTCATTTATCATGCTTAGGTGGTTTCTTCAACCACTGCTGGAACCAGAACTTTCGGATATAACCCACGATGATTTTATTTAATTAATCACAGTCTCTTTTCCAGGTGGTATCCCAACCTGTTTGGAAACGGCTGCGGAAGTGTCCGTCGGAACCGGATGGTATCCCAATCCGTTTTACACTTCACTTCCTTTGCGTTTTGACTCTCTTAGAACAATTCGAAACTAAAAACGTGTAACTGGAAGTATTGGCGTTACTCGGATAGAATCCCTTATCCGTTCTCGCACCAGACTTCTTCACCACGTTTATAGTTCTATCGAAAGATCGGGACACACGCGACACGATTCGATTTCACATTTGGAAAATTACGGGAGTGAGCGAGGTCGGATACCCTTCCGCTCTTGGACCGGCTCCAAATTCAAGAGTGACGATCCAGCACGGTTAGTCAAATTCGGAGGGGAATCTCCGACTAGCGGCGCTGTAGACGAATTTGAATTCGTCTTTGTCCAACTTATTATTGTCGTACCTTCTCTCTTTATACACGCGCCGAAACGTTAGCTCGAAATCACAAAGCGTAGTTTCGTCGATCGCGTGATGTTCTCGAAGAAATCCGTATGTGACAGTTTTTATAACTCTGCCTTGTTTTCGCGTAGCGCGACACGAGAGTCGAAATAGTCCTCGAGTCGGTTGGCGCATACGCAGAAAATAATACCGGGTGACGAATAATATTCTACTTCATTCTTATATGCTTCGAATTAACGCGATATTTAAACATACCGCCCCTCTTGCACGGTCCGTGCAATAATCCGGAGGAGCGGTAATTCGCGTTCACGTTTGATCGACTTTTAGAGGAAGGTCGACATACACTTAATTATGGGAAAATTAAGGTACTTACATTCACGTCGTGCGAGGGCTCCGTCTGCTCCTCCAATATCTGGAGGTTGGTGATGGACCACCTGCGCAGTGCCGTCGCATCCACTCTTGGTTCTGGCCGGCTGGCCGTTGTCCCCTTTGCCGTCGCGTGAACGTCTGTTATCGACAGCGACTCTTCTATGGGCAATTTACACAGACGTGCGTAATTGGTCGTGTAGGTGGGATGTGGCTGTGCGTACTTTAACCACTCGTACGTGCTTCTATCCTTGCCCGGGAAAATTTCCTCAATTCCTTCCTGTATTTCCCATTGGATTCGGGGAGAAGAGGGTTTTGGATTAAAACCAAATCGTTCGGTTTTAACTGCACTTGGGCGGTACGCCACTTATAGCGTTTCTGGAGTGTGCGTGAGATAATCACGCGTCCAATGCCTCCAGAGCGTTGCTCGTGGAATTTCTGAATAGCTCTCCATCGCGTAAGCCGCGAGATATTTTCATATTTTCCACTGACTCTACCGGAAGTGCATTTATCAAGCATCCGATTAAAAATGGCCCGGTGTGAGAGGCGCATAATCCTCTGGACAATCACTTTCAGAGCGGCGATCGGTCGCGAATTTAGACTCGCCTCGATTTTGCAAAGTAAAGTCTGCATTTCCTCGCTCGTGGGAGTGAAATTCGCCAAGAATGCGTTTTAGGTGATGTTTCCACCGATTTCACACCGGCTTCCTGCATACCGCTAAAATGCGGTGCACTAGGTGGATTGAATTTCCACTTAATACCTCTTTTCTGGCCGCACGTATCGCGCATTTCTTCAGGTGTTATACACGATATTGAAATGTTTCTCTCAATTCTCGATCCGCTCCGACGAAATTCTGTTCCGTTGTCACTGAACACGCAGGACGGAACTCCGCGGCGAGCGATGAATCGGTCAAGGCGCAGCCAAGAAAGCACTCGTCGTGTAATCGTGCACGAGTTCGATATGTACGGCTCTTGTAGCGAAACAAACGAATACCGCTATGTACGCTTTATAGCCGTTTTCCTCGACCGGCGGCGGAGTCGCGGACTCGATAAGGTCCCGCGTAATCTACTCCGCAATTCGGAGAAAGGTCAAAGCGCGCGGGTGCGTTCCGAATTAAAATCCTGCATTATCTGCGTGGATGCGGTTGCATTCCACCCCGCGCAGCGCATGCAATTATGGATAACCGTACGCGTCGCGTTACGACATCCGATGATCCAGAATTTCTGTCTCACCGTGTACATGGTTAATTGCAAACCCCCGTGCAGCGTATCCGGCATGACATTGCCTTATTATCATGTTCGAAAGCATGGTGTTTTGGCAGGAATTATCGGGTGTTTGGTTTCTATGCAAGTGCCGCATTCTCCAACCTTCCACTCCACTCTTATGACGTCCTTTGTCGTCGAGGAAGGGGGTTTAGGCCTTTAACGGTGGAGACGTTGCAGGATTTCACGGTGCCCTTTCAGGCAAATTGGTATTCATCTGCGAAATGCGTGCGTTGCAAAGTAGCGTGCAATTCCTTTCCGTTGCACGCCGCATTTCGGATGCGTCGACAACTTTGGTGTCGAGCGACCGACGCTCTCCGGCCCACTCCTTTCGGAACCGAAGGCAGTAGGCGGTTACATGCGGAGCAGCTTGACTCCATCGTGGGGAAAATCGAAAATACAAAGTCCCATTCTTTTTCGGAGTTGCTACTAGCGTATGTGAGACGCAGTTTTCCTTCTTCCGTTTCACCGAAGCGGGCATTTTTGGCCAATATTCTTCCGCCTGTCGAAGCCACTCGTGGGCCGGAAATCCGTAAAAGTTCTGAATTAAGAAGTTCCGGCAGCTTCCACTCCTCGCGAATTTAAATCTGCGGGATTTGAGCGTGTGGGAACATGACGCCATTCGGCGTTCGGAAGCATCGTCTGGATTTTTGATACACGGTTGGCGATCACCACCTTCCATGTCGACGCATGTTTTTTCAGCCAAGCGAGTGCAATCGTAGAATCTGTCCAGCAGATTATGCGATCCAGCGTTTCAGTGCAATGGACCGCTTTACGTGCATCACAAGCTCTGAGAGGAGTACTGCCCCGTTTAATTTCTAATACGGGTATGGATCATGCGTTTCTTGATCGGCGCCACCCGCGTTTTTGCCATTCCCAATGTCGTAAAGACGTCATTAGTTTGTCGTCGTCACGCGTAAATACGTGACGGCGGGGAGTAGGCGGCGAGGAGGCGTCGCAGAATCCATGCAACTCCACGGATACGGTATCGTTTCCGTAACGTATCCATCTGGGAAATTTTAATTCCTTCAAGCTGTTCCAATCCGCGCAAAACGTATTCCATGTTCTCTGCGTGTCCGCGGAGACTTGGTCATCCCACTGGATTTTCTCCAGCCACTGGGACTGCATCAAAATTTTCGCGCGTATTACCACTGGTGATAACCAGCCGAGTGGATCGAACAGCTTGGCAATTTCCGAAAACAGATTTCTTTGTCATCGGTAACGCCGATGGTTGAAATCGTTGGAGATCGAAATAAAAAATAATCTCCAGTCGGGTATCCATCGTAGTGACCGAGCACTTTTAGTTCGGAATCCTCGAACACGGTGAGGTCTACGGCGTGGGAGTTGAGCGCTTTGGGGAATATTTCGCAATAATTGCCGCGAATTTCCTGCCCATTTTCTCAATTTAAACCCACCTCCTTCTGCAGGAGCTCGCATACTTGCGTGCGGATCTTTCTCCCCAGCAAAGGTTTTTCGGGCGCTCCCAAAAAAATACGTCATCGACGTAAATGTCCTTCTCGGGAGAATCGGAGCGGCTAAGGGAATTTTCCTCCATCCTGCTCTTCTTTAATCTCGGAGAAGGGTACGCATCGATAAGTACGGAGCACAAGCCGTTCCGGTATGTGACGGTATTTAACTCGAACGTTTTTAACTGTTCGGTTTCGCGCACTCCAAACGATACATTGGAATCGACGATCCTGTGGGGCCACTAGAATTTGTCGAAACATTTTCTTCAATGTCGGCCACCAGCATCGTATTCATACAAACGCCATCTCGTTAATACCGAGGTAATATCGTTTTGCAAGTTTTGGACCTACGTGCAGGATGTCGTTTCTAGGGAGTGACCTCCCGCCGTCCTACAGGTTGCGTTGAATACAACATTTGCAGTTTTGTCGTCGTACTGTCCGTACGAACAACCGGGCTTCTATGTGGTATATAGAGTCTGGAACGATCAATCGGCTCGATACGAGTCATGCGACCTTGCGACCTCATACTCGTTTAAAAACTCCGAGTATTCTCTCACCGAGGGTCGGGTTCGTGTCAAGTTTCTGACGCAACCTGAGTGAGAGCCGAAACCGCTATGTGGAACGATCTTTCCTATCGTTACCTCCGGTTTCGGACAATTAAACGAGTCGTACTCTTGAAACCTCCCGGTTTTATTTCGGACGACGGTTTTCGATAGAATGCCTCCTGCATTCTTCCTCTGACTTTGTACGCACAGAGGTCGCGGGAATTTCCTCCATTTCCCAGGAATTTTCGAATCGCTTGATTCCAGCGATTCGAGCACGGTGCAATGTAGCGTCCGTACTGGATTCTGGCTTTTCCTTACTCGCATTTGTCGGCCCGGAAATTGAACCCAGCCGAACGCAGTTTCTTGGGCTATCGGACCTCTCCGCGTTTATGCGACGGAATCCCGGTCGCATAATTTGTGCGCAGAGGTCAGCCCCGATCAGAACTTCAATAGTTTGATCGGTCGCAGGTCGGGGTCGGCGAGAGGTAGGTCCTGGAACGCTTCGTATCCGAGCGTTTCCAAGTGACTCTGGTGCGTAGGTCGTGATTCGCGGCACGACGTACGCGTCGACCATGCAGGTCGGTTTTCTTAACCTTCCTCTCGCACACAGATTCATCCCGACACTGTCACTCTGATCGTTTGCCTGATCTCCTCCCAAACCCGTGACCGTGGCTGGAGCTTCTTCCTTCGAGCGAGTTGGAGGTCATTCACCAAACTCGCAGAAATGAAGGACGTTTCTGAATCCTTGATCTAGCAGTGCGCGCACGATCTCGCGACGCACCGTATTTTCCGAACACTCGCACTCGAGCCGTGGCTAACAACACGGGCCTCGGTACACCTGTACCGGAACGTCGTACAATGACGTTGCGGCTTGTGTTGTGTCTCGTATTACGCGAGGTTCTGGATTTCGATCTGAATCTTGACAGACCGACGAGCCGGGGCTGTTCCGCCCTTTTCCTCACCATTACCATGCTCGGTTTTCGGTCTGTTTTGTAGGCTCTTTACTTGTTCCGAAGTGCAGCAGGGTATTGTGTCGCCCGTTGCACTCTTCATGCAGACTATGGGGTCTGTGCAGTTAGTTCCGCAGTGGTTGGCGCCCAGACACTGTATGCACCACCCACGATTTCTTATATATTGACTGCGCTTGTGTGGAGTCAATTGCAAGAAAATTTCGCACCTCGTCATATGGTGCGGTCCGGTACAGACTCTGCACGCATTCATTGGACGCAGCCCCTTCTAGTCTTTTTCACTGCTACGGCTACGAGGCGGTTCCGCCCCCTTGGTTGTCCTTGACAACATTGTGGCTGCGCACGTGTCTCGAGTCCGATCTCGATTCCCGAGTCGAGCTTCTGACTACGTGCGTTATTATGTGTAGCAGATGGCAATGGCCGCCCCCTCGTCGCTTCTCATCTATGGAGAGCAGTGCGGGAGTGCATCTCCTGATGGAACCTTCGCACGTCCTCAAACGTGGGGTATTCCGTCGAGAGGTTCAACGTTTTCGCCATCTCGAGCTCAAGCGCTGGCGAGAATTTTTCTTCGCCCAGTGCGCGAGCAACCAGTCCCGCTGCCAGTTGTTCAAGCGTGCCCTTTTTATCAAGGGCGGCGAGCGCCTGGGTGTAACTCTACGGTGATCTGCTGCATACTAGCTAAGATCACCGGTATCGATTGGTTTGGTAAACAGGAGCTTATCCAGCAGTTTTCCTGTGACTAGGCGTGGGAGACCGAAAGTGTTTTTTAACTTCGTCCACGCCACGGAGAAATTCCGACCAACGATTTCCCGATCGAAGCAATGGCATGCCAGCGCTGGCCCCTCTAGGCAGGCATTTAGATAGTGCAATCTCTGCACATCCGACAGCGCTGCATTTCGTACGACTCCGGAGGTGAACAGGTCCTCGAAATGTTCCCATTCCTGAGGATCCCCTCCGAACTTTGGTAGTCGTTGCTTCGGGAGCTCGATCGGCGCTGTCACATTGAACTTCCGACTTTGCTGGTTTCACCTCAGCGCTCAGTCGGCTGAAAGTTCAGTGAGTGACGAAATCCTGGAAATCCTGGAAGTCAAATCCTCGGCATTCCTTTCATATAATTCAGCTTTGAAGAGGTCATGCGACACTCTCTTCTAAGCTGGAGGAATTTGTTTTACGCACCGCCCATTACCTGGTGCAGGCTTCACGCCAGGTTTCCTTGCCGTGCCTTCGAGCTTTTCCTCGCCAGTCGCTCTGAGTATTTCTGCTCGTCCTAATTTTCTCTTAGGTTTGATGATAGCCGCTTCCAGCTGGACCACATAGATCGACTCAAGTCTTCGATCTCGTCATCGAGATCGATTTCGATGGATTGCTGTGATACGGCCATATTGCTATGTGTTTTTCGAGGATTAAACCGCTTCGAATCTATCTCTTTACGTGGGTATCCCTCACGTGGTAAGAACGCACACCTTCTTCCTGGTCTGCTCAACCTCGTTAATTATCCGGCTCGGAAGGACCTTTTGTTAGAATATGGAGGTCTCAAATGTTTTTTGAGAGCCGCGTCTAACGGGTGTCCGGATTACGAGGGAGTAGGACGTAAGTTAAAGTAAATCGTTTGTTTTCAATTGTATTTTCACGCCGTCGTGTTTCGACGGCGCCGTTTTTTTTAAAAATAAAAACGAGAAAAAAACCAAAGAATAAACAAAACGAAAAAGAAACTTAAGTTGATAATTCAAAGAACATAAAATAACATCAGAACGAAAATTAGAACAAAAGGAGAAATGTAGGCCGTTTGCCGATATTGTAAATTAAAATAATCGCCTCGTCTTCTGGCGGATCGTCGGCTGGCGTCAGTCTTCTCTGTAACAAAAAGGACGGAACTTGGTGTAAAACACACACGGTAACGTTAGTCACGCTTTCCGTCTCGTTCTGACGTTCTCGCGCTCCTAGCTGTGCTTGTCGCACTCAGGAGCGGATTCCCTGCCGCTGCGTTACGCGGCGAAACAGGTGGATCTGGTATATGTTTACGTTCCTTTTAAATTCGGAAACGCTTTAATGTGCAAATTTTTAGAATCAAGGGAAGGCGAGATTCACCTCGACTCTTCCGATACTGCGAGGTCTCGACCGTCGTAGGAAAGGGCAACAGATGGAGGTTGTAAGGCTCCAAATGTTGTCAAATCCTCGGTTTCACTGTCCTCAATCCCGTATGTATACGGAGTGAGATCGTACCTTTTTGGCGTGTAAGTGAACGACTTACTGTTTGGTACGGTTCTCACTATAGAAGTCAAGCTGGTATTCTACACACAGTGTCCCACACTGGTGATTATGGAATACCGTTTCAGCAGTTCAAGCCGGGCAGAAACACCGACTCGAGGGGGTACAGTCCACCCACGGAAAATACCACGAAGGCCCGTACTGGTGGAGTTTTTGACCGTTCGGATGTAGTCAAGGGAGGTTCGAGATTGAACTCGATACTCTTCGGACACGACCGTTGTTTCCAACGATACGTATCTTAATTCTAGTCTTAGGTGGGCGTGGCCAGCTGAATTGAAAAAACTTGTTTCCTCGGACACGACCGTTGTTCCCAACGATACGTGTCTTTTCCTCAGGCTTAGGTGGTTTTCAACCTCTGCTGAACCAGAACTTTCGGATATAAACCCACGAGATTTTATTTAATTAATCACAGTCTTTTTCCAGGTGGTAATCCAACCTGTTTGAAACGGCTGCGGAAGTAAGTCGTCGGAACCGGATGGTATCCCAATCCGTTTTACACTTCACAATTTCCTTTGCGTTTTGACTCTTTAGAATACCTGAACTAAAAACGTGTAACTGGAAGTATTGGCGTTACCGGATAGAAACCCTTATCCGTTCTCGCACTAGACTTCTTCACCACGTTTATAGTTCTATCGGAAAGATCGACACACGCGACACGATTCGATTTACTTGAAAATTACGGGAGGAGCGAGGTCGGATAATTCCTTCCGCTCTTGACCGGTTCCAAATTAAGAGTGACGATCCAGCACGGTGGTTAGTCAACCCGGAGGGGAAAGAATCTCCGACTAGCGGCGCTGTAGACGAATTCTGAATTCGTCTTTGTCTCAACTTATTATTGTCGTACTCTTCCTTCTTTATACACGCGCCGAAACGTTAGCTCGAAATCACGCGTAGTTTCGTCGCATCGCGTGATGTTTCGAAGAAACCGTATGTGACAGTTTCTATAACCTGCCTTGTTTTCAGCGTAGCGGACACGAGAGTCGAACAGTCTCGAGTCGGTTACATACGCAGAAAACAATACCGGGTGACGTAATAATATTCTACTTATTCTTATATGCTTCGGAATTAACGCGCGATATTTAAACATACCGCCCCCTTGCACGGTCCGTGCAATAATCCGGAGGAGCGGTAATTCGCGTTCACGTTTGATCGACTTTTTTAGAGAAGGTCGACATACACTCTCTAATTATGGGAAAATTAAGGTACTTACATTCACGTCGTGCGAGGGGCCCGTCTGCCCCTCCAATATCTGGAGGTTGGTGATGACCACCTTTGTGCAGTGCCGTCGCATCCACTCTGGTTCGGCCGGCTGGCCGTTGTCCCCTTTGCCGTCGCGTGAACGTCTGTTATCGACAGCGACTCTTTCTATGGGGCAATTTACACAGACGCATGTAATTGGTCGTGTAGGTGGGATGTGGCTGTGCGTACTTTAACCACTCGTACGTGCCTCTATCCTTGCCCGGGAAAATTTCCTTAATTCTTCCCATTTCCCATTGATTCGGGGAGAAGAGGGTTTTGGATTAAAACCAAATCGTTCGGTTTTAACTGCACTTCTGGGCGGTACGCCACTTATAGCGTTTCTCTGGAGGTGCGTGAGATAATCACGCGTCCAATGCCTCCAGAGTTGCTCGTGGAATTTAATAGTTTTCATCGCGTAAGCCGCGAGATATTTTCATTTTCCACTGACTTTCTACCGGAAGTGCATTTATCGGGCATCCGATTAAAAATGGCCCGGTGTGAGAGGCGCATAATCCTCTGGACAATCACTTCTAGAGCGGCGATCGGTCGCGAATTTAGACTCGCCTCGATTTTGCAAAGTAAAGTCTGCATTTCCTCGCTTTCGTGGGAGTGAAATTCGCCAAGAATGCGTTTTAGGTGATGTTTCACCGATTTCACACCGGCTTCCTGCATTACCGCTAAAATGCGGTGCACTAGGTGGATTGAATTTCCACTTAATTACCTCTTCTGGTCGCACGTATCGCGCATTTCTCGTGTAAGCATACACGATATTGAAATGCTCGTTTCAATTCTCGATCCGCTCCGACGAAATTTGTTCCGTTGTCACTGAACACGCAGGACGGAACTAAGCGGCGAGCGATGAATCTGTCAGGTCAGGCCAAGAAAGAACTCTTCGTGTAATCTTGCACGAGTTCGATATGCAATACGTGGCTCTTTGTAGCGAAAAACAAACGAATCACCGCCATGTACGCTTTATGAGCCGTTTTCCTCGACCGGCGGAGTCGCGGACTCGATAAGGTCCCGCGTAATCTACTCCGCAATTCGAGAAAGGTCGTGCCGCGCGGGTGCGCGTTCCGGAATTAAATCCTGCATTATCTGCGTGGATGCGGTTGCATTCCGATCTCGCGCAGCGCATGCAATTATGGATAACCGTACGCGTCGCGTTACGACATCCGGGATGATCCCAGAATTTCTGTCTCACCGTGTACATGTGGTTAATTGCAAACTCCCCGTGCAGCGTATCCGCGCTGACATTGCCTTATTATCATGTTCGAAACATGGTGTTTTGGCAGAATTATCGGGTGTTTGGTTTCCCATGCAAGTGCCGCATTCTCCAACCCTTCCACCCACTCTTATGACGTCCTTTGTCGTCGAGGAAGGGGTTTAGGCCTTTTTAATGGAGACGTTGCAGGATTTCACGGTGCCCTTTCAGGCACTGGTATTCATCTGCGAAAATGCGGTGCGTTGCAAGTAGCGTGCAATTCTTTCCGTTGCATCGCTGCATTTCGGATGCGTACGACAACTTTGGTGTCGAAAGACCGATAGCTCTCCGGCCCACTCCTTTCGAAACCGAAGGCAGTAGACGGTTACGCGGAGTAGCTTACTCCATCGGAAAATCCAAACACAAAGTCCCATTCTTTTTCGGAGCTGCACTAGCGTATGATGAGACGCGTTTTCTTCCTTCACGTTTCAATCGAAGCGGGCATTTTACGCCAATATTCTTCCGCTCGGTCGAAGCCATCAGTGGGCCGGAAATCCAAAGTTCCTGAATTAAGAAGTTCCGCAGTCAATCCTCGCGAATTTAAGATCTGCGGATTTGAGCGTGTGGGAATCATGACGCCATTCGGCGTTCGGAAGTATCGTTCTGGATTTTTGATACACGGTTGGCGATCACCACCTTCCATGTCGACGGCATGTTTTTTTCAGCCAAGCGAGTGCACCGCAGAATCTGTCCAGCAGATTATGCGATCCAGTTTCAGTGCAATGGACCGCTTTACGTGCATCACAAGCTCTGGAGAGGTGCAGTACTTGCCCCGTTTACGATTTTAATACGGGTATGGACTGCGTTTTGATCGGCGCCACCCGCGTTTTTGCCATTCCCAATGTCGTAAAGACGTCATTTAGTTTGTCGTCGTCACGCGTAAATATGCGTGACGGCGGAGTAGGCGGCGAGGATGCCTCGCAGAATCCATGCAACCCACGGATACGGTATCGTTTCCCGTAACGTATCCATCTGGGAAATTTTAATTCCTTCAAGCTGTTCCAATCCGCGCAAAACGTATTCCATGTTCTCTGCGTGTCCGCGGAGACTTGGTCATCCCACTGGATTTTCTCCAGCCACTGGGACTGCATCAAAATTCTTCGGCGCGTATTACCACTGGTGATAACCAGCCGAGTGGATCGGAACAGCTTGGCAATTTCCGAAAAACAGATTTCTCTTTGTCATCGGTAACGCCGATGGTTGAAATCGTTGGGAGATCGAAATAAAAATAATCTCTCCAGTCGGTATCCATCGTAGACCGAGCACTTTTAGTTCGGAATCCTCGAACACTGGGTGAGTGTCTACGGCGTGGGAGTGAGCGCTTTGAATATTTCGGCACAATTGCCGCGAATTTCCTGCCCATTTTCTCAATTTTAAACCCACCTTCCTTGCAGGAGCTCGCATACTTGCGTGCGGATTTTCTCCAGCAAAGGTTTTTCGGGCGCTCCCAAAAATACGTCATCGACGGTAAATGTCCTTCTCGAGAATCGGAGCGGCTAAGGGAATTTTCCTCCATCCTGCTCTTTTTAATTCGAGAAGGGTACGCATCGATAAGTACGGAGCACAAGCCGTTCTGTATGTGACGGTATTTAACTCTCGAACGTTTTTAACTGTTCGGTTTCGTGCACTCCAAACGATACATTGGAATCCGACGATCCTGTGGGGCCAATTAGAATTTGTCGTGAAACATTTTCTCAATGTCGGCCACCAAAGCATCGTATTCATACAAACGCCATCTCGTTAATACCGAGGTAATATCGTTTCGCAGTTTTGGACCTACGTGCAGGATGTCGTTTAGGGAGTGACCTCCCGCCGTCCTACAGGTTGCGTTGAATACAACACGCAGTTTTGTCGTCGTACCGTCCGTACGAACAACCGCTCTAGTGTGGTATATAGAGTCTGGAACGATCAATCGGCTCGATACGAGTCATGTGACCTGCGACTCATACTCGTTTCTAAAAACTCCGGAGTATTCTTCACCGAGTGGTCGGGTTCGTGTCAAGTTTCTGACGCAACCTGAAGTGAGAGTCGAAACCGCTATGTGGAACGACTTTCCTATCGTTACCTCCGGTTTCGGACAATTAAACGGGAGTCGTACTTGAAACCTCCCGGTTTTACTTTCTCGGACGACGGTTTTCTTATAGAATGCCTCCCGCATTCTTCCTCTGACTTTGTACGCACAGAGGTCGCGGGAATTTCCTCCATTTCCAGAAATTTTCGAATCGCTTGATCCAGTGATCTTGAGCACGGTGCAAATGTAGCGTCCGTACTTGGATCTCTGGCTTTTCCTACTGCATTTGTCGGCCCGGGAAATTCACCCAGCCGAACGCAGTTTCTTGGGCTATCGGACTCTCCGCGTTTATGCGACGGAATCCCCGGTCGCATAATTTGTGCGTATGGGTCAGCCCCGATCAGTGGAACTTCAATAGTTTGATCGGTCGTGAGGTCGGGGTCGGCGAGAGGTAGGTCCCTGGAACGCCTTCTGTATCCGAGCTGCTCCGCGACTCTGGTGCGTAGGTCGATCTTCGCGGCACGACGTACGCGCTCGACCATGCAGGTCGGTTTTCTACCTTCTCTCGCACACAGATTCATCCCGACGACTGTACTTGGATCGTTCTGGGTTCGATCTCCTCCCAAACCCGTGACCGTGGCTGGAGTTTCCCTTCGAGCGAGTTGGAGGTCATTCACCAAACTCGCAGAAATGAAGGACGTTTCCTGAACCTTGATCTAGCAGTGCGCGCACGACTCGCGACGCACCGTATTTTCCTGAACACTCGCACTCGAGCCGTGGCTAACAACACGGGCCTCGGTACACTCTGTACCGAACGTCGTACAAATGTGACGTTGCGGCTTGTGTTGTGTTCGTATTACGCGAGGTTCTGGATTTCGATCTGAATCTTACAGGACCGACGAGCCGGGGCTGTTCCGCCTCTTTTTCCTCACCATTACCATATGCCTCGGTTTTCGGTCTGTTTTTAGGCTCTTTACTTGTTCCGAAGTGCAGCAGGGTATTGTGTCGCCCGTTGCACTTCCATGCAGACTATGGGGTCTGTGCAGTTAGTTCCGCAGTGGTTGGCGCCCAGACACGGTATGCAATTCACTCCACGATTTCTTATATATTGACTGCGCTTGTGTGGAGTCAATTGCGCAGAAAATTTCGCACCGTCGTCATATGGTGCGGTCCGGTACAGACTTCTGCACGCATTCATTGACGCAGCCCCTTCTAGTCTTTTTTCACTGGGTTACGGCCACGAGGCGGTTCCGGCCCCCTTGGTTGTCCTTGACAACATTAGTGGCTGCGCACGTGTCTCGAGTCCGATCTCGATTCCCTGAGTCGAGCTTCGACTACGTGCGTTATTATGTGTAGCAGATGCAATGGCCGCCCCCCGTCGCTTCTCATCTATGGAGAGCAGTGCGCGGGAGTGCATCTCGATGAACCTTCGCACGTCCTCAAACGTGGGGTATTCCGTCGAGAGGTTCAACGTTTTCTGCCATTCGAGCTCAAGCGCTGGCGAGAATTTTTTCTTCGCCGCCCAGTGCAAGCGAGCAACCAGTCCCGCTGCTGTTCGGGCGTGCCTTTTTATCAATGGCGGCGAGCGCCTGGTGTGTAGACCTTACGGTGATCTGCTGCATACCAGCCAGATCACCGGTATCGATTGGTTTTGTAAACAGGGAGCTATCCAGCAGTTTTCCTGTGACTAGGCGTGGGAGACTGAAAGTGTTTTTAACTTCCGTCCACGCCACGGAGAAATTCCGACCAACGATTTCGATCGAAGCAATGCATGCCAGCGCTGGCCCTCTTAGACAGGCATTTAGATAGTGCAATCTCTGCACATCCGACAGCGCTGCATTTTCGTACGACTCCGGAGGTGAACAGGTTCCTCGAAATGTTCCCATTCCTGAGGATCCTCTCCGGAACTTTGGTAGTCGTTGCTTCGGGAGCTCTGATCGGTATGCAACACATTGAACCTCCTGACTTTGCTGGTTTCCACTCTCAGCGCCTGAAGTCGGAAGCAAGTCTCAGTGAGGACGAAATCCTGGAAATCCTGGAAGTCGTCCTCGGCATTCCTCATATAATTCAGCTTGAAGAGGTCATGCGACACTCTTTCTGCTGGAGGAATTTGTTTACGCACGCTTGCATACCTGGTGCGTATTTCACGCCAGGTTTCCTTGCCGTGCTCGAGCTTTTCCTCAAGCAGTCGCCTGAGTATTTCGCTCGTCCTAATTTTCTTTAGGTTTGATGATAGCCGCTTCAGCTGACCACATAGATCGACTAAGTCTTCGATCTCGTCATCGAGATCGATTTCGATTGGGATTGCTGTGATACGGCCATATTGCGTGTTTCTTCGAGATGAGATTAAACCGCCTCGAATACCCATCTCTTTACGTGGGTATCCCCTCACGTGTAAGGAAACGCACACCTTTTCCTGGTCTGCTCAAACCCTCGTTAATTATCCGGCTCGAAGGACCTTTTGTTAGAATATGGAGGTCTCAAATGTTTTTTGAGAGCCGTCTAACGTGGTGTCCGGATTACGAGGAGTAGGACGTAAGTGAAAGTAAATCGTTTGTTTTCAATTGTAGCTATTTCACGCCGTCGTGTTTGACGGCGCCGTTTATTTAAAAAATAAAAACGAGAAAAATAAACAAAGGAATAAACAAAACGAAAAGAAACTTGTTGATAATTCAAAGAACATAAAATAACATCACCGTGAACGAAAATTAGAACAAAAGAGAAATGTAGGCCAGTTTGCCGATATTAAAATTAAAAATAATCGCCTCGTCTTCTGGCGGATCGTCGGCTGGCGTCAGTCTTCTCTGTAACAAAAGGACGGAACTTGGTGTAAACACAGGGTAACGTTAGTCACGCTCGTCTCGTTCTGGACGTTCCTCGCGCTCCTAGCTGCTGTGCTTCGTCGCACCTTTCAGGAGCGGGATTCTTCTGCCGCTGCGTTACGCGGCGAAAAACAGGTGGACTGTATATGTTTACGTTCCTTTTTAAATTCGGAAACGTTTAATTGCAGTTTCTAGAAATAAGGGAAGGCGAGATTCACCTCGACTCTTCCGATACTGCGAGTGTCTCTGACTGTCGTAGGAAAGGGCAACAGATGGAGGTTGTAAGGCTCCAAATGTTGTCAAATCCTCGGCTTCTTACTGTCCTCAAATCCCGGGTATGTATACGGAGTGAGATCGTACCTTTTGGCGTGGCGGAACGACTTGCATCGTTTGGCACGGTTCTCACTCCATAGCGAAGTCAAGCTGGTATTCTACACACAGTGTCCTTACACTGGTGATTATGGAATACCGTTTCAGCAGTCTGCCGGGCAGAAACACCGACTCGAGGGGGTGGAACTCCACCCACGGAAAATACCACGAAGGCCTGGTACTGGTGGAGCTTTGGACCGTTCGATTGTATCAAGGGAGGTTCTGAGATTGAACTCGATACCTCGGACACGACCGTTGTTTCCTAAACGGATACGTATCTTAATTTAGTCTCTAGGTGGGCGTGGGGCTTACAGCTGGAATTGAAAAACCTTTGTTTCCTCGGACAATGACCAAGCTGTTCCTAACGATAATGCGTGTCTTTTCTCAGGCTTAGGTGGTTTTCAAACCACTGCTGAACCAGAACTTTCGGATATAACCCACGAGATTTTATTTAATTAATCACAGTCTTTTTTCCAGGTGGTATCCCAACCTGTTTGAAACGGCTGCGGAAGTAGTCGTTGGAACCGGATGGTATCCTAATCCGTTTTACACTTCACTTCCTTTGCGTTTTGACTCTCTTAGAACAATTCGAAACTAAAACGTGTAACCGTGCCATTGGCGTTACCGGATAGAACTTTATCCGTTCCCGCACCAGACTTCTTCACCACGTTTATAGTTCTATCGAAAGATCGACACACGCGACACGATTCGCGATTTCCATTTGAAAATTACGGGAGGAGTGAGGTCGGGATACTCTTTCCGCTCTGGACTCGCTCCAAATTAAGAGTGACGATCCAGCACGGTTAGTCACCCGGAGGGGAGAATCTCCGACTAGCGGCGCTGTGGTGACGAATTTGAATTCGTCTTTGTCCAACTTATTATTGTCGTAATTCTTCTCTTATACACGCGCCGAAACGTTAGCTCGAAATCACGCGTAGCTGCGCCGATCGCGTGATGTTTCGAAGAAATCCGTTTGTGACAGTTTTTATTTCCTGCCTTGTTTTCGCGTAGCGGACACGAGAGTCGAACAGTCTCGAGTCGGTTACATACGCAGAAAACAATACCGGGTGACGAATAATATTCTACTATTCTTATATGCTTCGAATTAACGCGATATTTAAACACAATCGGTGGCTGAATATAATCAATTAACACTCGAATAGTGTTTGATTATCGCCACCGTTGTGCACAACCAATCGGTGGCTGAATAATCTAATTAACACTCGAATAGTGTTTGATTATCGCCACCGTTGCGTAGGATTACGTATCGCTGTAATCAGCGGTCGTGTATTTCAAACCACCGTTGCACGGGTGATAAAACTCACCTATAGGGCGCCTCTGTAGCGAAATACCCTGGGTGGGATCGCCGTTCCAGGGTCGAATCTGAGCTGAGGATAACACTCCCATAGGGGCCTTCAGGCATATACCCTGGGTGAGCCCTCAGCTGGTTTCGACCTGCACGAACGTGTGGTTTCCGAAACGCAAGTGCAAAAGAAACACGTACCGTTTTCATAAGCGGTCGTGCAGGAGGTGTATCGAGAGAGTTTCTCGATCCTCCATTGATTAAGTTGCATCGGTGCTGATACCCACCTATAGGGGCCTTTGAGGCATATAATTCTGAGTGGGATTGTCGTTTCCGAGGGTCGAAATCTCAGTTTGAGTACCAATCACTTTAACAGGGGTTTTATTTGGCGAATTCCCTGGGTGCTCTCGGCTGAATTCGATTAGCCTGACGTCGGTCACTCATCACCAGTGTGTACGGACACTCGGTAGAGCGACGTTCAAAAGGGCGCCGTGGTGTAAGCACCTTGCACGTTCAGACGCTTCTAGCGCAGTTAAGGGCTTCTGCATCACACCGGTTCCGTACGGACCAGGAGACGGTGAGGTGCCGCGGAGCGGACAAAATATTCGAGCCTTACAACCTCCGCCCGTTGTCCACTCCTGCAATAATCAAACTTTGCAAATAAGGAAACCGAGATTAGAATCTCGCCTTCCCATAATGTGCCATCGAACGCGTTTCTCTCATTACACGAGAAACGTTCAATAATACAGTCCACTAATACAGCTGCTTAACGCTGTGTAAGAATCCTGCCCTGTTTACCATAAACAGAGTAAGGAGCCGCGTGGATTGAAGCGAGTCAGACAACGCGACGAGCGTTGTCAAGTTTACAGCCGAATTTCGGTCTCTTTTGCTGCAGACGACCGAGACGCGAGCCATAGTGGGCCAGAGACCACGTCCAGGTTTTACGAGCCCGCCAACGGGCTCGGTTTTTCCTGGCAATTTTAAAATTATAAATTTCTTATTTCTTTTGTTTTATTTAATCTTGCTTTTTTTAAGAAACATTAAACATTTTATGTAAACGCCCTAGCCAATTGACTAGGCGAAAGAAATTTACAGTGTATCGATTCACTCTTCTGACACATTCCCACTCCTCGTAATTCGGACTCAACGTTAAAGGGTGAGAGTGACTGCCATAACTCGCACCTATTTTAACAAAGGTCCTTCGAGCTGGATACACGAGGTTGAGTGGAATAGGAAAGCGTACACACTTCTTGCCATCGTGACGAAGATCCACGTAAGAGGTTGGTTCGAGCTGATTAACTTCTCGATAAACCTTAACAATGGCCGTGGCTAAAGAATCCACGTGGACGGAGGTTGATGAGCAGTATTGAGACTATGTGCGAAATTCACCCACCGCCTTAGCAAGCTGGGTACTAACCTGAAAAAACAGGCAGAGTTAGTCACTCGGTGAGGCTTCTCGAGGAAAAAGCCTGAATATGCCAAAACTTTATGGAAGGAGAGAACGGATCGGTACCGTATAGTCTGCAAAAAGCTTCTGAAACCGGCGCAAAGGCAGAGTCATGATTTCTTCAAACAGAATGTTATCTTGACTGCCGAGAAACGATTTCCCAAGATTTTGTGGATTTCTGTAAGTACGGAAATTGACCGACTTACCGCTGACAAAGTTGCAGCGGTGTCGGTCGAGCACGGCAACGACTGAGCTCCCAAGCAGCGAATACCATTCTGTGGTGATCGCGTCATCGGGAACATTTCGAGGATCTGCTTGGTTGATTATATGGAGCTCGGAGCTGCGGTCCCAGAGGGTGTGGGGAGGGGGAATTGAGGTCCAGGGGAGTGGGGTGGGGGCCAGGGTGCGGGGGAGGGGGAATCAGGGGCCAGGGGAGTGGGGTGGGGTCCCGACCGTGGGGAGTGCTGTGGTGGGGGTCGGTAATTGTGTCGGTAATTAGTATCAACGGTCGGTAATTAGTATCAATGGTCGGTACTTAGGTCGGTAATTAGTATCAATGGTCGGTAATTAGGCTTTGTAATTAGTATCACCGGTCGGTAATTAGGTTTCAGCAATTAGTATCAAGGGAACAGTACTGAGTTTGGTAAACAGTATCAATGGTTGGTAATTAGGGTCGGTACCGATATCAATGGCTGGTAATTATCAGAAAGAGATAATTGTCAGATGTCGGTAAAAGGGGAAAGAAATTAGATGTCTTTTTACTATTTTTATAAAAGTGATGGCATCGTATAACATATTATTCACTGCAAATGTCAACAGCTCGCAATCCGCTTAGATGTCTTTAAGGGGGAAGAAATTTTTGCTTTTTTATAAAATTTATATATTTAATCTTTTATTATAATTCAGTGAGAGTATAAATTATGTAATTACAAAATTAGATATTTTTTAGTTTAATTATTAATGGCATCGTATAACATATTATTCACTGCAAATGTCAACAGCTCGCAATCTATATGAGAATTCCTATCACGTGCTAATATTCACGAAGGATTTTGACAGTGCCTCATGTTTATGCGCAATCATTGTTCATTTAATATAGTTACAAATTGCTTATATTTCTTTGTTGACATAGTGCGTATTTTGACACAGCTATGAATACGCGTGCTCAACACACAGTTCCAGTTCGAATAAAAATAATAATAGTCGATGGTTTCTACATACATGTAGGCACTATACAATTCCTCATTTGCACAAGGTTCATGCCACGCATTGTAACCACCGTAAGCACCAAATCACAAATCGTTAATATGCTGGTAAGGAGTTGGATTTACATGTTGTTCGATATCCTCGTGTTTCTGAACCAATGTCGTCTATGTTGAGTGCGGCAACGACAACACATTTCCTCGAGTATCGCCAAGAATAATTTCCACAGCGGACACAGATCCCACCATGATTCTAATATCCAGATACTTCATGCCGTGGATGTGAGAGCAAACCTCCTCCCCAGTATATATAAGTGCCTCGAACGTTGTTTATTGCTATCGTAACATATAGAAAAAGTATGTAAAGAATGAAAGGTACAATAATGCTAAGGAAATGATGATATTTAACACTTACTCAGATTTATGCACACCGTTTCGCGAGAAATGTAGTAATCTGCGTTTGTAGAATCGATAATGCTTCACGACGACGGCGACGACGCATACTATCAAAATGAGTGTGCAGCATGGCAAAAATATGTGTACCATGCGAAGCGGGTGGGGTGGGGGAGAGGAATTTTTATTTCGCGTATTCTTCAAGTGAAAAGCAAACCGCGCAAAAACGTTTTTAGATTACCGAGAACTCGTCCAAACGTGCAAATTCTATGACTTCTCTTGCGCGGAACGAAGAGACCGAAAGCATGCGAAGCGGGTGGGGTGGGGGAGAGGAATTTTTATGTTACGTATTCTTCTGCGAAAAGTGCAACTTTTGCAAAAGCGCTTTTAGATTACTCTGAATGTCCAAACGTGCAAATTTACATGACATCACACTCACGGAACGAATCGACCGAAATCATGCGAAGCGGGTGGGGTGGGGGAGAGGAATTTTTTTGATGTCACGTGTTCTTCTGCGAAAAGTGCAATGTTTGCAAATATCTTTTATATTACCATGAACACGTGCAAAAAATAAAAACTTTCAGCAGAATCGCATAACATTGACAAGCATTATCAAATTCTATGGCATCACATTCGTGGTACGACCGACCGAAATCATGCGAAGCGGGTTGGGGTGGGGAGAGGAATTTTTGATGTCACGTGTTCTTCTGCGAAAAGTGTAATGTTTGGTAAATATCTTTATATTACTCATGAACACGTGCAAAAATGCAACCTCTAGCAGAACGTATAACATTGACAAGCATTATCAAATTTAGGCAATCTATTCTGTGGTAATGAATCGACCGAAATCAAGGGCGGGCTGTGTAGGAGGAATTTTGATGTCACGTGTTCTTCTGCGAAAGTGTAGTCGTTTGCAACATCTTTTATATTACCGCGAACACGTGCAAAAATGCAACTCAGCAGAACGTATAACATTACAAGCATTGCGGGCGCGGGAAAAGAAACAGATGCCTTTAAAATATGATTCTTTAACATATCAGGAGCATCACCGAGAGTATTATCGTATACAGATTTTGTAATATATCGCAAGCATCATCGAGAGTATAATCGAGCACAGATTTTGTAATACACTTCTCCTGCATAATTTCACAGTACGACAACGCAAAAAACGGTAGTATGAGCTAATGTTATAGGAGCTGTACGAGCAGGCTGCTCAATTAAGGTCGAAGGATGAATATGGAATTTATGGGAATTATCGATTTGATGATTATCTCTAGTTCGTTGGAGGAAACGGGAAGTCGAATGACAGACTGCGACTGACAATCGGTGAAAAACAATCACTCATCGCTCGTACTGCCAGATTGGAAAGTCTGAAAGATCTGACGCGAACATTCGATTTGTATATGTGGGTGCCGGACACAGTGCAAGACCCAGATGGCGTGAAATTGACACGGCTATTACCAACCGTATATTGACCGGTGTGCATACCAACCATATAGACGCCCGCAATTCTCTCGAAGATGCTAGGGACATTTGCGCCCGATCATGTGCGGGAATACGGCGTTGAAACATGACAGTGTAAAAATAAATACTATATTTTCGAACTATGAATTTGTGCCTGGCAATAAATGTGCAAAATGCAAGGAAATGTTAACACAAAAACAGTGAACTGTTTCGCGCTTGTCTGACCTACGCGAATGGTATGATTTACGCGTCATCGAACCCATTCTAGTATCCTCTTAGACGGAGTTTCAGGAACGCGGATAGTGGGTGGAAGTCATGCGTATACTTAATTTAACTGTTAATGCAAATAAATTTATGCTGATGAAGGCAGGACACCACACACTTATCGCGTGAGATACAAACTAAAGAAAGCTGTATTCAGTGGTGCTCAATTGGACAATACATGTTTCGCATGGTCAGTAAGGCTGCTCTCCATCCAGCCAAAAAATCACATATATCGGGCATCAGCATATCCTCAATATACAACAGTGTTGAATATCCATATATTGAATTTCCAATGACTTTGAACCAAAATTAAAAAGTCAAACATATTAAATAACATCTCCATCAATGCCCAGCCATTGAGAATAAGAAGGTGCTACTGATACGAGTCGCTGATAAGTTAAAGATGGAGATATAGCATGTCAATTTGCTGTACGAAGGAGCAAACGGTGTGGGATATTTCGCATGGATCAATAAGAATTTATCTCGTCTCAGGAGCAAACAATTGAGTAAACATAATGGTCGAAAACATTGCAGAGAAAGGTATGCATAAAATAAAATTTTTAAATATTTTTTCTTAGATAAAAATTATGTCTCTTATCACAGATAAATCTCAAAATTATGTCTCATATTGCAGATGCTTGCAATTACTTTAGTTCAAATGAGAAGCTGGAAGCTCACACCCGCTGGATTGTGAAAGGATGAATGACGTGCAATCACATTACCAAATTACAGATGGTAGGAAGTATTCCAGCTTCAGCAACTAAGCAGCAGGAAAAAGATGTTCTGTTTATCGTGTATGCTGATCTGGAATGCATCCTGGAGAAAACGGACACTGGATCGAGAAGCTAAAGATACACACATCAGTTAATCATCGTAATATAGTGTGGGATACTATGTGCGGTGCTCGTACGACGACTCACATCTACGTTTCAATATCGCCGCGATCCGGACTGTGTGTCATGGTTTGTGAGATGCAACTCGCAGATTTGTCGCATCGTGTAAAGCCCATTTTATCGACCAATCGTACCCATGGAAAATTTATCAACCGAACAATTGCAAAATTTTAATACTGCAGAACACTGTCACATATGTGAAAGACCGTTTGCATGTAAGACACAAACGGGCATATGATCATTAATATTTGACCGCCTGTACAGAGGTCCCGCACATTCAAATCACAATCTAAATTATAAAGACGCATTTGTCATCCCTGTGGTTTTTCACAATTTATCTCGGTTATGATTCACATTTTATTATCAAGGAGATAGCCACGGCATTTGAGGGTGACGTCACTGTATTGCCGATAATAAAAAGAGTAAGTACATTTCATTTACAAAATACATTGAATGCAATGATGAAGAATGGAACTCCTGCAAGCGCATAAAATTGCACCATCGATTCGTTTAAATTTTTAAATACAAGTCTCGAGAAATTGGGTATCTTTTCTTAGTAAAGATAAACTTCAAATTACACGGTCTGAGTTTCAAAAAATTATCTACGGAAGATTTTGATTTATTGACACGGAAAGGGGTGTTCTGCATTTATACATTGACTGTGTCGAAAAGTTGGAGCAATCATGTTTGCCATCGCGCAATTCATTTTACAGTTCCCTTGACTGGGCGATACAGTGGCCCGAAATGACTACGAACACGCCGTCAACGTGTGGACACGGTTCTCCATTCAAACGCTCGGCGAGAGGAAGGATTTGTATCTAAAGAGTGATGTCTTGTTTTTGGCAGATATTTTTGAAAATTTTCGCAAGAAGTTGCATCACAAGTTACGAACTCGATCCTGCGCACTATTATACTTCCTGGCCAGGTTTTACGTGGGATGCCATGCTGAAGCATACACGTATCAATTTCGAACTTCTTACCGATATCGATACATGGTCCTATTCATCGAACGTGGTATATGCGGTGGTTTAAGTCAATGCTCCAACAGATCGCGCACGAGCCAACAACAAGTACATGCAGTCGTACGATGCATCGCAAACCGTCGTCATATTTAATGTATTTCGATGTAACACTTTGTAATGGCTGGGCACGTCAACCATTGCCATACGCCAATTTTCAGTGGGTCAACAACAAAAAGATATAGGATGTAATGGGCGGTAGCGTTAGACTCCAACGATGGGGTATGGCCGAAGTCGATCTGGAGTATTCACAACATCTGCATGATGCACACGCAGATTT
The DNA here is from genome assembly GCA_030068185.1 of Colletes collaris. NCBI lineage: Eukaryota > Metazoa > Arthropoda > Insecta > Hymenoptera > Colletidae > Colletes > Colletes collaris. The sequence goes on along the minus strand of JASGYR010000308.1, from coordinate 5,329 downwards.
ACTGTTCTGCCCAACGCGCGATAAACCGCCTGGCAAGCGCCAGGAAAAGCTCCTCGCAACTCTATACGATAAGAATCGCGTTACGCAATACATTATCGCAATCTGCAGCAATGTATCTGTCACGGCTTTCGCGTAACTGAAGTTCACCGCACATTACAGTTTTCTACAATCGCCATGGCTTCGCGATTACACTGAAACTAAATACAAAGTTTAGAACTCTTGCCACAAAATGATTTCGAGAAAAATTTATACAAGTTAATGAACAATGCAGTGTTTGGTAAAACTATGGAGAATGTGCGCAATCATGTAGATGTAAAATTAGTAACAAAATGGGAAGGGAGATATAGTGCGGCGGCATTGATCGCTAAACTAAATTTTCACAGTCGCAGCATATTTTCGGAAAACTTTTAGTTGCAATCGAGCTATAAACTGTTCGTAAAATTGAATAAACCAATTCCGCGTGGGTATGTGTATACCGATATATCTAAGGTTTGTCGTATGAATTCCATCACGACTACATGTTACCTACACATAGCGATAAATGTAAAATGATGCATACCTCATGCAGACAGTTTAATTTATCGGCATCGAGTGTGACAATATTTATGAACTTATGATAATGAGACATTGCTTGATTTGACACGAGCGATTATCCATCAGATAATCGATATGGTATTCCGCTTGTCAACAAGTGAAGATACCAGGTTTAGTGAAAGACGGCACACGGTGCGATTATGACCGAATTTGCTGGACTGAGAGTTAAAAGATGTATGCCATGCAAGTCGATGGTAACAACGATACGAAGAAGGTGAAAGGTGTCAAAGAGTAATGTTGTAGCACGAACTATAACATATGATGATTGGTGTGCAATGTTTGATGGAAGAAGTTGAAAAGATTTGCCACCAATCGTGTATAAGATCCACGTTGCATGCTGTACAAAGGCATGATATCAGAAACAAAAATTGCTCTGAGTCCACACGACGACAAACGATATATTGTACCATATTCAACTGAGACCTTGCCATGGGGGCATTATAAAAATACCGTCTTAGGCACACCAGTATACATATGTTTTGTATTCACTCAAACACAGACCTCGGTAACATTATCTCGCGAAGAACGCAAAATTTGCAGAACATTGTGGGGAAGCTTGGATATGGAATTCTACTAACGTTAGCAGATACAAGCGAGTGTCACTCGCTGTTCCTAAGAAGACTAAGTCCTCCCCCACCTGAATAATTTACTATATAAAACCGTTGTATACAGCCAACCCGCGTCATTTTCAAAAAGTGTCTGTGAAAAAACGTAAAACTAATAATACAAGTGAGAAGTGAAAAATGGCTGCAGATAGATGGGACCTTGGTATGCAAGCAGATAGAATTTATTTTTTATCAAAATAGTCCAACCTAATATTCTAATACATCATTCTCATCCTCACAGCTGGAATCGCCACCTATGATGATCGACACATCATCAATACATATGCGGGAGGCGGATGCTGCCTATAGGATGTATAACAAGTCATCAGATAACGCACCTTTTTTCGAGGTGGCATGTGTTTGAAATACACTGATGTGGGAGTTCGAATTTGAGAGGGGTGCTTTGCTACACTTCAGCCACGGGTTGCGGAATATATAAGAGAGCTCGTGCGTATCTGCTAGTGGCGGCCTATGCACGGGCCCATGCTCTAGCCACCTGCAGACTATGCCAAGGAAGCCGCATGTATTCGAGGGGTAATTTCGAGAATTGTGCAACATGTTATGTTGGGTAGTACTACATACCCCGCCCATGGCAATACCAGCGTGTCCAGTCATTGTATGTGATTATTAACATATTTTTTCCATTATAAACATATATGCAATAAAAAACAATTTATATAATATGGTACTATGATCAATGTCACCCCCCACCGTATTTCCCCATCCCTCGTCACACATCTCATTTCATTAACTTATATAATATGTTAAAATACATGGTTCAAAAATGCATGATACAAAAAGTGGTACCTATACATTGTTAACTGATATGTACCCATACATTGTTAACTGATATGTACCCATACATTGTTAATTGATATGGAGTAGTTGAATAATCGGTTTAAAAGAAGAAGTGAGAAGGGATATATGCAAATGGAAGCATGGAAGAGGTCAATGATACATGCATGGAAGAATGGATAAGGTCAGCAAAAGATTTCGGAGAACAAAGATATCCTATTTTGCAAGCTATGCATCTTTCGAGATATACGTTTACATGCATGAGCCTGGAGATGCAGCGAGATCAGTTCTCATTCATCAGGAAGATGGTGAACATGCGTATTGTACCTGACTTTGATGATGAATTGCCTCGGCGAGGTGATGAGGAGGTATGTACATATCAATGTTTGCGGAATTTATTACATGTGAATATTATATCAGTATCAATGTTTGCGAATTTATTACATGCGAATATTATATCAGTTTTTGTGGGTTCTAGAAACGATCCGACTCCACCAATTCTTCCCATCGCCGCCGGAGCACGCTGCCGCCACAAACGCCCTCTACTACGAGAGACTCCGTCACCGCCGGGAGAACATCACTGAGCGAGTGGCGAGAATTCGCCACTTTTTTCGCCCAATTTTCGATGGTGGTCTCGAATGGCGTCAATTCTAACCGGCGGTGACGAGGATAGTCCGCTAAGGCTGCCGCATAACATCCCGCGGTTTGCGCCGCCTCCGCCACCTTCGCCGCCGCCACCGGAGGAATAATTTTTTTTTATTTTTTTTTGTATCTTTTATTTTTTTTATTTTTTTATTTTATCTACTTTATAATCTGTAAAAAATATATATCCAATTAAAAATAATACTATATCTCAAATTATATTTATTTACCCGTTCTTCCACATTCTCTCCTGCATATAAATCTAAGGCTGGACTGTAAAAATGAAGGAGGGGAAAGAAATTAGATCTCTTTTAATGGCGGAAATTGTTTTAAAAAATACATTTATTTCTGATTTTTAAACCACCACCCGTATAATTTGAATACATTTTGTAATGCGCAAATCTTTCTTTTTTTTTTGGAAAAATAATCCTTTTCATGTAGGATGCTACATCGAAATGGCTTATCGGTATCAAGTTCTTCTAAACGCCTGAGCATCTTCATATACAACATCCATGGTCCTGATTGGCACATGTTCCTCCACCAAATCTACCAACCAGTCTCGTTTTTGGGATCCTTTCACATATACGAGGAGTACTTTGGATCGTCACCCACAACTGCCGCTGTAATCAATTCGTTTTGCTTCGCGGTGTGGAACGAAACCACCCTCATTCCATGACAATCCATGAACGTTCTTCGTCACCCAAGCAGCTTGGGACGCACGGCTACAGACACCGCACTCCAAGCAAATGGTCTTTGGAATATATAGTGTGCGATACGCTTCCTTTTCTCAGTACCACTGCAACTTCCTTTACGACAAACTTGTCGTTGTGGAAGAATCCTTGTATACAACAAACGTTGGTACCATCGCACAATATCTTTCAAACTATACCACAATATGATGTATCCAGCTCTTAAATACTATAGATACTGCTAACGCTGCAATTTATGTAATTCTATGCACAACGTTGGACAGTGGACAGTATTCGACGACGCGATCAAGCGCAAAATAAGACAATACGCAGTAGTATTTATGCTGGTACGTTTTCTTTACAATCAAATTTCTATTCGCACATCTACGGTTGCGGCTCTTGATTGATCTGTTCTGTCGCGAGCAATCGATTACTACAAATGGTCCATACAACGAAAAGCTTGAGTCTCTGCTGGGTAAAGCGTTTCCGTAACAGCCGTATCTGTAATAAGCTTTGATGAAAACGTGCATACATATCAAAAAGAATAGCATATCTGTTTTCTATCAAAATCAAGATTCATGTCATCATATGGATAAAAGTCAGAGTTTAGATAAAGTTTCACGTTGGTCAAGTTACATGCATCGAAGTTGCTCTGCATCTTGAGACATGATATTCTTTTTCTCGACCAGTCTGCAGTGCAAAAATTACATATCGCGGTTTCTCCAGCTGAGTTGCAGTTTTAACGGCCCACGAATGTCGGTTGTACTTTTGCGCAAATAATGGGTACTCGCACAGGTCCCACGAACGAAAACTCATGCGCTTAGGTATTGCCCGTCTTTCCTTCAAAAATCCGCAACATCGATAGTTTATTCGTATCGTTCAGTATAATGTGGGCATTCGCCACTGTATCTTTAGTAATTCCGACTTCTGGCTCCAGCGTGGAATTTGGTAACGACGCTGTTATTATCGCTATGAGCGCGCATAAGAATGAGTTCATGACGAGCATTAATTATTATACGCTTGTAATCTTCGCAAAAACCCAACAAGGGCATGTTTAGCGGTACGCAAAAGTTAAAGTAACTCCGTCGGTATGTTTGATCGTGTGACCTATCCCGTGCATTCCGTAAAAATTAGCGATTTATCAAAATGTCGATGACACGAAGGTTTTGATGGTACTTTGTTATTCCAACGTTTCTGTTACGATCGATCTCCACGCCATTGAGTTCATATCGAATTCTCATCAAACATAAACGCAATGTTAATTATTTCCGAGATATAAGCCTCCAACTCATTGTTTGGCTTCTTTACTGTGAATCTTCTCCTCTTCCTCAACGTATAGAAAGCTCTCGCTTGGCAACGTGCACATAAATCCTGCTGTTGTATAGGTATTCGTATCTCATCGCTGTGTCCAAATGTTGTGTTGGCGTATGGGTTATACGTATGAGTCTTCCATCTTGACGACGCTGTCGTCAAAGATCGGCTTGCCTCCAACGTTTAAGATATTAGCTATTTCGTACAACAAAACCCAACGATTTGCAGAAACGCTACAATATTCGATGCGGTGAGTTTCCGTGGGTGATCCAATTGCCTTCTCGCCCGATGGTTTTATTGTTAATATCTTGATACAGGTGAGGGGTTCGCTGACGATTGAATTGTCTTCTCTTTGTTTTCACGTGTTGTCTGTTTCACCTGCTCCGCTTCATTCAGCAATAAGCACTTCCTCATTACAGCCGTTGTCTCCGTACATGCAGTCGAACGGTGATTCGTTCCCTCGAAAATCGAGCAAATTGACTGTCTTATTCGCAACGCGAATCGTTAAATCCGAAATGCTTCTGCGGCAGTGATTGGGAGGTAAATGATCTGCGCTGGTCTTTCCGATAATCTTATAATCCGGCGGTTCAGGCGGCGAAAACTCACATCGTGTGCACACACTTGTTATTACTGTAAGCACCAGCTGTCACGTTGCATTCAATGCGTAATAATACTTACGTTCATTATATTGAT